>VXBN01014479.1:520875-532844 GCA_013397395.1 Sinosuthora webbiana | reverse complement strand
ACCAACCCAAAAAAAAAACAAAAAAAAAACCAACCCCCAAGAGCAGTGTACTGAAATTTGTTCTTTAAAACTTTTTGTGGTTTGGAATAGGGCTGCACACTTGAGCTAGAGAGCGGGAAAATGTAGGGCACAGACAATGATAGCAAACAGAATGCAAAGGCATGATTAGGGCATAATTTATGTTTTCTGGCTCTCTTGTAATTTGCAAAGTCCTATTTTGTCAATTGCAAAAAATATGTGAGGAAGATGTTAAAATATCAAGATTGCCAGATGGCATGTAAAGGCTTATTCAAACTGGAGAGATTTAGCTATTTCAAGAAAAAAATCTCTTAATAGCAACAATATTGCCAGAGTACCTGGAAATTTAGGAAAACTGTTATTATCCCTATTATTATTTTTCACCATATTTTACATGCAGCTCTACTCTCTATTTTGTATTCTATAGACCCTTGACATCCTCCACAGTAATTTCTATAACATCCTTGTCTTCACTCTTCTGAAAACACCACTCTTCAGATATTTATCTTAAACACCTGAAGGAAATGCATTTCTTCTGTGCAAGTGGGGACAGGAGAGGTTACAAGTGGAGAAGGAAACAATATAGATCTCAAATTTGACTAAAGATCTGTCCAAAGGCAGCTTGTGACATTTTGCTTCCAAATCTCTTGGACATGTTTATACTTTAATCTAAATGAAATAAAATAAATATTAATTTTGCTGATTGATTTCTTAGACAGTTTGCATTGAACTGATGTTAAAAGAAATTAAAAATCCTTAAAGCTGAATAGAAATGAAATTCTGCCTTAATGTTATAAGGTAAACCTTTGAAAAGTCTCTAAAACTGCTTGTTTCTTTTAGGAAGATTTTGAGTTTCTGAGGTTTTAGAATTATTTTGATTGTCCAAATGCTGTTTCAAGTATTGTTTTTTCTCACATACAAAAAATTGCACAAGAGAGAAGTATGATATTACTTTCGCCAATTCACAGAAAAATATGCTTGAATTTTTTTAAGAATTTTTTTTATTTTAGTCAAGTGTAAGGTTTGGTGTTTTCAACCCAAAATATGAATCTCTACAGTCTGCTTCTTCAATAAAATCTGTATTGCTCTTTGTAATGCTTGTCCTACTTACTTGATATATAGGTAAAATATAGAAAAATGAACATGCACATTTAAAATAGGAGCATTTACCAGTTTATTAAAAAGTTTCTCTTTCATTGTAATATACTAGAAAAAGTGCCCTTTACATGCTAGCCATAAGGTGAGCACTAAAGTAAAAAAAAGAAAAAAAAAATTATAATTATGTTATAAGCTAGTTTTAGTAGTTTTTATAACCACATGATTCTTTATATAAGTAATGTAGCGTTACAGAATACTTGCACATACATATGGGTGATTATCTTAGTATGTTGTGAAATTGATATATGTAGGTCCTGCTATATGGTATTAATTTGCTAGACATAAACGTGCTGCACTTTTACATTGCTTCTAGGTGAAATTGGAAAAAAAGACAGGGAAGGAGTTAATGAAAACTCCCCAGATCTCCCACTCATCAAGGGAAATACCACACACTCAGGCCCACTCAGATTTTCAAAGCTGGACATGATAATATGTCCCACAGATGAGGATCATATTTTCCGAGCTGTGTGGTATCTGCTCTTTAAGCAAGGGAAGACGTCAGTTCTTGAAACCTTTGCCTTTGCAGTGCATGGAGGCTGGGTAGTGGGTTGTTGTTTTGTCAGGTGATTTTTAGTGCTGAAGTTTTAAGGTGAGCCAAGGCTGTGAGTGATGCGTTATCAGTGGATATACGACGTCATCAACAACTGAAACCCTGGTGTGTTATCAATGTTATTGTCATAACAAATGAAAAACATGGCACTCTACCACCCTTGAGGAAGAAAACTAATTCTATCCCAGGTAAGACAAGGACACTCGCGGTGTACAACTGCCTCAAATCTTTCTTCCTTGTGAGCTTAAGTGAATATACTTGGCTTCAGTTTGGTATGTGGCTGACGGCAGCCATAGGGAATGCCCAGGATAAAGAAATGATTAACTGGAAGAAGTAACCATAATAATGTATTTCTTATTACTTTCATATATTTTACCCTGAGGTGTTAGTGCAGTATGGTCAGAGAGGAAATAAAAAAGGGTGTTCACTATTCCTCTAAAGATGCTATTAAATCAATACTCTGTTTAAACCCAAATTTATGAGAATGTGTTTATATAGATTATAGTATATTATAAGTAAATTACAATAGATTTATGTGAAATGCAAGCATATTACTATATCTTGTTTAGTTATCATTTAGGAATTACAGCTGTAATGGCATAAGCTATTTCTTTGCCTTAATGTTAGATCCTGATAATTGAAAAAACTATACATTGTGCTCTGTATGATCTAAAATCTTAATATGTGGTCCAATATTCCAAGGGAAAGTTGTAGATGAGGCTTCTGCTTATCCTTAGTGGATATCTCTTTTCAAGCAGAAAGCTATTGAAAATTTATGGGTTACATAACTCTATCAATATGTGTAGTTAAACTACTTGTAGTCAGTAATTCTTATATTCATGCATCTGGAAATCATAGGCTTGAACTGATAAGGGTACTACTATATTGCTTTTGCAGATCCTTTGTTGTTCTGTGCAGTGAGTTTTTGACATCTCTCTCAAACGAATGTTGATTGTTCAGTTTAGAAAGAAAGAAGCTTCTTTATAATCTTTTAGGTACTTATTCAATATGTGAATTTGAAGAGGTATGTTTTGCACTGAAGACAATAAAAAAGGGTGTTGGTATTCTAAACACATTGAGTGCTTCCCTTTACTGGACACAGCAAATATCCCTGCAGTCCTGTCAGCTGAACGACAATCTAGTGTTTTTAAGACAAAAAAGAAAGAACTAACTTGTAAAGAAGCAACCTTAAGATCTGAGAGTGCTGCTGTCTAAGGCTACAGAATGTACATCTCAGCCAAGAAGTGAGCAAATACATCTGGGAAACGCAGGCCAGTAAGGGCTCCTTGGATACACAAGAATGTTACAGACTGATCATCTGCTGACTTAACAAACCGTATAGAGGTTATGATCCTATATTGTTGTGTGAACTTTATTCGACAGCTGTCCAGAGGCCCTTCTGTCTATTTGAATTGTTCAGTCACTGAAGTTGCTCTGGACTCTGCAGAATACAACACTAAATGATTTTGTGCTTACCCAAATATCTTGAATCTCCCATCCTGCTGCTTCCTTCCTGCACACTTCTGTTCTCTCCATAAATCCTGCAGTAATGTCCTCCCCTAAAAAGCTGTTACCTACTTTTCAATCTATATTCTGCAAGACAATTCAGCATTATTTATGCAACCCTGTAGATAGAGAACTGATTTTCTCATGACTTGAAGTACCATACAAACATGCTTATTTCAAATATAGGGTAGCTTTGGAAAACTGTCTCTGAGGATTGTAGGGAGTAATCAAGTTATATCAAATTTTTAAGACTCTCATTAAGTTAAAGTGTCTTTTAATAAAGTATGTTAGGGAGGGAAGAGGAGATAGTTCTGACTGACTCAGGGACTTGAAGTGTGATACAATGTTGATGATGTGGATGAGATAAAGGTACAAATACAAAGTGATGAAAACGCACTGAAAGTGGCTGCTGTGTTGTTCATCTTTCAGTATGATGTGATGTACAGTAAGATTGTTTTGTGAGGAGCAAAACAAATGGAGCTTGGCATGCTGTCTCCCTGGTTCAAAACTTCCCCAAAGAATAATCTTACCTCCTGCTCTTTTATTGCTCAAGAGAGAAGACACGCCTTGGCATCCCTGCATACAAGGTGTCTTATTGACTGGTGTCTGTACACTTCCTAATTAACTGGTTTACAGCTGTCAAAATTGTTGTATGAAGGCTGAGGTTCTCAGAAAAAAAAAATCCTTTATCCAGCTGAAAATCCCCATGGTAAATAATAATCTCTTGGTTTTCTGCTGTACTTTTAAATGTGTCTAATACTAGAATGTGCGTTCAAAGGTGATGGGAAAGATATGAGTGGGAACAGATTACGTGGACCTTGAGTCACTTCCTTTCTCCATTGGTACACAGTTTGACTTGAACAAGACCCGTGTCTACAAGACACATTATATGTGAAAACTGCAAAATTCCTCTTCATTTGTGGTCACACTGCTATGCATTTTTAACATGGAGCACCAGGTATTTTTGCAGTGAATTTCCTTATATTTGATCTTAATACAATTAGTTTCTCCTATTTTCTGAAGTATCACAAGAAGAAAAGTTTATTTTCATGGCTACCACAGTGAAAAAGTGACCAGGGCTAAAAATATGAATTACTTTATTTTAAAGGTATCTTTCTTTGTGTCAGGAAAATGCTTTATTTCTTCTCTGATTTCAAAATGCTTGGGACACTGCCAAGTGTCAAGTGTACAGACTGAAAATTTCAATGATGAGTGTGTCTCTCAGCAGGTTTTCTTTCTTAATGATTGTTCATCATTCTGTGATTTCAGAGAAGATGATGCAGGAAAAATATATCAAGCCTTACTGGGAGAGAGGGGAAGGCAAAAGTTTATTTTTTTAACTTTAGAACTTTAAAACAAATAGTTAAAATCTAGCACCAATCCTAAATAAACTAACAAAAAGCTTACCATTTTAAAAAGAAAATGTTTTTTTCATAGAAAATATTTGCAATGAACTGTATTAAAGTAATTTAGGAAAATAAACTAAGAAATTAAATTCACGAAATATCAGAAATAAAAATGTTACTCATTTATATTCTGGTCTTGCTGGTAGTAAATACTGAATTTCCCTTTAGACTTTTTTTAATCAAAGTTTAGTGCGCAGTCTTTGGTGATCAATATCTAGCAACTTCATAACATTACAGGGCATAAAATCAGTAAAAAGTTTTAAGTGTTGTAAAACATACAGATTCTTCCTCTGGTCTGTGCATACTACTAATCTGGTCAAAATCACTATTGTGTGGAAACCAAGATAAAAGGGTGTTCTTGGTGAATTTATCAACATATTTATTTGTATGTTGCTGACATTTTCAAATACTGACGTGTTGGTAAAGCTAAAATCAGAGTCTTAAAGCTAAAAGAGAGCTTCCTGGCAAAAAAAAAAAAAGGAAAATTGCAAACTCCTCCTTTGACTGTGGTTATGCACAAAGTAAAAGCACATTGGCAGTCTCAGCCAGACACGTGCGCTGTTTGTGGGCACACTTCCTAATGCCTTGTTTCTATTGCAGTCTCAGGGTGCTGAGAACTCTCATTTTATGAGATACCATGATGTTAGTGAGTATTTTCATTGCTAGAAATGTAGGTGAAGCCTGTGTCTAGACAATTACATTCAGTGAAATGCTTCTTTGGGAGGACTGGAGAATGGGCCACTCTTGGATTATCCATGGAAACTCGACTGTGAATGTTCATCTTTCATCCTGTGGCTTTGCAACTGAGTATCTATTCAAATGTTTTCTGATGAGTGCATATGAACATAGCCAGTCAGAATTTGCCTCAGATCAGTTGAAAGGGATCTTAACTGTTTGCTTTTAAATGGAAATTAATATACATTCTCTATGGCTGTAGTACAGAAATTCTGTTTTTCCTGTATGTACTTGGCAGAAGACTGCAGGGATTTCATTACAGGCACTACACAAATCTAGTACTTTTATATGGTACTACTTGGAAATGTAGTAGCCTGAAATTTAATGGATTAGTCTATGTCATGCAAGTGAGGTGGGGATGGGCCTGCTTGTCCCTCTTGGTGAGGGTTTTCTTCCTGAAACATGGAAAGATATTAGGTTGAGTGTTACATAATCCTTACTTAGAGGTGATTTAAGGTTACTCAGAGATGATTTAAGGTTACGCAGGTCCCTGTAGCTCAGTAGGAACCTGTGCTCAGATCAGCACATGTTGCCCATGGGCAACCTCACAAGGAGCGGCTTGCTGTGAGGGAAGTGATACTCTGTGATGAACAAGAATAGCAGGGATGGAAATGATGCAAAAAAAAAAGGTTCCCCAATCTACATGCTGCTAATTATTTTGTTATTACTATTAGGAATTATCCTACCCCACCATCAGCACATTTATTTATTGTTTTATTGTACAAATGAAGATGTTTCCATTAATGTGTGTTTGATATTTTAAATTAAATATTTGGTATTTATTACAGCCCATATTCTTATGCTGAAAACTTTTAGATACTGATAAAAAGCAGAAAGAATACTGGGGACCTCAAAGAGCAAATGGCAAATCATAATGCAAGCAATAAAAATGTTACAAATTTCCATGCAAAATTCAACTTCTGTCTATAGAGACATTTCTCATTTTGAAAGCTGTCATAATGTTTCTGAGGGACTATGATTCATACTGCATTTCTGTTAAAGTTCTCAATGATCACATCACGTTTCCTGTGATACTGTGAGCTGCTGCATTTTGGTAAAGATGCACCAACTCTGAGAAGAAAGAAAATGGAAGAAAATTGTGTGGTATTCTGTGTCATCCACAGCACAAAAGGTGAATTAATATGTTTGCAATTTAGAACAATCAGTGTTTTATTTCGGGCAAATTCAAAAGCAGATATTTTTCAGAAAGAGTATATTTGAATTCACCTTTTTACAGAAACTTTTCATACCTGTGTTGCAATATAAATACTAAAAAATGTTTAATGATGGCAAAAAATAATGAGTCATACAAACCTTTAATAATTCTTATTATGTAAAATTCTTTTCTCCATTTATGTCAGTTGATATTCAATTCATGATGATATTAAAGGTAATATTAATGTATTTGCATAAGATTTTGAATCCACTATTAGAGTTTGTTTTTTCACATGGGAAAGTTACTGAGATTTGCTGTAATAATTCTGTACCACTATGTGGCCAAATAGCCTGTCATCCATTGTGAGTTCATTCTGAGCATTTGGCAAGTAATATGCTTTCCCCTTTCCCCTCACACCTATGAATTTGAATTTTGTGCAGCATAGGTGTGCAATGAATGTGCTGCATGCATATGTCTTTCCAGATGCATCTCTCATGTTGTAGAGAAGCCACTGAAATGTCCTGCTTTCATTGGCCTATCTTACAGAGTTTTTATCAGAGGGCAATGTTTAAAACTGCTTCCCCCCTCCCCCCCTCCCCCGGTGTGGTAACATTTAAAGGGATCAAAGCTCATAAGAGACACAAGATCATAACACTCTTTCTCCTTGATATACACAAGGTAATAGAGCTGACCTCGGATGGAATAGTCTGTATCTTGTAATAAAATAATTTCTTGTGACCTCTTGATTCACAGATAGTATTAAATCCTGATGAATAGTATAAGCCAAGGTAGAGTAATCATGGTAACAAAAAATCTGATGTGAAGACATTTTAAGAGCAAGAAAGGCACAGTTTCAGTCTCTAAATAAATTGAGGGTATTGGAAGGCATTGACTGGGTCATGAGGTCCACCAGGGACACTGGGCAGGGCAACTGCAGGGAAGTGATAGAAGATCTCTATCCTGTCCTGGAGACATGGCCTCCCATCCATAACCCTGAGAGGGCAGGGTAAAGCCTGCACCTTCCACAGGCCTGATCCCTAATTCAGGAATTTGAAGGTATTGTTAGCAAAGGAGTACTCTTTAGCAGGCGAGGGAACTGTGAGAGACTGAAACAATTAGTGGTTCAAACACGGTCAAAATCACTGAAGGACTTTGCCCATTGTAGCAAACTGTGCAAAAAAGGGACTGCTCATCTGGGACCAGCCAAAGCCCACCTTCCAGAGTATGCTTCTGATAGAAGCTTGGACAGTAAGTTAAGCCACCTGACACCAGATTGAGATAAGATAAAGGTGGCACTACTGTCCGATTATCTCAAGTCTAGGAAGAAGTAAAACAAGGCTGGGAGAGAGGAATGGATTCACAAGGAAATCCAAACTCAGCAGCTGTGCTGAGAATCAGCTCTGGCTGTGTTTGAGAGGGAGGCCATAGCCCACAAATTTATTTGGTGAGAGTGGGTTTACACACTTTCTCCCCACAGCCAAGGGGCAGAAGGAGAGGTTTTGGGTGTGTGATGGTGAAACCTGTGGTTCAGAGAGGTGAACCCCCATCACCAGAGGCTACAATCCAGATAGGAAGCAGACCCTCTGGAGAGTCCTCCCCAGCACAAACTGTCTCAGTTTTATAAGTCCCTCCCCTGTTCCACCCTCACCATGAAGGTCCCATTTACGAGGGACATTCACTTGAAGGATAGTTGTCATGTCTTAGAAGTCATCATAAACTACCAAAGACACCTGAAGTGCCCCACAGGCTCCTTTCTGAGGCCTTCCACCAGAGGAGTGGACATTATCCAGAGTGTTGCAACTGATCCAGAGTGTGTCCCAAAAGACAATGTAAAACTTTCCCCATGGGGCAGGTGCTTGGACATTCCCATGTATACATGAACACATATTAATCCATTGTATATTCATCCATATATTTTGCAGGAACCCCCTCACCCCTCCCATCCCCACTAAGAAGACCAGAGGAAGAGGATCAATGGGATGCCACTGGATCCACAGGGGCGGAGGTGATTATTTTACTTCTTAATCTCTGTCTGTCACTCTCTTTTTCTTCCCTCTCTCTTTTTCCTATTTCTTTCTATCTCTCTACCTCACATATGCTGTTAAATAAAATCCATACTATTGACTTCAACATATGGTCTCACTTGCACCTTAATTTGGGCAGACAAATCACTCAATAACTTAATAATCAGATGATAACCGGAACTCACTGTGGGGCATTCTGCAGACTGTCATGTAAAAATGGGCCTTTAGGAAAGTGTTATTGATCTGGGTAGGTGGGCTGTATTAGTTATCTTATTGGATTTGTGCGAAGAATATTAAGATCACATGATGAAAATATTACTTCCTCAGTCAAGCACTTCTGGCCATACAGATTCTGGAAAATTATTGTTGTAGATGTTATGATTGCATTCAAGCAGGTATTCAATGAAAGTAAAAATGTGAGCTCTTTGAGATATACTACCTGAGGAGGAAAAGAAAATGAAAAGTTGATGAAGGAGCTAATAGTGTGTTAAGTAAAGAGAAGATAGGTACAGAAATTCCATTAAGTTCTCAGTAAATCAATACAATAATAGCAAAGAGGGGAGAAGAAAAAGGAAGAAATGCTGTGAAGAAAAAGATTAGAAATATTTTTTTGATTTGGATATGATATCAAGGAGAGCAAGGGTGGATAGAAATACCTCCTGGCAAGAGATTATTAGAAAAGGAATGTAACTGTGACTTTCACATTGTGAGAAGGTCAGTTTAATCTTAAGAAATACCTAAACATAAACCCAAGAATTTCCACTTACTGGTTTTCCCTCACTGCGCATGAGGATGTTATAGTAACTTTAGGAATCACAATTTGAATTTTACACATGAGCACAGAACGGAAAAAAAGGTTTTATCTAAGCCTGTATATTGTCCCTGCAAAGTCATAAATTGAAAAGAACCAACTACTTTGCACTTGCTTGTCCCTACTGATACAGTTGTTTCCCACATTGTCTACTCTTTTTAATGACTTCAGTTTTTTTCAGCTGACTATCTCTTGCAACATTATGTCTGCCTATGCACTATATTCCAACTCAAAAAGAAAAAAAAGGTCAAAATTAACTCCCAGTTGTCATAATACAAAAACTTAATTTTTATACTTTAGCCAGTACTATACTTCCAGTTCCTGCTGAATGCTAGGATAATCTCTGAGATATTTAAAGAAAGTGAAGCTCAGTACTTTCCTGCTTTTACTGGAGCTATGTAAATAGCTTACCAGGGCCCATCTAAAAGCAAATATATCAACTTTCCTTCTTTCTTGGGTTACTCTACCACTGTTTAATCTTTGGGGTCTGTAAACTGATTGTCAGAATCAGGAAGCCACAAACCTTTGCAAATTGAGCCATGTTAATAAAATAAAATTTGGGAGATAGAATCTCCATAATTTCTTCTCTGAACAATTATTTGAGCTATTCCAATACAACAATCAGAGCTGTCATTGTTGTAATAAAATGGGTTAGGCTTGCAGAGATAAAGTCAAGAGTGGAAGTTAAAAGGAGGCAAGGTTTAATCTTGTGTCTGTGATTAGATAGTTTTACTCCAAAAACACAAGCAAGTAGTCTCTGAATTTCTTGCAGATAAATATTATTAGGATCAATTTTGGAAAATATTCTTCCTCTCTTTTTCTGAACTAAAGGAAATTACAAATTATTTGAAGTAAAAAATGGCAATGAATTTGGAAGTGGTTTTTGAAAGGAACAAGTGAGATGCCCCCCTAAACTGAACTGCATAGCAATTCCATGGGTGTTGAGAAAATAACAGTCTAATGCAATAACCTTTGTCATATCTGATGTAAATTTTCAATGAATTCTTGCCTATGTGTTTCTGTAAGTTTTACCCTGAATATTTAAGCATAATATTTAGTTATATTTGTCTTTTTCTGACCCTTCAGTTGTGCTTTCCTCCTATGTTTTATTTTGGAATTACTCTACTGCAATGGTTAGATATGCAATATCTTCACCAAATTTGAATACCTGAATCTTAGTGTCTTTTTGTTGACTGTGTCTGTAAAAACTCTTCTGCCTTTCATGTTTTTCTTGAGAGCTGTGATAACCAACACCTCCCGTTTGTCATGTTCTTTCTTTCCTATATGGCATACAGACAAAGGCATTTACATTAGAGAAGCTTCCTGTGGAGAACTGTATCAGTGACATTTTTTGACTGAGAATACAGTTCATGCTACTACAAGAGAGTTCTGTAGCAAGTTCATAAATAACTTTGAGTACATATTCAAGTTTCTCTGAAAGTCATTTGCAAACACATCCTTCAGGTCTAACACACCATGTCATTTCTAACGATTAAGAAATAAATGCATTGTGTATTGAAAATGTATGATGTTTAGAGGCTCAAACTGTCTCTTTTCTTGCTCCTTCTTTTGTTATAGAAATTGTTAATGTGGAGATTTATGCCAAAGAAGTAAGTAGACAAATCTCACCATTGCAAAGGAATTACCAGGGAATGACATGCTCTAGCATATTACTGTTAAATTTCAATATTGTGCATGCACAGCATGTAGTGCTAGGAGGAAAGAGAGTTGAAAACTTCTATATGCAAAACTGAGTGCATATTTTCAGTATGAACATCACCTCTCTGTTGAATATATAAGAAGCAATATTTAAGATATTTTAGGATGTTTTTTAGAATAACAGAATAGCAAAACAACAAAATTGTACTTTCTGTAAAAAATAATACAGATGTAATATGCGTGGCACAATGTACCTATTATGGTTTGAATTACTGCATTTTTCAATTGTCTGGGATAAAAAAGGTGAACTTTAAAAATAGCAGAAAAAGCTGTTTTGTTCTTATTCTAATTTTTGGATGTCTGCATAGACCCAAGAAGGTTTAATTTTGAAATACTTTAAACAGCTTGCTTGGGATTCAAAAATTTGGGAAGTGAATTAACTTCTTTACTCACTTGCATTGCAACTCTGAGCATAATTCAAGACATTGTTGAGACATGCTTGAAACCACAATTGTCTAAAACTATACCATAATTTATTCAAAAAGAAGTTAGGGATAAAATTGGCCTTCTAATTCCACATATTCATGAATATCACACATAAAATACATATTTTGCTGTATTTGGGATTATTTAGATTCCAACAGCTCTGGCCTATTAATTTATATTTATGTGCTTTAGGTTGAAAACTTTGCATATCATAAATTTCTTGAGTGGATCATGAAGGACTATAAACTGTAGACCAGTCAGAGATGAATAAAGTCAGTGTGGTTTCCACAAGTAGAAAGTAATGATTTGATTATGCCACCTGTTTCTCTCAATTAATTTTATTCTACCTCCATTTTTCTGCTAAGAAAGGGATATCAAAAAAGAAGAAATTCTTTAGAAGTTTCCTAAGTCACTTTTATGTCTTCAGTGGAATGCATTGAACAAAATATTTATCCTCTAG
>VXBN01014479.1:490326-520662 GCA_013397395.1 Sinosuthora webbiana | reverse complement strand
TTTTTTTTTTTTTTTTTTTTTTTTTTTTTTTTTTTTGTTAAACAGTAAACCAAACAAATGAGAAAATAAAGCATGTGTCATGCAATTTTTCTGCACATATGCAAGCCTAAGTTTGGAAAAGTCAAATAGCTTTATAAAGAAATTTATCTTCACCTTTTACTCTTTCATCTTACCCTTTTTCTAACCTTGTCAGAGGCAACAGAAGAATAATTAACCCTGATAAATTTTAAATAACAAACTAATAAGAAAAGTGTATGTATTATTAAAACTTACTTTTACCTCTATGTTTTACACACTTTTAAATCCATGTCACCTTAAAATTATACAATGCATATCCTCTCTTTGCAAATTTATCTAGTGTGAAGTGTTATATCGTGTTATAAATATTATAATTTGGACTAAGGATGAGGACAAACTTTGAGTTTTGAACACAGAATTCTGGGGCAATATCTTAATAAACCACAGACATGAAATATTAAATTAATGTTAATATTATGATTATTAATATTTTATGCCACTCAATCAAGATGCAAATTTTCCAAAGTTATAAAGAAAGGGAGAGAGAGACATAAAGGTCTGATTCAGCCACACGAGAATTTAGGGCTGAGGTAGCCAAAAGAACAGAACAGAACTACACATCCCAGTAACCTAAAATCTCTAGAGTAATATAGGAAAAGTGGGATGGGGCTACCATGTGTTTAATAACTTCTGTTCTACACTCACAGACATAAAAAAATATAAACCACCAAATGGTTTATATGCACAGTGGTAGTAGTAACCAGCACCATGGATTTGGGGAAAGAGGACACTTGTTCTGGGTAGTTGATGAGTCTGGCTCCTAGCTGGCAGCCAGCCCTTTATGCACAGTGGACTTGGCTCAGCCTTCTGCTCATTCTTGGACATAAGCCTTCAGGAGGGGTTGGTATTTCTACCACTAATTGATATCCAATCTAGGTGGTTGGCATAAGAAGCCCGTGGCCTTGTTGATCATCCCAAGCAAATTTTCTTGGATTTTGCCATAACTAAACCAAGCAGCTGTTGCTGTCATCAAACATAATATGAGCATTTAAAAATTTTCAATATTCATTGTTCATCTTTGTTTCTTTGTCACGAACAGTTAAAAAGGGGCAGATACAGTAGAGAGCTTTTGAGAAAGGTTTCCCTGCAGCAATTGCCTGGATGTTGCTTGCTTTATTAGGACATACCAGAATCATCAAACATGTTAGACTTGGGCAGATATAGTCAAGGTTTTACTTACCTGAGCACCAATTTTGGGTAGGTTTCATCCCACAATATTTTATCACTAAGTGTCTTTTTTTTTTTTTTTTTTTTTCTTGACTTAAAACCTTCCCAGTCCTCAGACTGAAAGACCAAGAAAGTAAAATTTTCTATAAAGCTTTTCCATATTTTGATCATTTCCATGTATGGTCTGAAAAGTCATTAAGAAACATAAAGATTTGGATGATGTAAAACGATATGTAACAATGACTCTCTGTTAGGAAAATGAATGATTTTTTTTTCATCTAAAATCTTGCCCCTAACTAATTGGTAGAGAGCTTAAAGTTATCACCACCAAGCTCTGCCTATTACAAAGTGTGTGGTTTGAGCTGCTAGAACTGAGTGTCACAGTCAGAAGAAACTTGGCTAGGATATCTGAGCTTTTTGGCAGAAACATACTGGTATGTTTATAGACAGCTGCCCTAGAGTAAAAAACGAAGGTTTTTTAGCTTGAAACAGATAAATGAGGACACCTGCTTTTTAAAAAGCAACACAACTATTATGTTCTAGTTACCAACAAAAATGCAACATTTCCCATATAGGAAAAGACAGGGAAATACGAATAAAGATTACATACTGTTCATGCACACACACACACACACACACACGCATGAAAATTAAAATAAGGGTAAATTTTCCAAGTTTTTTATGCTTATAAGCATATTTGACATTTTATTGATGACAAAAGGCTTGAGAAGAAAAGATGGTGTGTGCATGATTCTAGATGAGGTGTTAGCAGGTTGACATAAAAATACACATTTTTCTGTGTGTTGGAGACATCTGAACACCCATTGAAGTCCATATAATTCTGGTCCAAATAACTCCATTACTGTCAGCAACTCTCTGTTTCATAGGAAAGATCAACCTTCTCATTTTTGTGCCCACCACTTTCTGTCCAGATTATCTGTGTGTACACTATTTTCACAAGCTTAAACTGGGTCCTTACTTTTTCATTGTGGGTTTTCAGTGCATTTTTAAATATTTAGCCACCATATGGGTGTTTGGGTTTTTTTTTCCAAGGCTTAAAATATCTGGTAGAAAATGGCTGATATATTTACTTATAAAGTTTCTTCTTGTAAAAAAGTTCTGGCAAGCTGGCTGAGGTGGCCCTGGAGAATAATATTCCATTGAAGAGTCTTTCTTCTGTATTCCTTTTACAAGAATTTTCCTGGAATGATCTGCTTCCTGTTATTGACTGAAGTAAATACAGTGGTAGGTACATTTGCAAGGGTATGCATCCACTGTGCAGCAAAGACCAACAACATGCACACAACTGCTCTGCACAGTTTTGGTAACCCAAGCTCATTTTAACCTCCAGTTTCTTTCTTGTCACAGGAAAAACCCTTTTGTTACCTTAAAATCTGGTTTCTTCCTACCCAAGATGTTTGAATTCATTGAGTTCTCTTACAAAACAAGTTTTGTGTTAGAATATTCCTCTGTAGTAACTTCATCTGAAAAGAATCAGGCTTCAAAGGCAAAGAATCAAAGTTTTCTCCTTTCCAGGAGGAATCAAAGCTTACTTCCTTTTCAGGAGTCCTTTTCTTCAAATATTCCTGGTGTTTACAGTCTGTGGGAAGTGTTGCTTGACACTTCATTTAGTTTGACAGTCTGTATCTGAAAGGTGAGATTCTTTTTTGTGTGTCCAAAGTTTCAGCTTGGGATCAACAGGCTGAGTGAATGGTGATGGAGCATGAGGGTGAAAAAGACTTGTTTATACTATTCTGAGACTTCTCTGTGGTTTTGGGAAGAAAAAAAATAAATCAGAAGAAATCATATAGACATGGAAAAGAAGAAAGCAGTGGTCAGTTGTAAATTTCCAGTATGAAAATGTTGCATATAGAACAAAAAGTATGTTTTCCTATTCATACCATAGAAATGTATGAATTTGATAGAAACTTTATATTTCATTTGCATTGTTTTTAATTTATTTATATTTTTGATGCATACCTAGATGCTTGTCATGCTAAAAATATGAGCTATTTTAGGCTAACTCAGTCTTTACTGACTCCATGGAAAATTAGTCATTAGTTCTTGGCTTGTCTGTTTGGTAACTTTTCTGGCAGTCTACTAATTGGATCCCTCTAATAGAAATTATAAACAATAAGTTAAATTCAGTTCCAGTATTATTAAATGCAAAAACTGTATTCCCACAAAGACGGTAAATTTCTAATTGAACTTTTATGCATATGTTTGATTTTGATTATAGCAAATTACTCTTGCCAGAGCTGTTAGCAAAAGCAGAGCAGAAAGCCCTAATTAAGAGGGTAAAACAGAACTTCATTGCAGCCGTGTCTAGACATGCTTGATAACAACATAAATATGGAACTGTGTCATGATTTAAAGCATTGTAAAATACGTGAATGCTATTTATCATTCACTTGCAGAATGAGAAATCCAATTTAATTAAATGTTGATCTCATTTTACTGGACTTCATAGGCTTTGATTCTTACTTCAATCACCCTATTTTATTTTGCGTTCTGTGTCTTTTGATAACGCTGTCCTCCAAGTGCACCACATTTATTATAGTAATCATTTACAGAAAAATGATACAACTTTTTTAATAAATGAGCTATTTTTAAAGCTCCTGAAGTATGACAATTTTTAAAATTATTTTCAAAGGAACATAGTGATAAAAGGAATAAAATTTTTCCTCTGGCTTCAGGTGTTTCTGGATATGGTATAATCACTTTGATATGCTGTGACTTGTCTCTAGTATTAGATTGCACAGCTGGCATTAGCTGCCTTAGAACAAAAGAGTATCATTCTAAGAATAACACTTTCTTGCAGTGGAGTATTACAGGCTTGTGAAATGATATTGTTGACTCTTATCTGTCATCAAGTTGGAGCATTTCAATGACATTTGGGGAGACTAAATTGGGTACTTTCCCAATTTAGGTGTAGGGTGCATTCCCAGTGCTGCCACTATATCCAGAACTTCAGATCCTGTGCCTCAGAATTAAATAAAAACATTTTGAATATTTAAACATATATGATTGAATATATATATGATTTTTTTAATACACTGAGACCAGGAAAGCAAGGGCAGAGACAAAACCATATTTTCTTCTTAGCTGCCTGACAGATGAAAAGTAAACATGAAAGACAGATAGCAGTGCAGTATAGCCTAATGTCTTCCTTAAAGAGTACACCTTTTAAGTAGAATAAGTCATCCTGTATGACTCCTGTAAAAAAATCTCTTAAATTATTGCATTTTTGTATAGTGCTTTCAAAATAATGTGCTCATCATAACTTACCAGAACAGCTTCATGACTGACTTAAGTTTACAGGGTACTATGATTATTAGGTAATGCAGACGGATTTATATGATGTTATGATCAAAATATGGACTGAAATAATTTCATTTTGATACCTTAAGTGTGAGACTTACCTTTCTTACTACATATAATTATAATTTAGTAAGTAAGTTAGCATGGTATCAAAGCAGTATTAATCTGATATTTTTAAGATTTGGTATTTAATGTTAAAAGGTCAATGTAATCTACTTTACTTGGGTCTAATGGTTCATATGAAAATTCTTTTCCAGGCTTTTAGTTCTTTCCCTTTTAGGTATATTTCAGTTCTTTAATGACAACTCTGTTGTGCATTTCTATCTTTTGCTCAAAAGTAGTAAAACAATTTCAACCCTAAATCTTTTCTAGAATATTTGTTTAACTAGTATTTGAAAGAGACATATAGAAAGATCATTGGTAGCTTTTAAGAAGTATCAAATATAGGAAGAATTTATACTAAGTAGACACCTAACACTAAACAAAAGAAACTTTGTGTTGCCATATTCACAGTAGAATATATATTTAACTTACTTTTTAAATATTTAGATACACACACATATACATATACATATGACATTTATAAGTCATCTTCCACATTTCTTCTGGAGAACTAGTGTTCTACAGTTTACCCAAACTCAATTGGTGACAATTTCAGAGTTTAACACTCCTTCTACTCTTGCTTCCAAGGTTACCAAAGAACATCTTTTTTACTCCAAACACTAAACTGCTTTCCTGTTCTGATGTCACAAAATGAATTAGCTCAAGAATAACATCCTCTGATATCACCAGAGGTATAATACTTCAGCTTAGATGTTTTAGACCTTTATTAGATGCTTTTTTGTTGAACAGTGAATTCACCAGGCAGCAATTGGAGTACAAAATTGTGCTGCAGGCAGCCATATCCTAAAAGTAACATTTCTATCTTGCATTTTTCAAGAAACCAATCTTAAAATTGTCTGGTTTAAAATGCTTTCACTTTAAAATGCTTTTCTTTCTTTTAAGGAATATGTAGATATTTCTGATTGTTACAAGAATTTTGCCATGAAATCAGTATTAATATGGACTTTCCAAATTAGAGCCAGTAGAAAGATCCCCAAGGATCTCTGAGGACTTTAAGTCAAGGTTATAGTTAGTGCATCTTATGTTTCAGACAAATTAAAGAAATATTTCTCCTGATTCTTGGATGTGATTTAGTAAGTATGAATTTATTACAGTGGTTTAGGACAATTTTCCTGGTAAAAAAAATAAAAATAAAATCCTTACCCCCTAAGGGTTATTGTTTCTTAAGCCCCAAACAATTGATTTCTAATAACCCTAAAGGGTTTTCAGGCTTTGAAACAGGCTGTCCAGAGAAGAGATTGAGTCACCATCCCTGGAGGTATTAAAAAGACATGTGGATGTGACACTTAGGGATATGGTTTATATGGTGCACTTGGCATTTCTGGATTAACTGTTGGACTTTGTGGTCTTGAGTATCCTTTTCAACCTAAAAAATTCCATGACTGTAAAAAACTGACAAATATTTAATTTTCGGGATGAAATTTCCCATAGGGGAATCAAACCATATGGTCCTGAGACTGGAACCTTAGTATTACCTAACAAAGTCTCTCCTTGATAATGAAGGATAATCTGCAAGGCATTTCAGAAGCTTGTATTTGGCATTACAAACACATCCATAAGTGAAATTCTGTTCTATACAGTAACACTTTGAAAGTGCTTTGCTTTTCTAAACATGCCATCGGGAGAAACAATCTGTTTTGCTAATGTCTTAAGCTCTTCAAAAAAACCCCAAGCTTCCTGGCTTAAAATTCATGCTGTTTTTTTAATGATACCTCAATGCTGGGAATGGGGAGTCTGCTCTGGTGCTTTGCTGCAGAGCTTGTTTGGGAAGTGCTGAGAGGTAACCTACTTTTCCATTCCCAGAAAACACTTGGAAAAAAGGGACACATTTTCATTAATGCTAAGTGGGAACTGTTTCAACACTGATTCTGCTCTTCTTAATAACTGTGAACCTAAAACTTCCCAAAATACTCCCGCCTAGATATGATGGCCCTAGATTAGATTTTCATTTCCACGTATGAAGCCCTACAGAAAATCATAGAATCATTTTACTTGGAAGAAATCTTTAAGATCAAGGAGTTCAACCATTAACCCAGCACTGCCAAGACTACCACTAAATCATGTCCCTCAGTGCCACATCCACGCATCTTTTAAACACCTTCAGGGATGGTGACTCAGCCAGGCAGCTCGTGCAAATGCTTGACCAACCTGATAAATGATAAAACTTCTCCAGAGAAAGAAAAATTCTAGCTCAAATAAAGGTATCATGGTGTGGCCCCAACAGTTTCTGATTGATTTTTCCCTTTATGCATTTATTAAATACTTGCAGTTGAGTTTCTGCACTGTTTCCCTGATTGAAGGAGAACTAGAGGATGTGTTTGTGGCTGATTGCAACTCCTGATTGATAGGGAGAACGACAGATTGCTATTAATATAAAGTCAACTCTTTTTAGGGAAATATGCCTGACAAATACTAACAGTTCCTATCAAGAGAGTCTCTTGTTTATTGCAAAACTGATTGCTTTAAAACCCACACTGAGAAAAAAAACAGTATTTGCATTATCTTTTATATAACCTCTTCCAAAAACTATTTAACATGATGATAGAGTGGAAAACTTGTAATATACAGATGACAGAAAAGAATGGCATCAGGACAGTGTACTTTGATTATAATGAAAGTATGCTTTAAAAGAAGAGGCACAATGTTTAATGTCATAGTCCCTTAACCTGTGCTATTTAAAGCATATGGTTATTGACTGGTACTGTAGCTCTCATGTTTTTGGCCAGAAGAGTCTGATTATTTAAATAATATTACATAGCAGAGCAGGGAAGGAAAAAAAAGGCATTTTCAGAGATGTAAATGGGAAACTAGAGATTTGTGTTTGCTGCTGGTTTGTGATTATATATGTTATATAATTTTAAAAAAATATTCAAGAAAAGTCAGTCCTCCAGTCTCAATATCCCACCAGAAAGAAAAGCAAAACCATGCTGATTCCTAGTCAGGAGATTTACTCAGTCAATATGAATTCTCAGGTTATTCTAGGTTCATTTGTCTTTTTTCTGATCAACTGGATTTCATGTTTCCAGTTTTACTTCTATAGACTTAATGCTGTCTGATTTACAGCCAAAATGCTTATATATTTTACCCTGGAAATTATTTTAGCCTCCCTACACATGATGAAAATCTCAATAAAATACAGATTTAGAGGAAGAACCTGAGTTTTCAACTGCATGGCAAAACCTCACTTTTGCCTTGGGCAAGGAGGCACGTGTCTGAGGAAATCCTCTGGTCCCTGCACACCCAGCGTAGGGGTCACCCCTAGACTTTCAGCTTTACCTCAGTGTTAGAGGTGTGGACTGTGCACAGGGTGATCTGGATATTTGTGTGGTTTCCATTGCACCATGGACTCTTGCATGCTCAGTAGGGGTTTTTGATTGAGCAATGACACATCAAGGACAGGTCCTCCCTGGGTGAGGAGAAAGAAGTGCAGTTTCAATAGGGCTACATGTTTTCTATATGGACAAAAAGACATAAGAAATTATGCTCAAGCATTCTTATTGCACATGTAAATGCTGAGAAATCAAAGAAACGCCTCAGGAATCCCCAAACATGAAGAAGGTTTTATCTGACATATAATGACAAAACAGGATGACCCTCTACCAAATATGTAGGCAGAAAAACAACCTCATTTAAACATGCCAACATGTATTTCTGAGTATGCAATGTACAAGTTCTGATGAGAAATGGTGATAAAAGGTGGCAGTACCTCCAGAAATGAGATCACACCATCTGGATCCTGGTTTGTATACGGCCAGCACTTAATTTTGAGAGTCTCTTCCTTGTTCTGGGAAAGGTACCCTAGAGGCCCTGTCTTTGGATTAAAGAGTGCCGGACATCCAGTGGAAAGTGCATTTGTTTTTGTACTGCTTGCAGGTATAAAAGCTCAAGGGAGACATGTTCCTGTGCCATAACTTCCACAAAAGGTTTTGCTGGAGCAAAAAAATTCAAAGTATATAAATCAGATGTGCTGCTTCTTCCCACTCCTTTTCCCACTGGATTACACAATGATGAGAGAAACAATTTTATAAGTGCTTTCGTTTTGGGTACCTTGAGTACTTTTCAGAAGTTACCATAACAAAATAAATGGAAATAGTTTTTTAGGGATACATTTATGAATATGAACTCATGTGACTGGGGAGACCTTAGAGCAGTCTTCCAGACTTCAGTACCTGAAGGGGGTTTAGAAGAAAGGTGTAGAGATGTTTTAAAAAGAACCTATAGCAATAGAACAAAGGGCTTTAAACTGAAAGACAGTAGGTTTAGAAAGGAAGAAATTATTTTTGCTGAGTGTGGTGAGGCACTGAAGCAGATTGCCCAGAGAAGCTGTGGGTACACCACTCCTGAAAGTGTTCAAGGCCAGGTTGGATGGGACACTAAACAAATTGTCTAATGAAGGTGTTCCTGACCATGGCAAGGAGGGTTGGAATTAGATGATCTTTAAAGTTGCTTCCAAACCTAAACCATTCTATGATTTTATGACCCATGATGCATCAAGTCATGTCAAGACCTTAACCAGTTAAAAAGATATTCCTAAAAATTGCTAGTTCATTTGGAACTTTGGGTGCCTCCTTGGAATCAAAGGTTCCTAAAATTGAAATGCTTTTTTGAACTGCATTTACTTCCTGAGTTCATTTTGGTAATCAGTGTGGTTGTTGCACAGTTTTGATTTGTGATGCTAGTCTATTTCTCATTTGTTTAGTGATATGGTCTGTGCTTATGGGTGTATGGTGGGCAGTACTGTCAGATAAATGTAACCCAGAGTTAAGTTTCTGACATGCAATAGTTTGTACCTGGAACTGTAATTCACTGATTTGGAAGCAGATGGTACCCTCACAGAACCATGACTGGGAAATACTACAGAAAATTTCTTGTCATACCCCCATGGGTACTGACAGCACATAGCATTTAATCCTGAGTACATCCTTTTGCCTAAGCAAATTCCAGTATGGGCCTTTTGGCTTTTTTCAGGTTGGTAACTTCAATGCTTAAAGGGCTGAAAGAAGTGAGTATTCGCTGGCAATTACAAGTAAAACTTTTTTTGTGGCAGAAAGAAAAGCATTTAGACTGTAAAATGAGCTACTTCATGGTAATGGCAGATGTATGTTTTGATGACTACATTTCCATAGCTATTTTTGTTTCCCCTCCATGATCTTTTTCATCCCAGTCCCTCTGTATAAGTTTAATTGCTATTGCTTGTCCTGTTCATAAGACATCAAACTTAAGGCAGTCTTCCCCCATTAGTGCTGGGCTGCATGAATTNTGCATGCTCAGTAGGGGTTTTTGATTGAGCAATGACATGTCAAGGACAGGTCCTCCCTGGGTGAGGAGAAAGAAGTGCAGTTTCAATAGGGCTGCATGTTTTCTATATGGACAAAAAGACATAAGAAATTATGCTCAAGCATTCTTATTGCACATGTAAATGCTGAGAAATCAAAGAAACGCCTCAGGAATCCCCAAACATGAAGAAGGTTTTATCTGACATATAATGACAAAACAGGATGACCCTCTACCAAATATGTAGGCAGAAAAACAACCTCATTTAAACATGCCAACATGTATTTCTGAGTATGCAATGTACAAGTTCTGATGAGAAATGGTGATAAAAGGTGGCAGTACCTCCAGAAATGAGATCACACCATCTGGATCCTGGTTTGTATACGGCCAGCACTTAATTTTGAGAGTCTCTTCCTTGTTCTGGGAAAGGTACCCTAGAGGCCCTGTCTTTGGATTAAAGAGTGCCGGACATCCAGTGGAAAGTGCATTTGTTTTTGTACTGCTTGCAGGTATAAAAGCTCAAGGGAGACATGTTCCTGTGCCATAACTTCCACAAAAGGTTTTGCTGGAGCAAAAAAATTCAAAGTATATAAATCAGATGTGCTGCTTCTTCCCACTCCTTTTCCCACTGGATTACACAATGATGAGAGAAACAATTTTATAAGTGCTTTCGTTTTGGGTACCTTGAGTACTTTTCAGAAGTTACCATAACAAAATAAATGGAAATAGTTTTTTAGGGATACATTTATGAATATGAACTCATGTGACTGGGGAGACCTTAGAGCAGTCTTCCAGACTTCAGTACCTGAAGGGGGTTTAGAAGAAAGGTGTAGAGATGTTTTAAAAAGAACCTATAGCAATAGAACAAAGGGCTTTAAACTGAAAGACAGTAGGTTTAGAAAGGAAGAAATTATTTTTGCTGAGTGTGGTGAGGCACTGAAGCAGATTGCCCAGAGAAGCTGTGGGTACACCACTCCTGAAAGTGTTCAAGGCCAGGTTGGATGGGACACTAAACAAATTGTCTAATGAAGGTGTTCCTGACCATGGCAAGGAGGGTTGGAATTAGATGATCTTTAAAGTTGCTTCCAAACCTAAACCATTCTATGATTTTATGACCCATGATGCATCAAGTCATGTCAAGACCTTAACCAGTTAAAAAGATATTCCTAAAAATTGCTAGTTCATTTGGAACTTTGGGTGCCTCCTTGGAATCAAAGGTTCCTAAAATTGAAATGCTTTTTTGAACTGCATTTACTTCCTGAGTTCATTTTGGTAATCAGTGTGGTTGTTGCACAGTTTTGATTTGTGATGCTAGTCTATTTCTCATTTGTTTAGTGATATGGTCTGTGCTTATGGGTGTATGGTGGGCAGTACTGTCAGATAAATGTAACCCAGAGTTAAGTTTCTGACATGCAATAGTTTGTACCTGGAACTGTAATTCACTGATTTGGAAGCAGATGGTACCCTCACAGAACCATGACTGGGAAATACTACAGAAAATTTCTTGTCATACCCCCATGGGTACTGACAGCACATAGCATTTAATCCTGAGTACATCCTTTTGCCTAAGCAAATTCCAGTATGGGCCTTTTGGCTTTTTTCAGGTTGGTAACTTCAATGCTTAAAGGGCTGAAAGAAGTGAGTATTCGCTGGCAATTACAAGTAAAACTTTTTTTGTGGCAGAAAGAAAAGCATTTAGACTGTAAAATGAGCTACTTCATGGTAATGGCAGATGTATGTTTTGATGACTACATTTCCATAGCTATTTTTGTTTCCCCTCCATGATCTTTTTCATCCCAGTCCCTCTGTATAAGTTTAATTGCTATTGCTTGTCCTGTTCATAAGACATCAAACTTAAGGCAGTCTTCCCCCATTAGTGCTGGGCTGCATGAATTACATGCCCCCTGCTATTTCTAAAGAGTGATTAAACAAATATAGGAGATATATACATATAGAGAGAAATTAAATGCTTCTTCATAAAGACTAATTTGGTTTCATTTTATAGACAGGAAATGATACCTTAAAAAGACCTCAAAATTTACATTGAAATATTGAGAACCACTGAGTTGAAATTAATCTCTTTTTTCAGAAACCTGACCTGCTCAGAGGTATTCCCAGAGTTGACAATAAAAGGTGGTGACTTCAGACCTGAATGAGAGTGAAATTTTTACTTTCTCACTATAAATGGTATGGGATCTTAAAGCAGTCACCTGAATTAACAGATGCTGATAATACTCAGTCTTTCAGATCATCAGGGCTCTGAGTTTATGGCTCTTTGGTACCTTATGCTGTTCAAAAGAAACTGGTGACTTTTGGATCAAATGACTCCAGAGGAAAAAATATGTCCAGCAAGTTATAGTGTAGATATTTAGTTTTATACAACATATTTGTGAAAGATCAAAGTAAAAATAGAAATGTAGTAAAAACAACCTATTACCATTTACTAGAAAAATAACTGAACAAAACATCCCCCCCACCAAACCCCCAAACAACAAACATTAAATGAGTTGTGGATATACCACAAAAAATGGGAAGGGAAAGAAGTTCTCTTCCTCCAAATTTGGTGTTCTTTATCAGTAGATTAGCTGTTTTTATTACTGTTTTCTGAATCTATAAAATTAAAAAATTGAAATTTGTGGGTCAGTGGAGAATTAAACATATGCCATTGTGTTTTTTTTTTCCTGATGTGTCCTCTCTTTCATTTCCAGTCCTGATGCAAGCCAAGGTTTTCTTGGTCTAGTTTAACTTGGAGCTGTTCCTATTTCTCCCTTGCCTTTTGAAGATAGATACTAGTGATAAAAATATTTCTGTCATTATGGAACTCATCAGCAAAATATGTTGTTGGCATCCTTTTGTCATATGACAGAAGATGATTTGTAGGAGCATCCGTGGATGGCAGGGAGAAGGAATTCTGCTGACCTGAGATATTCTAGAATACGTGGTTTTATTGCAAGGGTCGTGGGTAAAGAGGGCCTTGCCTTCAGCCACCAGCCTCGGCTGAAGGGAAGTCCCAGACAGAGCGGGAGAATGAGCAAGGGGGTAAAAGTTAAGAGAGAAGGGAGCGAGAGAGCAAGGTGGCAGGGGTCAGAGAGCAGGGGGAAGAGGTAAGAGAGAAGCTGGGATAAGAGAGAAAGTAAGAGAGCGAGGTCCTTGTTACAATGCATTATATCTCCTTTTGTGATGAATATTCTAATTTACAGTGACCAACCAATACAAGACACAAAATCCTATAGAATCTACATATAGCCTATAAGAACTACTACATTACCATACTATATTATATTTTAAACTCTAAAAACTACTCTTTAGACTTTTCTGTTTTGCTACTTTGACCTTTGGATCCCTTAGCAGCTGAAAGGTATTGTTCAATCAAAAGGGATTCTCCTTCAGCTGGCTAGGCTATTGTTTTCAGGTTATATAGTAACTAAGACTCGGTATCCTACAATTCAAAGTAAGCTTCCATTTCTATTTTGATTATAGGTTTCATATTTTCAGAATCTTTTGCTAAGCAATAATATTTATAAAGTTTCCCTGATTCATCTTCCCCAACAATGATTAAATTAATAGTTGAGATTAAACTGGTTTGGGGTGAGGGGATGGGGAAGGAGAAGAAATGATATTTAATTCATTTGGACCAGTCATACTTTTTGATTATAAATGAAAATAGATAAGAAGGGAATTTACCTCTTATGGTGTCTAGAGCTTTTATCAGCAAACAGATATAGCTTTAAAACTGCACTAATTTGACACCAATAGTAGGAATGATTGATCTGAAATGGAAAAAAAAAATAGTGCCATTCTTTTTGCAAAGTGTCATAAAATAACCTAGTGCTGTTTGACTAATCATTTATTTACGAACATTAGCAGTTTTGTTGTTAAATGTAATTGGCTGTCTTTTAGCTCTTGTGTTTGGATAACATATTTTTATTGGTTTTAAAAGATCCTGAGGGGGTGCAGAGTACTTAAATTATTAGTGTTCATGAAAAAAGCTAGTGAGAATAAACATTTTGACTCGTGTATTGCTGTTCCGGTGGCTGTTGGAATTTTTTAAAATAACGATGAAATATAATCCTTTGCTTTTAATTCTATGGCACATCTGCCCCAGAAATCCAAACTAAGATAAAGATAGGTGGTGGAGGTTTATTTTTTTAGTGAAAACTTGTTTGCCTCCTAACATTCTGTGAACATACTGAATAAACCTTTTCTTGGAAGAAATTTGTTTGTTTGCGAGGTGGAGAGGGGACTGGGAAGAGGAATTTGTTTGGGGCTTTTTTTGGTTTTTTTAAGGCTTTATGTAATGTGAATGCAAGGGATAGATATCTTAACATCTGGTGAAGAACTCTGTTAGTTTTGAACTCTGTCTCACAGCTGTGTCTGTATCCACACCACTCATGTTTAGACTGCTTATGAAGTGTTTTCTAGGACTGTGCATTTCTGAGTAAACTTCACCATTCATAATGCCATGTTTTATATTTTTGTAATCCTGGAGAGAAATATGCAGTGTTATCAAGATACATACAAAATAGGATGGTCTTCTTTTAACCAATTGAAGACTTTTACTTTTGTTTTCCTGTATTTTATTTTACTGACCTCTGAATAAATACATAAAGAAGTGATCATAAAGCTATGGAAACTCATGGTTACTTACTTCTATAAAAGTATATGTATATGCATTTTTTTAAACCCATGTTCTTACACTAATTTTATATAAATAGTGTTGTTGTAAAAAAAGACAAATACATTCTTTCTAGACATTGCTATACACCTTCTACTAATACAGCATAGTTTGTAATAATAAAAGAAAAGAAAGTAATAAATGCATTTCATTAGCAATAAGTAAAACATTGAAATGCCCAGTGCCTAATCTATAAATAAAATATTAAAAGCCTTATCAGAATACCTGTAGGGTATATGTTACATTCCCAAGACTGGTCTGATGTTCTTGTCTGACCCTGGCTGACACACAGCTTATATGCTCCTGACATTTACTTCTAAGAAAGACAGTGAGCACTCTGTTTTTCTGATTTCTTGGAGCAATATTTCACCTATGTGATGCATTTGGAGAGGTTCAGCTACGAGTACCAACTGTAATATTGTTTTCCAAAGCTGAAAAGAAGAAATTGAACTGCAAGTATGACAAAAGACAAATGGCAAGTAAGGAGAAGAAAAAAAGGAAATAAAAAGGTGAAAGACAAGAAATTGGAAACAAAAGAAAGGATTTTCTATCCTTTCTGTCAGATTTAATTTTTTTATATTATTCATTATTTTAATTTGCTCATAATAATTTTTACTTCCCAAGTTGAAAAATAATAGCATTTTGGAACTTTGTAGGTATCAAGTTAGTTTTTTTTTTCCTAGATAATATGGCTTTGAAAGATCCATCAGGTAGACCAGAACTGTTATATTTCCAATATGGGCTATGACTGCTAAGCTTGCTACTCTTGCTTATTCCAAGTTTTCCTTTGGGACTTCTCCCCCTGCTCTTCTGGAGCCCCTTAACAGCATCTGATACCAGGGTCTTTGCCTTTGTAATGGTTTCATCTTCACTGAATTCTGTTTACCAGATTTCATGCAGCAGTTCGAGTGTTTTTTCTGCTGTGAGATAGGATGAGGAGAAAAGCAAGCAAGCCCAAACTTAATGGGTAAAAAGATAGATGTATTAACACACACTAAAAGAAGAAAATAAGAATCAAAATGAAACTTTCAAAACACTCCTCCTGCTCGCCCCAAGAGTTAACTTTCCTACTAACAACATAAAGAGACAAAACCTGTGATTTTCAGTTAGCTTCACCACTTTAAAATAGTCTTTCATCAGTTCTTTAGGAGAGGAATCTCAGAACTTCCACGGGATTTCCCCACTGACAGCATAGAGAAGTTCTCTTGTGGGTCTTAACTCTCACAAAAACAGCTGCCCAGGGAACCTGCTTCTGTGAAGTCCCTCCCTTTAGCAGCTTTCCCAACACTGCATATGGACCATGTCTGCTTATTTTAGGGTACCATTTAGGGATGCGTCTTCTAGTATAAAACAAAGGTACTGCTCTTCTATTTCCCGAAAATCATCTTCATCTCAAGGAACAGAGGCCTCCCTTTTCCCTGGGAGCAAAGGGCTTTACATCACTTTCTATCTTCCTCTGTTCAAAGTTCTCCATTAAATCCCAGTTATATCAGTCCACAACTATAACTAGATCTCTGCGTCCCCCTAACAGCATTCACATGTTACAGGGTAAGTTAGTCCATTCTCCATGGTTTCACAAGAGAAGTCCAGCCAAACAAGGCAGCTCCTCACTCTTTTGTCCCACTTAGGACTTTCTCTCTTCACTGACTTGCATCTCATGCCGTGTCTTCTCTACATTCACTCTATCTCTTTCCTCTCACTCAAAGAAGGGTTAGGCTTTGGAAGCTTCATCTGTGCAAGGAAAAAATAGTTGATATCTTGCCCAGGTACAAGAAAACACATGGGTTGAGATAAAGACAGTTTAATAGGGAAAAGAAGAGTCACTCACATAAGCAAAGCAAAACAAGGAATTAATTCGCTGGTTCCCATGGGTGGACTGCCTCTCAGGTGTTCAGTCATCTCCAGGAGAGCAGGGCCCCATCACGCATGATGGTTACCTGAGAAGACAAACAACATCAATGTTTCCCCCTCCCTGAATGTCTCCTCCTCCCTCCTCCTTCCCCCCACTATTTATACTGAACATGATTTCCTGTGGTATGGAATATCCCTTTGGCCAGCTGCGGTCACGAGTTCTAGTTGTGTCTCCTCCCAGTCCCCCATGCACCAGAAACTTCCTTTCTAGCATGGCCTTATGAAAAGCAGAAAAGGCCTTTTCCCTGTGTAAGCCCTGCTCAGCAATAACAAAAACATCTCCATGTTATGAGCCCTCTGTTCAGCACAAATCCAAAACACAGCCCCATACCAGTCACTCTGAAGACAATTAATTCTACCCCAGAACACCTTGGTTTGTATTATGAACTTCTTGGAGACCTAGGAGAGTCATCAAATATTGGCTGGGTGCAGTCTGGATGGAATTCTGGGTGAACAGAATTGTGGCATGAGCTATGATACTGAAGAGTTTTAACATGTGGCATTTTTTCATTTACTGGAAATCTGCACCTTAGCTGTTACAACAGAGACATAATAAAAGCATGAGTTATGAGTTGATCTAAAGGGAGGTGCCCCGTGGATGTGAACATACTGCTGGTCCATATAGCACAAAAAGAGAAATCTTCTATGTTTGCTAACTGGTAGATTGTATTCAAGTTAATTTCTTGGTAGTATTAGTGTTTGAGTTTAATATAAAATCATCTTAAACTGTTTTGGTCTCATAACGATCAAATTAAATAAAATTTATATTACTTCTTACTTTTAAAATTGCAAGACCAATTTACTTTTCAAAACAATCTCAGCAAATATGAAAATATTATTCTACAAAAAAAAGGACTATTTTAAATTACTTATAGTGTTTAGTGATTTTGATGATTGCTCTAGGCTTTTCACAGAATCATTTTATGGTGAATTTAATACTAGCTTTCTGAAAGATCCATGCAAAGATAACTACTCAAACCTGCATATTCACTAGAAACTTCCTACGTGGAATGATCTTTTCCTATCCTCCAGGATGATTGTCTCTATTTCTCTCTGACATTAGGGCAAAGCACAGGAGAGATAAAGCAGATAGATACACTTTTGTAAAGGAAAAAAATTGTCTTCTGATGATTAACAGAAGTAAGCAGGCAACCCCAACTATTTTGGGAACATTTACAGATTAACAAAAAAATTAAGAAAATTAAGCTCAACACTCTAGCTGCTACCATATACTCATTCTTTCTGTTCTGTTTATTTCTGAGGCAGCCTGTATGGACATGGGTTTCTTGACACAGCAAAGCTTTTGCTGTCAGACAGTCTGCTTTTTCTGGTCTTGCCATGCCTCAGCTGAATTGACTCTGCCTAAAATAACGAGGTAAAACAGTTTCATTCTACTCATCTCCATCCCTTTTAGGAACTGCTGTGTATCTTCACTGTGGATAAAATATCATATATTGGTGAAATTATCCAGCTCAGGGGCTGGGCAGATTTTTATATTTTGTTATTAGATAAGTTGGAAGTTTTTTCCTTCACTTCTTTTGATGCTACATCTTAAGAACATATAGTCTAACAAATATACAAATAGACATACAAAATGTCCTCTCACATTGTGAGAAATGGATAAAAAGATTTAAAAGATTAACCAGGAAGAAAACAAAGAAACAAACAATGATAAAGCCACATACACACACAAAACCCCAAAACCCCCAACCTGGCAACCAATCACAAAAAAAAGCCCAAACCCAAAAAAGCACACAGAATCACTGCAAATTAAGCAGTTAGGCAGGAAATGGAAACCTCAACATTTCCTGACACTGTTTATGTATTTGGAATGTGATGATTCCAAATTCTAATCAAGAAGCCTTGTCCTGAGTTAATAATTGTGGTATTTGGTACTTCTGAACAGACAGCACTTGCAAAGCAACAAAACCTCCTTTTAACTCAGTTATTAAAAAACATTATTAATAGCTGTCTGGAAATGGAGAGTTATTAGAGAATATGTGATTTGTCATTTGGATTGCAGCTGCTTTGTTGGTGTAAAACTCTCTTTCACAGACCTGTAATTGCATGACCTTAAGTACGCCTAACTTAATTATAATTTTAAACAAGTTAATTAGATTACTTGATGAATTATGGTATGTAGAGAACTTGGCACAGTGTTCAAGATGAATGGAAGTGAGCCTTGACCTTTACTTCCATAAGGAGGTTCTGCATTTTCTGGTAATGCTTCTTTATGCTATGAGTACAGAAAGTCTTGTTAATTTTTTATGAGGAAGTTTAAAATTCCTCCAGTTTATGGAGTAATAAACAAAAAGCCTACTCTCTATTTATTTTTTCTGATTAACCCACTGTATCACCCAGGCTGTGCATATGTCAGCATATGTGATAACCTACATGAATGAAAGCAGTCCAGTTTAGCTACTTCTCTCAAGTGCATGCTGAATATAAACGTAGGCTTTAACATGTACTTGCTGGGTACAAACATTTTTGCAGGGATTTCTATAAGGTCCCACCTCTGAATAGTGGGATTTTCACGTTGCATGTTATATAGTGATAAAATTTATCTGAATGGAAATGAAGGAAAATCAGAAAATGTATGGATTCAATTGAAGGAGCACAGAAAGAAGGATTCATCACATATTTCTTTAAAAAAACTTTTTCCTCAAGGTGAATCATGAGTTTGGATGGGGAAAAGGAGGCTGCAATACTCTTAGTACACCAAGATTGGTATAATCTTAATTTTGTTTTTCTAATTAGGCTATGAGAAAAAAAGATATGATAATCTTAACATATAGTTAACCATATTATTCAATTACAGGACTTATTTTATACATCGGTAAAACTGGAGGTATATTTGTATACTCTAAGGATGAAGAGTGTGCATATATTTTACCCAGTCTGAGAGATTGTTGGATTTTGACTGTGGGATGAGTTTCAGCCATGATACTAAAGGTGCCCAGCTCAAATTATCCTGTTTTATCCCTGTTGGAGGTTTTTTTTTGCAAAAATGCAAAGTCAGTCGTGTGGACCAAAAGATCCATGCCTTTTTTAAAAGAAATGAAAAATCACATGTCAATGACTTTGAGGCACTGGGAATCTGAGAACATAATTCTTTGTGGTTAAAGTGGTAGAGACAGTGTTATTGTTTTTATGTATTAGGATCAGGAGGTCCAGAAAATAAATTGCACAAAAATATCTATTTCAATATATTTAGTAGTTCAGGCCCATAGTCCTAAAATATTGAACTTCTTGACACTTTCAGATCAGATAGTAACAGATGGCCCATAGCAGAATTAGTTAGGTGAAAAGTGTATTTTTTCCTCTGTCCTGTGTGGATAGTCCTCTGAAAATGGCTATAAATACTCTTACATATTTGTGTAAGCCAAAGATATTTCTCCTAGGGCCCAAGCCTCTGAAATAAAAAGTTCCATTCACTTGAGCTGTGGATGGATTTGTCACATACAAAATGCTCCCAGGAAACAGCATCTACTGATACAAACAGTTAATTCTGCTGATGTCTTTTTTATGTGGTGACATTAAAACAGTGTTTTGTCTAGGCTTATTTTTAGAGTTTCAGTAATTGTAGGTATGGAGAGACAGGTGTACATGTGAATTAAAAAAAGCTTGTGGGGATTTTTATATGCATTTCTTCTTAAGATTTTCTGTTGAAAAATTAGGACTGTACACAGGAGAAAACCCTTCATAAAAGAAAAATCTCACTTTTCTTTTATCTTTCCAGTTATGTGTATCTATTTTCAGAAGGTGGTGTAAATAGTCTGCAGTTTTGAAAAAGGACTGTAGAACATATAGAACTCTAGAAAACAAATAATAAATATCAACAGAATTTTTTAAATGCGTGAAGTTGCACATTATTAGTTCTCAAAATATAATCACTTTCCCTCTGCTGCAGCATAAATGTTTGTAGTGGTTTGAAAGGAAAACAAGTGAGAGGCTCTAAGTCAGAAATACAATTTAATATGAAGAAAAGAAAGAAAAGGTAAAATAAAATAAATGCAAAGAAATACAAAAGACCACTGACAGAGTCAGAATACAACCTGATCAAGGTGATGGAAACAGTCCAGATGAGATGGTTTTCTTGAAGCAGTGATTCCGTAGACAGGTCTGGTAGCTCGAGTCCTCTGGGAATCCAGTGGGTGAGCTGCCGTACTGTCCCAAACCCTGAGCTTATATTTATGCTGGAATGCTTGGTTCTTCTCTCTGGGCGGAGCATCTTACAATGAGATGATGAGTCATGCAGGCAGTTCGTGATGGTTCATTAAACAGAGATAACTTTAGAGGGTGTTATCTATGAGTCATGGCAAGGCATCTGATGGGCCATTAGCAGAAGATTAGCACTGAGGGTAGAGGTCCGGAAAGAGCACTGGTCTAACAATTGGATTCACAGTTCGTTAGGATGGTGATAGAATACTTTGTGCACACTCTACATTACAACCCAGGACAATGTTCAACATCATCTATATAGATAAAAAGGTTGGAATAGTTACTCTTCTTAATAAGTGCAAGCACATACTTTTGAATTAACAATATTTTAATACAAGCACATATAATGTTAACTCTTGATAACATACTTAATGAAAGCATTTTTATTGATAGTTATTTCTATCATTGGAAGCAGAGAGAAAATGCACTTTCTTTTAATATGTTTGCATTTAATACTGCCTTTGATAACAAGAATGCAACTCAAAATGTGACCTTCTCAATAATGAGAAGCCCAGACCATTGTTTAAGTGTTCTCTGGTGAGTTTTGACCATAGAGAAAAGTACCTTTAATGTTAGTCTGTGCTGTCCTTGAAATTCAAGGAAATTTAAGCCTTGTATTTGTAAAATATCTTTCCATTCTATGTAGGTTCAGTCCTAGATGGGCCTTGTGTTGGTGGTTCTCAAGGCACACTTCTGTCTCCTGCACTGGATTGTTTCCTGTTATGAATTAATCTGATACTCAAGGGCACAAGATCACATTAAGATCCAGGACATGGCAGGATTTCCTAGAAAGGCTAAATTTAGTGCAACTACTTGGAACTAATGGAATACCATTGCTGAAGTGTTAACACTGGGAAAAAAATCCCAAACAAACCAACCAAAATTGTTCTTAAAAGGTATGTCTCTTCAAATATTAAACTTCAGCTAATGGACTTTCTCTACAGGCAGAAAAATCCCTATCCTTCAGTGAAAAATTGTTTTCAGTGTTTGTCCTGAATCTGAGACATCTAGTACTCTTTGATTTGTTCAAGATGGAGCACTCCAAGAAATCCAGTGCTTGATTCTGTTAATCCCATTTTCTCCTTCTTATGTTTTCAAATTGTTATCCAAGGCTTACATTGTTTGGTTTTTCAAGTTTCAAAATCAACAAACCTCCCAAACCAGAACTGACTTGCTTGAGCGAGGCTGGTGACCTGAGGAAAAAATTACTTCTGATTATTTATGTTGCTCTCTCCAAGTAGGCAGCAGGGTTCAAGCTGATGAAGCCTTTAAACAGTTTCTGCAATATGTAGTTGATGACAGGCTTCTTCCCATGCTCAGACTGTATTTCTCTTGTAATGGTTTGTCTAGGAGCAAGACTGAAAGAATATTTGCTGCATAATTATTGGGACAAGTTGCTAAGTAATTAAACTTACGAGACGCTTTCATTTTTTATCATGTCTGTTCCTTGGAAGGAATGTAGCTTAGAAAAGGGGGGTTTAGGTATTCTTCAACAGCATGCAAAAATTCAATACTAAATCTTGTTTCTGCAAGGTTGGAGCATTGCTGTTTTGGTAATTTTCCCTGGTATATTTTCCACTGATTATATAAATTTTGAAAGTGTAGTGATTCTAAATACAGTGAAGCTATTTATTAGTTTCTTGACATTTGCTGAGTTTGTTGGGTAATAAATAAGCCATTATAATTACTAATAATGAGAATCCAAATGCCCTACCACTGAAAGTATTCATGCAGAATAGTTCTGTTGGACTTGAATTTACCAATAATCTGACAAGTTATTAGTTTGGGGAGGAAATCTAATAAAACTACCAATGTCACCCATTAAGCCTATATGCCTGTTTCATCCTTCACTTTGTGTGAGGAGCATTTTTAGCTGTTTCTTCCATGGATGTTCAAACCAGATAGAACAGTCACTAGAGATGTGAAGGTCTAAGGAAGAGGGTTGCCTACCAGCAAACCTGTGGATTTTTTGGAGGACTGTTTGAGTTAAGCTGACCTGATTCAAAAACATTTTACAAAAATGGGTTTAAAGAAAGTAGAAACCTTGTTAGTTTTATTATATTTCTCAATGTATTGCTCTGAAATTCAGTGTTAGAAATATACAAATACAGGAGCTGTCTTAGACTTACACTGCATAAGATACCATCTATGTAAATAAGTGGGTTTATGATTACAGATCTTAAACAGACTGACAGCTCATCAACGTGAAGATTAATGGTAGGATGTTTGAATATTGTAAAATATGTTGATGAATATGCATTCCAGTTCTAAAACCAATTCACTGCATCCATGTTTATTTCTTTTCTGAATTTGGGTTTTGCACTTACTTAAATGATTGTTTTCCTGTCTGGGAAGCAGATTTTAAAATTACCCATATATGTATTTATAGAAAGTATTTTATAATTTGATGTACTTGAATATGTATGCCAGGAATGTACTGTGTACTAATTCAGTACGCTGAAGAGTACTTCAGTGAAGTCTTAAGATGCATTTGTTCAACCCCACCTATGAAAAAGAAACATTGAATTGTGGAGAAAAATTATTAGGGGTAATAAATTTAACAAACAAAAAAAATCCTTTAAATGGTAAATAGTTGCATACCAAAAACACATTCCAAGAAACCAAGATTGGTATTCTGGGAAGAAAACAAACCAACAAAAACCCATTGAGGTTTTCTGTTTTAATTTTTCTTAGATCTTAGAATCTGAGATAATATATCTGTAACTTTCTAACACATTTGAGCAACAATACTGATGATGGTCAAATACTGTTACAGCATTAATAGGCAGTATTTCTTACAAAGTACTTTTATGCAGACTAAGAATGTATTGGAGACACAGAAGCTAAGGTCACTTGAACAGCCTGAATTGTACGCTCTATCAGCTACAAAAATCCAGACCAGCTCTTCAGATGGAAACTCGTGCAAGTTGTATTGTATTGAGTGCTGTAATCTCCCCAAAGTCATCAGGAATCTCCTGCAGAGGTGTTCCTTCTAATATTAAAATTAATAAATTATTTTAAAACTAGTCGATAAAACTTTGCAGCATCAGTAATTTAAATACAATTACCTTGAGTAGAAAATTTTTGTTCATAACTGAGCATTCAACAGAGACTGCTATTAGAGTGAAAAGTAGAAAGTTTAAAATAAAGAGAACGGATCTAGTCATCATTAATATCTAGTCTAAATATGTTTAATAAGACATGATGCACTGAATAGCTTTGGCTGATTGTTTGGAAGAGTTCACAGACGTGTGATAATAGAACATAACTACAACACTGGAGGAAATATTTGCATTAACTTAACCTCATGAGTGACAATTATACTGTCAATTTTAAATGAGATCCTGGCTTCTGTGAACAAGCATGAAAAATAATATCATACTTTCAACAGAAACAATTGCTTCCATGAGCATTTTTTTTTCTAATTTCTTGTGATTGTTTTCTAAGAAATATAAAATACACTATAGGACACTGGGGAGAAGAATGACACATGAAGAAACCACATAAGAACCAGAACTGTAAATTTGAAAACAATTTTATAGGAACTGCATTTATTCTATGCAGATTAGTGAGTGAAGTGTTAGAAAAACTGATTTGCTGGTTTTCAGGATTTTTTTTTTGTGTAGATCCAATAGTATTCTATAGAAAAGTTTATTCCTGCAGATAGATTTTTTCTTAATACATTGTGCAAAAGCCCAGGGTCTTGATAGTGTAGTTGAATGAAGAGTCAAATATTCCTAGAATGTGTATATGCTCTGTATATTTGATATAAAATGACATTGTATAATTTTATAAACATTGAGAATAGTGACCTTTGAGCTGGGTAAAAAACAGAAAAGGAAAAGGAGAAAAACCTACAGAAAAGTGAAAATACAAAACCCCCTATCAATTTTGAAAATAAAGCTTTTTTTCCCCCCTAGACTGGAAATACTGAAGAAGATCTGGTAAAAATATTTTCAAAGAGTACCATGTCAAAAGTAGGTTAAAAAATTAGAGGGGAGAGGAAAATATAAATTGGTCCAAATACCTCTTATGTTTAAATAAATTGTAGTAACAAATGGATGCAACATTTATTTGAAAATTTTCAAGATTTATAGTAATTTTTCTTGTCTGTGCTCTTGACCTTTCTGTTTCATTCTGCTTATTTTTAGTTAGGTTTATTGCAACATAAATATCCCAGCCTAATTTAGCTGATCTATGTCAAAGGTTTTTTTAACACTATACCATTTCAAACATCAGCAAAGAATCATCTTCCTAAAATTCTATTGAGAATGTATTGTCTCTTTGTTAATCTGTTTAAATTAATTTCTGTAATTGTCCTATTTCTTTTTTTTTTTTTTTTTCCCATGCCGACTCCAAATGCTCTGATTTTATTCTGCTTTAGCACAAGCTGAGAGCAATTGTCATTGCAGTTCTGGAATTAGAGGTACTGATATATCAACTAGTACACAATAATAATTTATAGGTCTTCAATATTTTTAAAATCCCAAATCTCCTTTTGTTTTTCTTATAGATCCTTCTAATTTTCTGAGCAGCAGAAGAAAGAGCCTTCAAATTACAGAACAGGTTGAAATATGTATAAGGAACTGTATCAAAACCAAAGAAATACTTATAAAATACCATTGAAATCCTAATTTCAAATAGAATGAAGAGATATCTTGGAAGCAGGAAGAATAATATTTAATACCTTAAAAGAATTTGGTGTACCTTGTATATTTGTAACAGAAGAATAGTTTAATTTCATGTGTCCAGGAAAAGGCAGTCTGATTTGAAATGGAATCTTAAACAAAGTTGATTCATTATCCTATATGGCAGATTCACTGTGAACAAAAATTCTTCAAATATTAAGAGATGCTAAAAGATGGGAACTAGAATGGGAATAAAATCTTGTGTTTTTGTTAAAATAAAGTGAACAAATATTGTCAGTCAGGTGTCACAAGCATTTCTATTCACATATGAGTACAGTGATTCTTACATGCACCCCACCACCATTAACTATCACCGTAAAAATTTCACAAGCAGTTTTGAAATCCTCTGAGTGCCTGTGAATAAACCTATGAACTGTGCTGTCAATGAAGTCATTGGGAGGAGCTCTAGATGTTCTACATCCACAGAGTTATAATTACAGCAGATTCTCTTAACTCTGACAAGTATAAACCAGCTTTCCTTTAGCTGAAAAATTAATATTAGTATATTACAGTATTTGTGGAGAAATTAGTACCAAAATCCAAACATTACATGTAAAAAAAATCACACTTGAGTAGCTGGAATAAAAGAACTATGCACAGTGTAGAAATCTAATGAACGCTAATTATTTGTCATGCCTGGATAACTATACCATTACTAAACTAGAGATGAAGTCTGGAATAAATACCAATGTTTCTGCCACTCTTTTTTAAAACAGTAGTATAAATGAAGGACATTTAAAAGCTATATACTGGTACAACTAAGAGCTCAGATGAGATTTGTCTTTATGAAAATTTGGATTTTGTGAATTACGGGATGTAGTGGTTTTAAAGGAAAACAAATGAGAGGCTCCAAGTGAGAGAGACAATTTATAGGAAGAAAGGAAAAAAAAAGGTAAAATAAAAATAGATGCAATAATACAAAAGACCACTGACAGAGTCAGAATACAGCCTGATCAGGGTGATGGAAGCAGTCCAGATGAGGTGGTCTTCCTGAAGCAGTGATCCCATAGAAAGGTCTGGTAGCTCGAGTCCTCTGGAAATCCAGTGAGTAAGGCCCCATGTACTGTCTCAAACCCTGAGCTTATATCCAGGTGAGAACGCTTTGTTCCTCCCTCTGGGCACAGCATCTCACAATGGGATGGTGAGTCATGCAGGGAGTCCTTGATGGCTCATTAAACAGAGATAACTCCAGAGGGTGTTATCTATGAGTCATGGGCAAGGCATCTGATGGGCCATTAGCAGAAGATAACCCTGAAGGAAGGGTTCCGGGAAGAGCACTGCTCCAACAATTGAATTCAGCAGATCGTTAAGATGGTGATAGAATACTTTGAGCATATCCTACACTACAACCCAGGACACAGGATTTTAATTTTAAATTAAGGTATTTTGGCTAATCTAATTGGTAGACTGATTCAAATTTAGCAGGGCTTGAAAAGCACCCATTTTCAAGGTGAAATTTCAACGTGTGTGAAATTCCATGACAGACAGCAGAAAAAAAAATTCAAATTTAACATAGAAAATACTTTGGAAAAAATAACAATATAAATGCAACACTTATAACACATGTTCATGAGAGAAAGATCCTCCAATTATCTGTAAAATTTTCCCCCAATTATCACTGTAAGAGCAACTTGGCACAAAATTAAAACTGCTATCTTTTTTCACTGTTTGGTAAATTGTGTTAGGAAAAATTAAATTCAGTTTCCAATGTGTCAGAAACTGTCATATGACTACTTCTCTGTCTAGGTTTTCAAATTGAACTTAATCTAATATGCATTACCTTTAAATCTTAACCTGATCTGTTAACAAATTGACCAATTATGACCTTCTCACTCCTTATACAAACAAGGAATTTCAATTATAATAGTGTATTCTGGACGAGCTGAAGCAGGAGGCTGTGCAAATCTGGTTTTAAACCATCATTTTTTTCTGTTGTCATGGAATAGGAGAATTATTTATTGCAAGTACTCAAAATAGTTTTGAGCAGCCTCAGAACTGTGTTCTGAAACATCTAATCATTTGTGCTTTATGAAATACTATATGCCCTGCTCTGGGGAGTGAAATACTTCAACCAGAGATGTGATTCATCAGTAATTTTTTCTTTTCCATCCTGTCCACTGAAAATAAGATGCTGTGAACTAAAATGACTTCCACTGTGTGTGAGGAAACAATGACTATTTTACTCTTTGGGCCCTGATTTTATCGCATAGGGATGTTAGGATGTATTTTAGGAATGTATAAGCTGTGCTCCAAGTTGTTTTTCACCAAAGGCAAGCAATGCTGAGGGAACAACATAATCCCTGGGTAATTTGGTGGGTTAAATACATTGTCAGGGAACAAGATCCAGCTAAAAATACTTTAGTTTGAGGAAACATGGAACAACGGTTGCTCCAAAGCTCTGCATTTGAAAGGTGCATGCAAGAATACACAAGTAATGCTATCTCTGAAATTTAAGCTTTACTGTTACTTGTTTCCTTCTAGATTTTTTGTGTTTTTAAGGTTAATTGGTTGTTGTGTATCTGCTGCCTTCATCTTGAGTGAAGAATGTCAAAGTGCTTATTAGAAGTAGGATAGGAGAAGCAATTTACAAGATGTTCCTACCACAGTATAAATCTGAGATGATTTTCCTCTTTTTTTTTTTTTTTTTTTTTTTTTTTTTTTTTAATGATCTGTATGTTACTGCCCTTTGAAGAGTTTAACGATCAAGGAGATATTTCAATATCTTCAGAAAAATACCTTCTACAAAGATTGATCAGACTGGTTTTAGCATTGTACTCTCAATGCTCAAACTCCAAGTTTGTATCTGCATGAAAAATATAACTTATCTTCCTCTTTGTCAGCCCTCCAATTCCTAGTAATTCCAGTAAATACCTTATAAATTAAAGCCTATGTTTAAAAATTAATTTTCCCATACTAGAGCCTTTTGTATGCATTACAATCTACAAAGGTAAGCTTAATATTAAAAAAATTAAGATGTTTTATATATGACACTTTTCTATATTGAAATTGATATTCAATTTGTAGACCATATTTGAAGAGATTAATTTATTTTATAATGATTTTTGACTAATTTATTGATTAGAATACAGACAGGCTTTAGTAGAAGTAAACGTTCTGGTATCATTTCTAAACAGAATTACATTTTCTTATTCATGTATTAAACTAGTGTCACCTTTTTTTATTTTTTTTTATTCAGCAAGGTTTCTCCCACTTCTTTATTGACAGTCCTCCTTTTACTGCTGACATGCTGATGCATGACAGCTGTGTGAAGACTTCTTTTTTGTAAGGTAAGTAACCTACCTGTGCTTACTAGAGCTCTATGAACTATTAGATCATACAAAAAGGTTCACCACAAAATTAATGACCCAATTCCGTCAGAAACTTCACACTTCTGGGCAAGCTAGAGAATATTGGAAAAGCTGTGAAGTAGAAAATCACTCACATTCAGGTACTGAGTTCTGCTATGCTTTTATATGGTGACCATTTCACTGCTAGTAAGGCATTTGGCATTTAAAGATAGACCAATATATTCTGCTAGGCATTTCTTGTAAGAAAAGTAGCTAATACAGCTAGTGTACCTGGCTGTTTAGCAAGAGTTTAGAGACAGATAACAATTTCAACCTTAGTGATTTAAAAAGATACACTGTGTTAAAGGTTAATCCTATATCTCTCTGAACAAACGAAAATACTATAGTGGCAGTTTTCTTTCTTTTTCTTCCTTAGGGGGTAAGTAAAATCAAACAAAAACTATCTGAAAATTATTTCTAATATTGTTACGAATTAGGATTACGAATTTAGGATTTGGTATAAATTTTGGTTTGTTTCAAGTTCTGCTATAAGTAAGACACTGTTCCAAGTCCTCACATACCAAAAGTGTTACCAAATGTCAGAAATATTGGAACAAGACTCTCCAAAACTAAAGCTATGTTAAAGAGGCCATCATTTATTCAGGCCTAAATTCCCTCGGGGGATACTCCCAGCCTTATGTGGACATGTGATTTTGCAAGTGTGTTGCATATATACAGTTGCTACCTGCATTTTGCAAGTTACCCGTTACCATAAATCCCACCCAAAGCAAGGATTGAAGAGATTCAATCCTTGTTTTGTCTGTCAGTGCATCCTTGAACCAGATGTCTTCCTCTTATCTTCCAACTGTCCTTGCTGAAGGCAGCTTTTGCATGCCTTGTTTCAATGCTAAAATTTTCACTGGCAGGGTGAAAATTGAATTAACCCTTTTGGTGTCAATTCCCCCCCTTATACATCAGAATATTTATCCAACAAGTCAAAATGGTACAAGAGCCAGAAACTACTTGGTCCTACTGTAGCTTTAAGGCAGCTCATGAATGTGAATATTAAGATACTTACATATCCACAGCTTCCAATTCCTTGTAACTTGTACCTAACAGATTTCCACATAGATTTCTCCTAGGTTATAATTTCCTTGTATCAGAAATAAATCTGCCACTTCTAAATTTTTCTGCCCTGTTAAAGGTTTACGGCAGAATTGGGAGGAAACCTCCTAAGGGGCCCTCCCTCCTCTCCCCCAACAAAGTTCAGAAAAAAAACAACTTCTCAGAGAGAAGTGGAAAGAACCCTCTTTATTAAACAGGCAAAGCACTCCCCAGCACAATAAACTGGACAACACCCGATGACAAGAACTTCGTGCCACTCTGGAGAGATGACAGATTTGGAAAAGAAGTCCTTCCTGGAGGTGGTTGCTCTGTCTCAGTCCCTCTGGCGCTGGGACACACTGTGCAGGATGGATCTTGGTGGGTTCCAGGTGCGAGCCCCCATGGCGCTCCCCTGGCTCCTCAGCCCAGAGAGATAGTAACAGTTCCAAGGGAAGGCAAAAAAAAAAAGGAGAAAAAAAAAAAAAAG
>VXBN01014479.1:452712-485527 GCA_013397395.1 Sinosuthora webbiana | reverse complement strand
TTTTTTTTTTTTTTTTTTTTTTCTTTTTTTTTTTTTTTTTTTTTTTTCCACCTTTAATGAAGATAGTCTATTTGAAAAGAATATAAAACCAAATAAACAGGTGGATCAGGTAATATTCTGTTGGTTGACATATTAGTAGCCTTTTAGTTGTAAAGGGAAAGCCTAAGGCTGTGACTAATTAGATTGAATTTCATCGCTTTATTCTTTGTCTGCTAGGAATGCTATTATGGGAACTTGTCAGTTCATAATGTGTGACCATAATTGGTTCACGGGTTCAGCTGGAATTGGACTAAACTGTTCCTTTACTCTGATGAAGTGCAAACTGTACAAGACTAGGAAATGTTATTTTCAGAAGAAGTGTTTTTGTCTGTGAATCAGAGAGTTTCACCATACTCATTGAAATCAATAAAATTGTTGAAGTCTAAAAGAATTACCTTCAGGTGTAGGAACTATTATAGTTGAAAGTTATGTTTTTTTTAGAGAAATTGCTTTCTATTACAGCTGTATGTTTCCTAGAGATACTAGTAGAATTACAGGTGTGTTTGGTTTTTGGGTATAAGCACCTATGCAAGGCAAAACTCATCTTACAATGGAATGCATAAATGTGTGTGGCTTGGGAATGCTCACAGGAAGAAATATTTGTGTACATAATGCCAGACAAAGAGCAATTTTGTGCAGATAATTTTTGCAGAGCAGAAGTTTTTAGTCTCAAAAAAATCGTCTGAATCAGAGTTCTAGTTTTTGTATGGCACTCTTGTACCTAGAAACGCAGTTTTAGGACTTCTTTGGGCTATTTTGTCCCTTATCTCAAGCTGTTAGGAATTTGAGTTTCTAATGAGAGTTTGAAGTCGGCAAAATTTATTTTTTTAATGTTTGCATGAAGATTAGAGTTCCCAAATACATGAGTTATAGGTACAGAGTGTGCAAAGGATTATACCAAAGTAGCCTTGTTTTGACAAACTCCATGGATCATTTCCTTCTCAACAGCCAAACAATACTTTGGCTAGCTGTTAGGCTGTGCATTCACATTAAGTAGTATTGTTCATTACCCAAATCTAAGCAAGAGATAGAATAACAGAGGGGTGAGGCTTGGGCAGATAAAGAATAGAAAGTGAGAGGGCCACTGTGTTGTGATCAGCAGGACAAAGCACACCCATGAGACTTGCGTTGATGTGCTTTGGGTCAGAGATAAGGCAGTCACCATGAAGCAAGGAATGGACAGTGGGAGAGCAAAAGCCAACTTTCACAAACTGTGGGTGGCTCTAATTTCAGCAAGGCAGGAAGGCTGATATTCGAAAAGGCACAGGAATGCAGTAGTTGGAAACACCCTTGGAGGTCTCCAGTCAAAGCTCCTGCTCAGAACAGCCCCAGTCAGATCAGGTTTCTCAGTGCCTTGTTCAATCATGTTTGGGTACCGTGAAGGACAGAGATTCTGCAGCATTCCTGGGCTCAGGACACCACTTGTGATGTCAATTTTTTCCTTTTTCCTAACTGAGATTTTTCTATCTTCCATCTGGGTACTATATATCTCTCACTTTGCAATTTTACATATAAAATTTACAAATTAATCTAGGGAACAAGAAACCTAAGGGTGTTTTTAACCATTCCCATAGTCATTACTTGTAACTACAGAAATCATGAGCTAGTCATATTTGTCCTCTGAAAAGTATCAGAGTTATGCTTCATAGGCATGAAATAACTTTAATGTCAACAAAAATGTAAGGATGAAAGTCAGAGTACTTGATAATACAGGTTAGCATTGATGGCATGTTTAAATTAAAGCAAAATATCGCAGCTAGCATGTCTGTCTACCTAATAAATCTTTACAATTTTTACCATGGCTGGTATGCTTTAGAGTGTGCTAGGCACTTAGGCAACTATCTTGTCAACAAAGTTTGTTAGTAGAGTCATTGATGGCAGTAATTTCTTTTCTGTTGTTCAAAATCATATGAATTTCTCAAGTGTTTCTGTTTTGGTTTCTGTTCATGGAAGCTAAGGATAGCAATGGTGATATGGATGGAGACCTGAACTTCTTCTTGTGTCCCGAAACTTTTTGAATAATGATAAAGTTTCTCATATCCATAATCTTCTGAAACATAACATTTAGTCTTCATATATTTTATACAATTAGATATAGCAAGCATGAAACATGCCCTTAAAATATATATGAAATTTAGTTTACTATGGGGCTTGTGTACTAAGAAAGAGGGATTCAGATTAGGGAATTGTTCTCTCCTTTCAGGAATGATTTCAGGGGGATATCTTGTATCTCCATAATACCTACCTTTAAAAGAGTTTGACATCTGTGACAATCGTTTATTTCCATCAAAATAATAACTTGATTACTTCCTTGCGTTTGCATTTAATTGAAAGTAATTTAAATTATTACTAGTGGCTTTATTTAGCCATTGTAAGTCATAGGAAGAAATTAGTTAACAACTCGTTTTAACTGGGTCTACTGTTATCACACTCATTAAATTGGATTTGCTGGATCTGAGCCTAGTTTAACCCAAGCTTGCATTTCCATTTTGAAAGGTCCTCACATTGGCTGATTGTTGACATTCATTCTTTCTAGGTGTGACAACATGTCAGTATAACATAGCGTAATTTTTCTGTCCCATGTAACAGTTAGAAGGAGAGTAATAAATATTGGCTTATTTAAAGTGCTTTCACTCTTAGGCCACTGAAGCTGCTTTTGAGTTTTACATACCCCACACCTAATTATGCAGAGATCTTGATTTAATTTTTATTTATCTGTCATTTCACACCTTGCTCTTGGTCAAGTCAAAAACGGAACAAATCAATCCCTCACCTACTTTAAAGAAAGTATATCTTACCTAAAAATTAGAAGTAATCCACTTTCCCAGAGATATTTAGAGAAAATAAAATTAATTCTTAAAGGCTGTCTAAAATATTTGCTGATGTATTCCTAAATTTGTCTCTCCTCCCAAGATGATCCATTGAACTGAGCAGGCAGTTTGTCAACACAATAATTAATAAAGCAAATAGAGCAGTAGGCAAGAACAAATTGTTGTGTGAAGGTACTTCAAGGGAATTTATGAAGTGCATTTAAATGATTAGCAACATAATACAGTGAGTGCTCAGTTGTAGTGAACATATGGGTGAGAAATTGTGGAAAATTGCTGAAAGTTTCCACAGATTGATCTAAAAATTCTAGATTCTGTGGCTCACAGCATTGGTCTCAGGGTTTAATGCCAAAGTACATCTTAAAATTCAGAAAGTACCTTATGGAAGTGTCAAAAAGGCAATGTAAGGACAGATGTAACCACTGACTACATCTTTGTTATTCTACAAGGCATTTTCTGACATCATTCAGAGCAAAGGTTGTCATGCTAATTCTGTGGCTGTAATGGCACACAATTTACAAAGTATGCATAAAGAAGCCTTACCTTTAGTCTGTTCCTGAGAAGAGACGTTTTTCTGCCTTTAGAATATTGTGCAGATGTATCCAGGTAAAATCAAGGATGTATATCCGCATTGTTCCAAACAAAATGATACATTTCATTTCATAGCCCTATAAACCTACTTCTAATTAACTGGAAAAACAAAAAAAAAGTAGGTTAATTGTCTCTGTTAGGGTTTCGGTTCATAAGCATGTATTGTCTGCTTTGTGTTCATCTGAAAGTGCAACACAGCTTTAATCCAGAGCAACAGTTTTGAACAAGGCCTACTTCCATGAGGTTCAATTTCACTGCGTTTTCTTGGATACATCTGCAACAGATAAAATCCCTTAATAGGAAACTGTGATGTGTACTTAGTATTGGTCTGATGAGCTGTTTCTGAAATTTAAAATAGAGAATTTACAGTTGATTTTATAAATCTTATCATCACTTGAGTTGCTTGTTGTTTTCATCTGGGTTGCTTGCTCTTTCCTGGTTTTGAGATTTTGTACAATTTTAAAAACAGAAGGAGTTCTTAACTAAAGCATTTGGCTTTAATAATTAAACTGTGAACTCATGTCACTGACTGAAAGGTTAGAAAGAAAACAACATTTTAAGGATGTTACATTCAACCTAAAAAAATTAGAGATAAGGCTAGCTTGAAATACCTGTAATGACCAGAGGAAGAAAAGAAGGAAATCAACTCAGAAGGTAGGCTGAACATATTTAAGACAAACTTATCTCTTTCCCTCAATGGCAAGACAAAGAAGAATAAAGAAGTAGTTAGAAAAAATTATATTTGAACATAACTGTGGGAAAAAACCAATGTCTAGGGTCAAATTATAATCACAGAAAGATTTCAGTATAACTATATTTATGTGTCTATGACTTATTATGAAAAAAAGTAAAAGGGGGGACAGAAAGATTCTAAGGTCTAGAAGCTTTGTGTGATGAGGATTGGAGGGATTACATAATCAGAAAATCTTTTCAGAGAATCATAGAATCATTAATGTTGGAAGGGACCTCTGAAAATCATCCAGTCCAATTCCCATGCCAAGGCAGGGTCACCCAGAGCAGGTTACACAAGAATGTGTCCAGGTGGGTTTGGAACGTTTCCAGAGAGGAAGATTCCACAACCTCCCTGGGCAGTCTATTCTGTGCTCTGCCACCCTCAATGTGGCAAAAAAGTTCTTTCTCACACTGAGATGGAACATCTTGTACTTTAGTTTCTGGCCACTGCCCCTTGTTCTGTCACAGGGAGTCACTGAAAAGAGTCTGTCATCATCCTCTTGGCACCATCTGCTTCTGAGATACAAATATGCATTGATGAGATGCATATTTCAGTCTTCTCAGTCTTCTCTTCCCTATACAGACCCAGGTCCTTCAGTCTCTCCTCCTAAGAGAGGTGCTCCAGACCTCAAATCATCTTTCTGGCCACCACTGGACCCTCTCCAACACCTCCTTGTGTTTCTTGTACTGAGGAGCCCAGAACTGGATACAGCCCTCCAGGTTCGGCTTCACTAGGGCTGAGTAAAGAGGGAGGATCACCTCCCTTGACCTGCTGACGACACTCTTTCTAGTGCAGCCAAACTGGAGAATTCTTGTTGCCTTTGGAACAGAAATTAAATCGGGGTCTGGTTCAAACTGAAGAAAGTTGCACAGAATTGACAGAAAATTTCAGATGGAGATCTTTAAAAAGTATTGTATTCAGGATTAGTTTGGCTAAAGAATTCTGTTGAAATACTATACATAAAATAAAAGTAGAAGCAATTCCAAGTAATTCCAAGTTTACCTTCTTGCTTTCGGAAGGAAATAATATGTTTTGGGGTTTTTTTTGGGGGGGTGGGGGGTGGGGTGGGTGGTGTGTGGAGGTAGGTTTTAACGGCCTGTCATCTCAGCTTTCTGTTGGACTTTGATTACCTTTGTTTCTGGGGTGATGAAATTATGGACCTTTCTGGAGTATTCTTTAAGTATTCTTTAAGCTTACAGAAATATATTTCATTGATGAGCACTCTCATCAGAGGTGGCAGTGTTAATGTGCATGTCAATGGGAGCAGTCTCTTTTGTGTGAAAAAACCTTTTCTTTCCTAACTTAGAATGGCATAACCCTCCTAACGCTGAGCCTTATGCTCAAAGTTGAGATGTCTCATTTAGCTTTTTTTTCTCTGTTTGGTTTTTCCAGACCTACACTTCAAATTATATCTAGAATAGTAGGCAAACTTCAAGTGTTCAAAGTTTTTAAGCCAGCTTCACTTAAAGACCATGAACATTATCTCATTAAAACTCAGAGATTGGCCTGATCTACAGTTAAAAAGAGAAAAAAAATCTTCCCATTTTCTTGGTTGTTTGCTTTTTCTCAAACCATTTTTAAGAGGTTACAGTTCTCTCACCTTTGCTACTTGAACGAGTGACTGACTTTAACTCAGCAGGTGCTTGAATGAACTCAACAGTCATTTCAGTGGTGAAAGCCTTCTTGGCCTAGCCTAGAAGATTGGATCAGGAAGAAGGAGCATTATTAAGATAGTCCTCCCCATGCATTTAAAATTTCTTATGTCAGTCTTCCAGTCATTCCTTATATCTGTATTTCCAAAGTTGATAAAAAATACAGAATGCTTTGAGAATCCTTTATATTCTTGTGCAATTTTTGGTTATCCAAATGTATTTCATGCTGAAAAAGAGAATGAGCACGTTGTCTAAGATATATTGAAGAAAAAAAATCATACATGTGATATCCACAGTTTCTCTTCTTCTACTTTGTCATACCTGCCCTCCCCATTCCAAGTTTTCTGTCCACCTTAATAAGCAGACCTGAGGTAACCATGTGTCTGTGCAGTTTCTTATGGGTATCTATCTTCTTTTGATTTCACTACTTTAAAAAAATTTTAAAAATTACATGAATTGACTGAAACACTAAAAGATGGCTTCTGTACTGAAAGTCCCCCTTGTGCTGTGGTCTCTGCTATGGCTTCAGTGTAAAGTACCTGGAAATCCAGCATGATCCTTCAGCAACTCTCCTGTGATACATAAGAATGGTGAAAGGTAATCAGTCAATGAGTGAGGACGGAAGAACTATGGCTTTAAAAGATACTTTGTTGCTACTGTGTATCTTTAGAGTTTATAGAAATATTGTATGTTTTATGTATGCCTACTGATTATTTTAATCAACAAATATTACTGGAAATTTTCAAGAAAAAGTGTGAATAAATAAAAACGCCATCTTAACGGTTTGAGATAAATTGACTAGAGTGGTCCCCAAACCTCAGGAAGTATTAGCTTGGAAAATGCAAAGTTCAGTTTCAACAATAAATCCTACATTATGGAAATATACATATGGAAGTTAAATATCTTTGAAAATCAGCTTGGTCTAATTTCAAGCTCTGGAGCCCTGGTTTCATGCCTGAGATGTTTTAGTTTTCTGAAATTCTTTTCCCAGAAAATTTTCTGTAAACAAAAGAAGTGTTTTTATAACTGTAACTATGTTTTCATTCTTTTCCCTAAGAAGGACTTCTTCTTGATGTCCCTTTAATCTAACCAATGTAATTTTAAAATTTTGTCTTTCTTTCACCAATCAAATTAGTCTGTATAAAATAATGATAAAAAAAAAATTCTCAGAAATAAAAATGTCATTTTCAGCCTTCTGAAATTCAAAGTCTGTATCATTGTAGTGTACAACAGCATCAGAGGTCCAAACCCTAAAGTAGTCCAACAATACTGTAATAATGTATAAAACATATAAAAACCATATGCAAATGCAAGTCAAAAAGTAATTTGGAGTTGAGTAGTAGTCATAGTACCTGTGTAATGTACATTTAATTGATATACAATTGTCATATTGTAGGGTTTGTAACAGGTCCCTGTAACAGTGACTCCAATTTGCCTTATTCTCCAAACATTCCATTATGAAAGTACAAAATTACCATTTGGCACAATAAATAGTACTGCAAATACTTTTATAAATTTCAAATGCAAATTCAAGTGCTCTTTTATTATGACATATATTCTATTTTGCTTATTCCTTGCAAGGTTTCAAATGTAAAAATTGGTGTTATTATGCTACGGTATATAAATATTCAGATCAATCATTAAATTCTTTAAAAAATTATTCATTCTAGAATTCCCATGGGAAAAAATGACTCAAAAATGCATCCAGATGTTCCATTTTGAAAACATCTTGGGTATTTACACTTCTAATTCAGCCTATGGAATTTCAACTGCTCAGGATTTTTTGAAAAATCTTCCCATTTTACATCCTTCAAAATGTAAAATATATTACATTAAAGTGAGAAAACACAGTCAAAACAGGAGTAAAAATGGTAATGATTTTAAATGGCTTTGACTGTTTTTAGAGCTATCAGCTAGTTTACTCTGGCTCTTTCCTCCAGTTATTGTGGTAGAAAGGGTCAGAAAGCAACAACTCCACAAAGGAAGAAGTGTTGGCTTTCAAATTATTACCTGGAGAGACAGGATAAGAGAAACAAAACATTTGGTAAGAGAAGTTGATGATGATACAAAGTGCGTTTTTTGCTTTTTCTTCTTAACTTCAATGACTGAGTTTCTGAAATTCGGACAAGCAAATGAAATGTATTTAAATTTATTATTTGCTTCTAAGAGTTTTTCCAGCTCAATTTACACACTGTATGATAAGTCACTCTCATGGTTTACTTGAGACAATTTTCAGTTTTTAGAAACAAAATGTAATACAATATTTTCTGAGCATACTTCTTGTCTAAAGTGCTGTCAGTAAAATTGCTAATTTCAGAGACCATGCTGTCTTCTACTAATGTGGACTCTTCATAGAATTCAAAATGTGGTATTTTTCTATGAATTCTCTACTTAATATGAAAATGTTACTAAATATTTTCTCAAGCATTTTTTTTAAGGAAACTTTGAGACTCTCTTTAGGGTAATCCTCTCATGGGCACAGAGGAATACTTGAATCCCTTTAAATTTTACTGATTAGAAAGTCTTATGAGAAGACTGATTAAGGTGAATTTGGATAGATAGTTCTAGACAGTATATGGAGCTTAACATGAAAAAAACAATATGGGGAAAAGGAGAGATTAACATTTACTTTCATTTTGGTTTTGCAGGGTAGAAGGGATGAAAGAGGTGATTTTAGAGTATTTCCACCAATAGTAATCTCTTAACTGCCATTTGTAAAATGGAGAAACAACCAGCCTATGCATTAATCAGAAAATATCTAAAATATCCCCCCCCACCCCCCAATAAAATTAGGTACTCCTTTTCAACTGACACAGTTTTTACACACCATGAAAAATTATTTTCTTTTAGAATTAAGCAAAAGCTGTTTAAAACCCCAGATAGAAGATGTACTGTTAGGTAACAAAGAAATTATTATATTAAGATCAATGTAGAATATCTATGGTCTGTATCATTTTTTTTTTTTTTGCCATTTAGGAGGAGCCTTGAAAACCAAAAAAAATTAAAAAAAAAAAACCAAAAAAAAAACCAAAAAAAAAAAGTTGGAAGTTAATAAGGATGAGTGATTTTTAAGGAACATTTCACTCGCTGTCATTGTTTATGCTTCCAAACAGGAATTCAACATAAATAATCTTGTAAAAATAGTAGCAGTTTCCTGTAGATACAGGTAGTAATAAGTGACAAAAAGCACTGTTATTACTTAGAATTTCAGACTTATCAGCCTTTTAGATAGAAAATACTACAGAGTAAGATATCTAAATGGATGATTTTAGAAATTGTACTGCTGGGGAGAACTAAAAAGAAAAACCAAACCAAAATGTCAGTAGCTCTTCTGAGACAAAATCTTCTGAGAGATTAAGGAAGAAGAAAATTTTTATGAAGAGACCTATTTTATTTTATGGTCATATTTCTGGAGTATAGATGTGGGAAGTAATTTCGTTAAGTTCAGGAACTAAAGGAAGTCTTCCTCTTTGAAATGTCTCCTGATGGCATGCAGTTGTATGCACGTTTCTTCTGAAAGAACAAGCTTTTCCACAGATGCTGTTAAGTGAGTTTGCCATTATATTTTGGAAAATAAACTAATGGAAACTCATGGGCAATTGTTTCAAGAAATTTTTGACCACAGAAATGGAGAAGTTTTACAACTGAAATAAAAATGGAGACAAATTTGAAGTTTAAGAATATGACTTTTTTCATAATGTTGACCACTGGACAGGAAAGCTTGGGAGCTCTTCTTCAAAAGAGAAAATTGTTTTCTGCCTTCCTGATTTGCTTTTCTATCTACTGTTTCAACTCTTCATAAATTGAGTAAAAAAACCAGATTATTATGAAAATTAAAGATTATTATGGAATCATTATTTCATCTCTTTGTTTTCTAAAGAAAATCATTTTCTGATATCTTTTTGCTACAATTTTTTATAGTCTAATACAAAACATGAAAAAGCCTAATATTAGTCTAAATGCAACAGTACACAATTCAGCCTGTGTGAAGCAGCTACAGTGATGACTTCAATTAAAAATATCTCTTCAGGATAGCAATAGTATTTCATTTTTAGGTTGATCTATATGATCTCAAGCAGTCACTTCCAACCTAAACAATTCTGTGAGACTGATTCATGCTTAGTGGACTCAGTTTTCAAGCTGGTTTTTTGTTTTGTTTTTGTTTTGTTTCCTACTCCCAAAACATGTCTGATTCAGATGGTTAAAATTTGTTTCTTCATTTTTGGAAAAAAATGAAAAATAAAAAAGTGGGTTTATATAAACCTGGAAAATTCCATAACTTCAAATTGTACTCCCAATTATAATTCTAAATTGATTTTAGAGAGTTTTCACATCTATTGATGACTGAGTAGAAATATGATTCCATCATCATTACACAGAATATGTTTTAACTGTATTGGCCCTCATGAACTATTGTATCACAGTTGCATACAAATTTCCTGATTTGCAAAATGTGCTGCAAATCAGTAATGAACATGCTTTGAGGCATTTGCATGAATAACTAAAGCTAAACTCATTAATTAGCACAGTCCATTTTGTATATGTACTGTCCCTGCATCTCTTACGTTTTGTGTTTAATTATCAGACAGCTTGCAAGCATCAGTTATTTTTTTATTGGATGACTAAGAGTTTAGTTGAAATCTTTTGTCTTTTCATAGGTAATAAGAAATAGAATTTGGCTTCTGGACATGAAATATGAAATAATGAATATGCCTGAAATGTTACTTTTATTAACTGCTATGGTTTATGACAGTGGAAGGTCAATGTCAACCTAGCCAGTTTAATTATTCAGACTTTTCATTTGATTATATTTCTGTCTCCAAGTTAAGATGCCTGAAATGTTCCAAAACATTAGAAATCCTACAGAGAAAAGGTGCTTTCCTCTTGTAGGATACTCTGGCAGCCTTCATTGTATACAGTACATGTCATGCATCATTTCTCAAAATAAGTCTGTGAATAATAAGAGACGCTTCAATAACATAAGCAAAATATTCTTAGAGAATATTATTCAGTGATGTACTCCACCCAAAACTGTTTGTGTTGCCATGTATTTTTCCTTGTTGTAGAACTCAAAGAAAAAGTGGTAGATGTAGTAGAAAAAGTAGCCAATTGAATAGGTGTTATCTTTTTTTGGCAGCTGTCTGTCTCTCAAAATGTACAGTCAAGCTCACAAATTGCTTCATAGGCTATGGTACATTAACCTGGAAAACCTTTTTTGCCCTTTTTCCTTAATGCTAGATAAATAGCAATTAGGTTAAGCTACATTCAAATACGATTCTGCTTGTATTTGTCATCAGAAAAATCAATATTTCATTTGATGAAGTTTTTAGCCAGCCTAATAAAATGAAAATATCAGGAAAATCCATACTTCACTTTTAATTCCTATCCTTTGGTTATGATCACATACATTATCTTTGTTATTTTCATTTTGAATAGAAACAGGCAGCACAAAATCTGAATGAGCCCCTTCAGGATCAAGGACAACAGGATATAGACCAGAGCAAAGGACTGAGTCCTGTGTCTGAGGATGTTCTCTCCACTCACTTCAAACTTCTTAATAATTCTAAAAAATGGAGCTGTGACATCCTGTTTTTACTATGACATTTACCCTGTAAACTTCTGCACTCGGAGGAAAAATCCTGTGCATAGGGCAAGCAATCCTCTAAATAGGTAATCTGAAGAAAGTAAAAATAAGGTAATCTGCAATTTTCCCTGTGCAGAGCCATTCCGTGTGAAGACACATATTGCAACATGTCTATTATTTTCTACCACTTTGCATTAAAAAGCATAAACTGAATTCTTTTTATCTACCAACTCTTCTTCTGAGCTGAAAATGTCTACAACATTAGAGCGTAAACATTATCTTTCTTCTGAGGAAAAGAACAGTAGTTTTCAGTTAATGTTGCATATACTATCCTAATGGCATATCTTTTATGTGATGTATCAGGATAAGGCAATCATAATAATTTGACGTAGCTCATTAAACTTTTCAAGCATTGGTACTTATCTGCAGTTGTAACTAGTATATAAAATGAGCCAGAACATGAGAAGTCATAAACACCTTTAATTTCCCCTTTGCTTTAGGTTTCAAATTTCTTTTTAAATTATAATATTCCATCCTATGTATCTATAGGATATACAATATCCTATCTTTTAGTCTTAATAGATTAAAACAATAGATTAAAATTATCTAAAATGCTGAAAATGCCCATCCCCGGTTTCCAGTTCTCCTCAGTTTCCAGCTCTCCTGAATTTCTTCTGCCTGCTGCATTTGCATTTGTTAGGAACCACAGCCTAAACTGGAGAGCTACTCCAAAGCATGTGTTCTCAGAGATATTAGAAAAACTGAGAGTGTGTGGGAAGAGGGCAGAGTGCTTAATGATGCAGTCCCACAGTCCTTTTTGACTCTCTGAGGGAGGTACTTGTGGAAGTAGCCCAAACAAGTCTCTGCAGCTACAGATGATTTTTTTCCCCTTTTGAATAATTTTGACAGATAGCAAAAAGGTGTCATCTCTGCTTGCAGGGGGTGCATAACATTTAGTAGTTATATAGCCTAAGGTAGTAAGAGCTGCTACTCTGCTTTATTTCCATTGCAAATTTAATGTAACAGTGTGGAAATGTCACATCAGACACCCTCACTTTCAACTGCCTCTGTTCTTTAATATAATTGTTATCTCTCTATTTCCATTTTGGAAAGCTCGTTGTTTAGAAACTGAGGGTCAACTACTCAGTTTAGGATAAATTATCAGGGCTCCTGGAGTTAGGGCAGCTTACTCCAGCTGAGATCTACCCAGAAGAATGTAAAAAAAGAATCTGATAAATAAGCTTTATAAGAAGACTGTTATTTGACCTTTATCATGGCAAAATATTAGTAATTCACATCATGCTTATTTGTGACCCTTCCAATCAAGAAGGCATTTGGTATTTCAGAGACAATTTAGGTCTAATGTAAAGCAAAAAGTTGCATAACAAAAATACAAAAAGATATTAGTGGCTTTCTCGTCTCTACAGCCTTTCACAAATAGGGAGATTATTGAGTGGAGGGATTTGGGGATTTGGTACTGTATATTTCTTATCTTTGTTTATATTTTTTCCTTTAAAAAAAAGATAGAAAAAAAAAAGCTGATGATAAAAATACCTCATAGAAGGTTGTAAGATTTTTTATGGGAAATCAAACAATATGATGTGTATTGTGTGGTTCTGTGGGGATAGGAAGGAGCTGGTTATATTGTCTAAAATGGAGGCTGAGAACAAGATGACGGGAGATGAAAAAAAAATAAAAAATAAAAAAGGGAAGGGAGTATACTTTCCTTCCCAGGTAGAGAAAATTAAAACTAGTGTTTAAGGTAAATTCTTTAAGTTCTAGTTCTGTCTGATTTTGTGATAATGGCCACTAAGAAGGTAAAATGTTCAACTAAAACCCTTCCCTCTCTGCTGTGGATTTGGGACAGGAAGTGGTAATTCCACTGCTCATGTTTGAGTTTGAATACAAGCTAAGGTAAGTAATATGTCCTTCTTGAGAGCCTTAGGGCATTCTGTCTTGGGAAAAACAAATGACTAACCAGCTCTTGTTTTAGAATGATAGAGTAGTGTCAGTCTGAGAGCTCATTCTTTTTCTGCTATTCCTGTCTGCAGAACTGTAAAACCCAGTTTTAGACACCTAGACCTTAATTCTAATCTCAGACATGAAGAAGGTATGCCAAAATACATGCAGCTGGTTGAAAAATCCTACTTGGCCCATGGAGTCATTCATTTTGGTGCTCGTGTGTACATGATTAAAAAAGAACTCTCAAAGAATCAAATCTGCAGCATCTGCAAAAAGATTCTGAGACTAGGGGAAACATCTACCTGCTATTTCAGTAATACTGCTTGAAATATTATTCATATTCTATGTCATAGATTTCTAGGTAAATTCAAGTGGAAAGTTGCATAAATTAGCATTTGTATTTATAGGCTGTTGATTTGCTGACTGGAATTTAGAATAGAAAACTTTATTAGCTAGCATGAATTTCTGCAAGGTTAGGCCTTAGACACCAAAATTTGGGGAGTTGCTGCTTATTCTTCATGCAGCATCTGCAATACATACATTGCTAGGTAGGGAAATCTCAATTTAATTTAATTAGGTCAGTTATCCTGCCACCTAATCTATTATAAAACAAGCAATTTTCACTGAATGTATGGAACAATCAGTAAGAAATATTTAAATACACACATAACTTCATCATAAAGCCTGTTAGCAGGAGGCGAGTAGTATCTAAATCTTTGGGACCTCATTTAAATTACTTGGCCCTAAAGAAAAATACACTTTTCTTTGTTAATTAATTGCACATTCCTTCTGAGCTGCAGTCATACGGATGTACATTTTTTACTCATGCATAAAACAACAATCATTTAGGTTGCTTTATTTTGTTGGAAAAAATAGAGACCACAGGAAATGGAGAGCACATAGAAAGAACACACTTTAAAGAACTGTGTGAGCAAATTAAAGACTAACAAATCAAGTATTTGTAGGTGTCCAAATAATTGACAAATTAATAGTTGTTTTGTCTCACGTCCTGGTTTTTATCACTTGATGTCTCTCCATTTTCATCACTTGTGCAAACTGTGATGACTTTCTACTATTTTGTTCACCTCATTACTTTAATAAAAATGAGAAGAAGAGTGAAAAGAATACAGAAGTATTTTCATTGGAAAAAGCCTCCAGGTCACCTGTCTGTACCTCTACTGTTTCAGAAATGTGTTGCAACTGAAAAACAGGAACAGTAAAAACTCATTCTCTGGAAAACATTTACTTGGAAAAAAAGCTGAGCTTCTTCAATGTGCATCAAAATCCTGTAAGAAACGAGTCCTGGATGAAAGAGGAGCTCCCACTCCATGAGCATGACTTGATTGTTAGTTGCCTAACTTTAAGCACTTACATGCTGTCCCTAATTTATTCACACTTGGTATCTGATGCAACAAGAAATACTTTGATCATATTTGTTCTGAATCTTTCAAATCACAAAATCGTTGCCTACTCCTTTTTTCTTTCTTCCCTCTTTTTTATTAGTATGCTAAAGAGGATTAGTCTCCTGATCAGAACTTAATTTAATTGCTTAAAGTAAGGTAACTTGAATTTTGACTCTTGAATTAATGTGATGTTGATTTATATATGTATGTATGTATGTATGTATGTATGTATGTATGTATTGGGTTTGCATTGCCAAGTTTTGGCAGTGGTGGGGCTACAGGAGCGCTGTCTGTGAGAAGCTGTCAGAAGCTTCACCCTTGTCTAATGGGGGGAATTGAGCCAATGCCAGCCAGCTCTGGGATGGATCTGCTGCTGGCCAAGGCTGAACGAGTCAGAGGGGATAGTAGGACCTCTGTGAGAACATATTTAGGAATGAAAAAAATTGTTATTGCACAGATGTAACTGCGGCCAGAGAGGAGTGGAGCAAGCCTATGTGAGAGCAACAACTCTGCAGATACCAAGGTCTGTACAAGGTGCTGTACAACTGCTTTAGACAAATGCAAATATATTGAAGAACAAAAACTTTCAGGGCTGTTTAGGGTATGTAAAAGCTTTTTGTTTATTAAATAAAAAATAGCAGCCTCCCTTGAGGAAAAGTCTGGACACCTGTTCGGATTCTTTTCATTCTAATACCTAGCACTAATTAATGCTTACTGGGTAAAAAAACCTACACTAAATAAAAAAATATATATGTTTTAAATACTGGGAAGATAAAGGCAAGTCCATTGCACGTGTATAAATAATACAAATAAAATGCAAATAGAATAGAGAAATGAAAGTAATGTGCAAAAGTATAAATAATGCAAATGAGGATGACTGTGGTATTTTCAGAAAATGGAAGCATAAAAAAAAAAAGTCTGTTAAACTGAAAACTAGCTGTATGCCAAAGAGTTGTAGGGCAAGTTTTAATTATTAAAATCTTCATAGATATCTATAAATGGCCTTTGTTGCTGGTAAACATCCAGCCTAGGTCTGAGCCAAAGCTGAAATAAAGAGATAACAAATGAAAACATGAGTTACAAAAACAACATTGCCACTGTAAATTCAAGAATGTTGAAATAACAAGTGTCAGAATTCATGTGGCTGTGTGGTTATTTGGATTTCCCTTTATTGTAATGATTGTGAATGTATGTTGCCATTGATACTCTTGTGTCTAACGTACAAGTCATGTGGAGATAAAGAGAGAATCAGTAAAGCTGATATACCCTTGAGATGAGAACAGCATGTGCCAACATTTCCCTGAAGGAAAGAAATTTTCCTGAATCTAGTTTTTCTGCTTCAGACACAGCACACTCTATCAGAAGAGTTTAGTAGCTGTTCTTCCATGCACTTTGTTTTATCTGATTATCTCCTGATCTTTGAGCTTTGCTTTTCTTTATCTTTTGTTCTGACTTTTCCATTCCTGTCTCCAACGAGGTTATTATTCACTCATATATATTATAAGGTTATTATAATAACCTTATAATGTATGTATTATAAAGTTATTATAGGATTTCCCAGTCAAACCTACTTCTTCCACCATTCTGTCCCCTATTTTTTTCTGAGTTGCTTTTTTCTTTGCTGCAAGCTTGTTACCAGTTCTTGCCTAGGCAATATGGATCTCCCTTTCCTGAGTTCTAAGCCTGGATTTCCAGTGTTCTCACATCAATATGTTTTTCTGTTTAGTTTCAGTTATAAACTAGTTTCCTAACCTTCTGCCTTTTCCCATCATTGTTCAAATACAAGCTTTTAATACAAGATTTCAAACCTTATAAGACTGAAATCATTATGTGGAAACTAATTGATGCCAGTTGAGAATAAGGGCAAATTATAGGGAAATTGCTTGTGGTATCTGCTATGGTGGTTTTCTGGCACTACCACCTAATAGATCCTTTTTTCAGTTGTTTATAACTTTGCAAAACTGTAAAGTTAGATATGAATTTTTCCATGCTGTGTGTCTGCCTCAGGCTATACTTAGCTAGTTACACTCAGAAAAATACAGTTTTTTCCAGGGGCAAGGCTGCGCAAAAATGTAGCAAATGTTAAGATAGAAAAAATAGCAATGTTGAGAAGCCAAATAATTTTCACCTCGTGTTGTCATGACCACCACATGAAAATCCACCAAGAAATTAATTACTCTTTCTTTAGAGGAGGCTGTGCACTAGCAGTGGCAGAGATCCTATGCAAAAATGAGTGTGATCATGTAATTAAAATCTTCCTCATAATGCAGGTGCACAGGACACAATTAGAGCTGTACCAGAAACTATAATTTAGCCTTAATTTTCAGAGTTTAACTTTCTCAACCTAGCAATGCTGTTTCAGGATCATTGCATCTCTACTAAGTAAAGTAGTAAGTTTAGAAAAAAATATTTGCATAATATTTGTTTTTTATTTCCCCTAATTCATATAATTTCATCTTTTACCTCTACCCTAAAAGAGCAGTGTGTCTTGGGTTTTGTAACCAAAAAAAAAATGTTTGTTCTGTTCCATCTGTTGAAACCCGCTTGGGGAGATTTTCTTTATCTGTTGTAAATCCGCAAGGGAGGGGGTAACTGCCTTCTTTCATAACAAGCCTGCTGTTAAAACTGTGTGGGGAATTGTTTCTTATCTCTGTTCAGTCTTCCACTACCCCCATGGGGATATCTTTTGTTAATGGGCAATTAAGGCTCACCAACAACATGACACATTACATCATCCTATTGTGAGATGCTCTACCCAGGGAGGAGGAGCCAAACCATTTTCGTCTAGATGAAAGAGAGCCACAAGGGTCACCAGTCATCCAGTGTTCCCACAGGACTCCTAAAGGAAGACTGGACCCATCTCTGGACCCTTGGCTCCACAGGACCATCTCTGCTTCCAACTGGACCACATCTGCCACTCCAGGAGGGCTTACTTTTGGACTGTTTCCAACACCCTGACCAACAGGGTGTCAGGTTGTATTTCTGACTCTTTCAGGGTTTTCTAGGATTTNGGAAAGGGGGAGCCCCCCCCCCCCCAACTTTTTATTGGCTTACATTCCATGAGACACTCCAGTCTTCCCTGGCAGATACCTGTCTATCTAAACCAAGACAGAGCGATAGAAGAAAAATTGAAAGGCTTTCTTTTAAGAACCATTAAGTTTATCATTTACCTTTAAAATAACCTTTCATGCTATTTTAATTATATTATCTGAGATTGGTTTAGCCTTCATATTCTTGTTATCTGACCTGAATAAATCTGATTTCTTTCTTGAAATACCATGATTGCTGTAGGTGTGGACCATTGATGAAGATACTTTCTCTCTCCCGTTTGTCATAGGGAGACCAGCTTCTGATCTTGTGTTGATTTTTTGCTGTGGTAAAATCATAGAAAACAAAACTTATGTTTGATTTGTATAATGATCTGATCAGATGACTTGAATATATTCAACACTTAAATATGATATATTGCTTGAATTAATATGTTCCCCTAAAAATTAAGCTTTGTTCTTCAGAAGCAGATTAGTATTCACTAACTTCAATTTCATGATTATGTCTACATTGACATGGGGTTATGTAAGTTAGCTTCTGCAGGGAGCTCAAGTTCTTTAATGATATAACCTCACTTTTTTTTTGGCTTGCTTTTCTAAGTAGTCAACGTTTAAAATATGTTATATCACAGATTCATATAGGTTTATCAGGGATTAAATGGAATTATGCACCTAAGCCCTATTAAAACTCAGAAAAATTTAAGTAGCTAATTCTCAGGCAGTTTTAAAGACTAGTGGATAACTTTTTTATAAGCCAATTTCATAACTTATTTGGGTCAAAAATTAGTTTTTATTTGAATCCACAGAATCACAGAATAAGCTGAGCAGGAAGGAAACAAGGATCACCAAGTCCAACTCCTGAACCTTTACAGGACCATCCCCAGGAGTCAAACAATGTGTCCAAGAGTGTTGTCCAAATGCTTCTTGAGCTCTGTCATGCTTGGTGCTGTTACCACTTCCCTGGGGAGCCTGTTCCAGTGCCCAAACACCCTCTGATTGAAGAACCTTATTTAATATCCAACCTAAACCTCCCCATATACAACTTTAGGCCATTCCCTCAGGTCCTGTCAATGGTCACCACAGAGATAAGAGATCAGTGCCTCCCCTTCCTCTTCCCCTCATGAGGAAGTTATAGACTGCAGTGAGGTGTGCTCTCATTCTCCTTAGACTGAACAGACCAAGTGACCTCAGCTGCTCTTCATACAATTCCCCTCCAGGCCCTTCACCATCTTTGTTGCCCTCCTTTGGATGCTCTGTAATAGCTCAATGTCTTTTTTATATTGTGGCACCCAAAACCGCGCCCATCACTCGAGGTGAGGCCACCCCAGTGCAGAGCAGAGTAGGACAATCCCCTCCCTTGCCCGGCTGTGATGCTGTGCCTGATGCCCCCCAGGACAGGGATGGCCTTCCTGGCTGCCAGGGCACTGCTGACTCATGGTTAACTTGCCATTGACCAGGATCTCCAGGTCCCTTTTCATGGCACTGCTCTCCAGCATCTCCTTCCCCAGCCTGTCCTTACATCCAGGGTTGCCCCATCCCAGGTTGGTGATTACCCAGTCCTCTAATTTTTTGAGGTCTCTCTGAAGGGCCTCTCTGCCTTCAAGGTAGTCGAAAGCTTCTCCCAGTTTTGTTTTGTCTGCAAGTTGCTTATTATGCCTTCCAGTCTTTTATTTTTTCTTGTTTTTGGCTTTTATTTCAGCTCCAGGAAAAACTGAGTAACTGGATCTTACATTATGTCTCAGCTACACAGATAAAGACCGTTAGAAGAATTCAAGGATGTGGACTCACTAGCTATGGATTCCTCAGTCTTATGATACTGTGCTTTAGATAATATCATTAACACCTTCCATGGATTTGTTTTCTTGTCATCTTTCTAGGAGGCATGTTCAACAGAACTCTTGATTTTTCTTTTTTAAATTGACCTGTATTTACACTTATATATACTATATGTTCTGTGTGATTACAAAATCACATGTTCCATGCTGACAAGAAATTTTGTATATGAATATTTTATTTTTGTATATATCTGTATGGTATATTAAGATATATTACTATAATAGCATGATATATGTTATTTTATATATATAGAAACAAACAACAAATGGTTTGGCAAATGGTGTTGGTTGTGTCTCTAGTTGACGTTGGAGACAGTTGTTCACAGAAATATGCCTTGCAAATACACTGTTGCTTGGGATGGTTCCTGGCTTACTGTAGGCCTGTCCCAACACCCATATTGAAAGTCCCCTTGTGTTAGAACTGCAGTTCCCAGTGGACGTATGTAATTCCATCAAACTTGGACCAAATTTCAGCAGACTGAAAACATTTTATGGATAATGTTATAATCATTCAACCTTACGAATGATATTGCTCTGGGAGAAAATGAGAATTCCCAATGACATGGGACCATATGCTCCTCCACCTTTATGGTATCTATGCTTGAGTCCCTGGTGCATGTTTGCAAACAGTTTGGGTTTTTTTAATAAAGCATATGTAAACCAATGTCCATTCTCTGACGTTATATCCTTTCCCAAATTAAGCTCAATAATATCTTTGACACACTGCAAACTTTTTGTCCTGCACATACACCATGTTCACTTAAAGTATATGCTGAGCTTAAACACTAATGCAGGCAGTGCCCTTGGGAAAATATTTGCAGTATTGGGGAGGATACATTGACATTCAGTGTGAAGCCTTAGATGATGTTCCTTCCTGGAGATCAGCAGGCCTTTAGGTCACTATGAATTACAGTCTTCAAGAACTGGAACAGTGGTAGCAAAAATCCACAAGTTAAAAGCCAACCACATAGCGCAGAATGAGCTGTCAAAATCTTCTGAGTGGGACAGATCATACACAAAGGGCAATGTGCATATGAAATAAAGGGCAAGAAAAAAGGTGCAGTAAACAAGGATCCAACACACAAAGTGAGGAAGTCTCTGCCTCACCAACAGATAGAGTTCAGCCATAGAGGGCAGAGCTCTTTCTTGAACATGACAAGAGGCTGAGTAACAAAAGGAAAGGCACAACTCCTCAGGCTCACCTGAGTTTTTTAAATGATTGTGTGGGATTTTTCAATTGCTTTCTAGAAACAAGATAAACCTTAATAAAGCATATGCATAGAACTTTCTAGTTTTACAAGATTCATATTAGAACACAGATTCTAGGAAAAAAAACCAGTCCTGCCAGGGAATAGAGCTGTGTCACACAGTGTGGTTTGTCCAAAAATAAAGGTAATTCTAATACAAGGGATGACAAATTTCCACTTGAACAATAATAATTACTAGTAATTTTCAAAAATACCTGTACTTAATCATAATCTGATGACAGTCTTCAAATTTGAAAGGGTACCTTAAATGTCATTGAATAAATTCAGATAATGGTCATGTCCATTAAATAATCCAAAAAACTGTTTGCAGACATTGCTTGAATAGAAAAAAGTTTTAAATGAGATCAGTAAATGATGTATTCTATTCTTTCAAATGTATGTATTATTAATTTAGTTTGGATCATTATAAAGTCGTTAAGTTTTTTTTTTTTTAATTTGGAACGATTATTTTGTTGCCTTAATCATGTCCTATAAGAATTTTAATATTTTCAATAATGTGATCAAATATTTTGAAAAAAAAAGTTGTAAAGCCAGTAAACCAGTCTTTCTCCTATTTCTTAACATGTCCACCAAAATGATCTATTTGATTTGAAAGTAACATGAAAAATGATTTTCAAAGTTTGAGTAGTAATAACAACAACAGAATCTAATTAATTTAATTACTGCACCTGGATAGCATCTAAGTTTAAATTATAGGGATTTTTACTGCCATACAAATTCCTGCTTGGTCACTCGTAATGGGTTTTGGAATTGTTTTCAGATATTTTTTCTTATGGTTTGTTCCTGATTTCTAGGTAATGGCAATCAGCATTACTGGACTACAGGGCTTTATTAGACTTCCTTCTTGGCAGATTTTGGCACTCAAAGACATTGAATAAAACATTGTAAAAGAACTTGCAAAAACAGGATTAGTAAATATGTCTGTAACTGCCATGTGGTTCTCTTCTAAGGAGAGAAAGCGGAAGAAAATGTGTGTGGGTTTGGTTTTTTGTGTTGTGGGGTTTTCTGTGTTGAGGAGTGTGTGTGTGTATTTCTGAATGACAAGGGCAGCAATTTCAAAACTTTTTCTTATTTATACGACCACCTAGTGAGGTGTTAACAGGAATTTACCTACATCTACCAAATATATGCTGAATCTCTTTAAATCCCATTGATTGGGGTTTTGTTGAGGACTGGACACGTTTCATCAATAGCATGTGTGTTTTGATATATTTGAGGTAAATCTATCCAGTACTTCTCTGGTAAACCATGAAATTTACTAAATACATATGATGTAAGAGAATGTGTTCCCACAGTCATCGCAAAATAAAGAGGAGGATCAGAGGAGAGTTATACAATCTACAGAACAAATTATTTCATGGTTTAATACATTTTTAATTATTGATGATTTTTGGTAATTATAGGTATTTTTTATTTATAGACATATTTGGTGTGCCTTTTAAAATATATTTTGCTCTTGACTTACAATTATTTCATCACATTTCACAGAGTAATTTAACATGGCACAAAAATATTTCTATTTATATAATCTGAGTTTTCTGGCTTTAAGTTTTTTTGAATATTCCTATGATTTTGTACTGCAGAAATGCAGAAGTAAAGTGCATAATTTATCCTCACTATACCGTATTTTATGTTGTATATATTCATCAAGTTTTATCTTCTCAATTGACAGTGCAGATCTCTTAATTCCTGTCACATAAAATTCTTTCATGTCCCTAGTAATTTTTACACTTGCATTGGAATCCTTTATTTTCATCTTCCTTTTTTTAAAATAAATTGTTCTTAATTCTGTCACATGAAATTCTTTCATGTCCCTGTAATTTTTACACTTGCATTGGAATCCTTTATTTTCGTCTTCCTTTCTTTTAAATAAATTGTTCTTAATAATGCTTAGAAATAAGCAAAATTCTCACCAGATTGTAAATTATAAGCTATCATGTACTGCTATTTTTAAAACTGTCTTTGGAGACTTATAAGAACGCTGTAGTTTTTCAGTTCTTTGTCCTTTTTGTTTTGAGCTCTTTCAAATTACTTGTCTTACAGTGTATTTGAAAATTAGGAAACAAAGGCCCTGGAAAACTTGAAATGCTCTTTAGTTTTCACTACTGTGCACATGAATGGTTAGAATAGAATCCTAAAAGGTGTTCCCATGGGTTTTTTTTTCTTTTCTTTTCTTTTAATCAAATGATAATATGATTCCTATATGAGTACAGTAACTGATTTTTGTGACTTATATTTATATATTTTCAGATTCTAACCAGTTAGGTGTTTTTTTGGTTTTGGTTTTAATTAATATGCTTTACTATTTCGTATATTTACTATTTAGTATATATTAGTATATATTATAGGCATCCATTTAGTATATATTGCCTTTAGAAATTTATTCTTGAAATAAAGTACCTCTGACATATAAAAATTACCTTATCTGTTTGAGAAATCCTCAAAGTCCATGGACAGTTCCCATCTACATGGATGGTAGTAGAGTAAAAATGTCAAAGAGTGCGATTTATGTTAGTTGGAAAGCAGCCAAATGAAAAAGTAAAACACTTTTTCTTGCCCACAATATGAGAAATAAAATAAAAAGGAACTGTGAATATTTAGATATGCAGAAGGCATTAAAACCACGAAAAGAAGGGTGATAACTAAGTGGAATAAATTGGTTTGTGAGAATAGATTTTGAAAAAGTCTTGTAGAAAATGGTAGATGTAGATGTCAAACACTTTAGTAACCCCCCCCCCCAAAAAAAAAAAAAAAAAAAAAATCTGAAGTCTTGACAGCTGCTGGTGAAAAAAGATTAGTCACTGAGAGCTGGCTGAGATGGAATAGCAGAATTAAATGTTGGAAATCACTTTTTTTTAGGAACACAGGAGGAAAAAAAATGTAATTAAATCCCAAAAATCTGTCTCACTCCTACCTTTTGCCCTCAGTAAATACTGTTCTTATTGAAATCTCCTGATAGATGTATATATGCAAACTGATTCTTTGCTTTGCCTATAACCAGGATTTTCTTTGATGGAAGATTTCTTCTATTTTCACAACATTAGATAAGTGGAATTAAGTGCTTCTGGTCTTTTTGGCCAAATATCCTGTTTAGAAATTTGACAAATGGCATTTGTAATAATTGCTTATTCTGTGAAACTAGTAAAAATTTCTGAGTGTGTGGAATTTAAAAAGAGTTCTAACATGTCCCCAAGATGTATAGATGTTCAATTACTTTAGTGTATCTTTTTATTTTCTTATTCAACTTGTTCCTGTACCTAGGCATTTCAAATATAGTTCAGGACCATCTCATTAATTTTGTCTACAAAAAGTCTTTCCAAAAAGATCACACTATAATATAGGAAGCATAATTCTATAAATATCTTTCATTTGCATATGCCAAGCAGATCTGCCAAAGGAAGCAATTCCACATGGCAATCCTGTGCAATGTGCTCTAGGGTGACCCTTCTTGAGCAGGGAAGTTGGATCACATGACTACTGCATTGCTTCCAAACCTATCCATTTCAATTCCTTGCTTCCAGAAGCCAGTTTCTGTCTCTGTGCTACCCCAGCCATTTGGAGGGCAAGAGTATTTGAATGGTTGCACGGTGAGGTGAATCAAGGAACTGGTTTAATTAGAAGTAGCCTAGCAGGAGAAAAATGTTCAAAGTTCAGCACCAAGTTCTGTTTATTCTCCATGGGAAGCAAAATCAAATTAATCATAGCAAAGTGCAACTAAAGTTACTCCCAGCATGTTTCATGAACTTCTTCTTAAAGATCCTAAGATGAAGTTAATGATGTTTTCAAACTGTTCAATTTCTTACAGATTTTGCAAAATTAATGTCTGATTTAAATTTTGTTTCTGCATTATTAGCTTTTTATTCTTGCCCTATTTATTATGTACCTATATACCAGATGATTTCATTTCACTGCCATTCTTTCATTTAAAGACTTGTATTTGCTTTCCTCTGTCTCCTTCCAAATTGAAACAGTCCGAATATGTTGATATCTTCCATTTTCCCTGCATTTTTTTTCTAGTCTTTGTGTACTCTTACAGTTTTCCACTAAACTTTTTCTTGAAAATAATGTCTAAAGTTGTACATGATTCCAGCTGAGAACACACTCATTTTGAGAAAAAGGTCAGAAAACTCAGAGAGCAGAACAGGAAGCCTGTTTAATTGCTAAAGAGTAATCTTTTCCCTTCTTTGTGTAAACCCCTTTACTAGCTGCAAATTCTTACCTCTTCTTTTCTTTCACTTTCTTGAATCCTTGATAGTTGCCTTTCATAATATATCATACTTTGTACAGAAAATCAGGGAAAATTAAATTTATAAAGCTTAAGTGTTCATGTTTGAAAGCTTTCAGCTCCAAAATAGGGATCCCAGTCTGTCTCTTTACCATTATATGAAAATATATGATTCATATATTTCAAATTAAGTTGAAGTAGAGGATAGTTGAAAAACCATTGTTGTTTTGTTGGTAATTTTATAAGTGTACAGCACAGGAACTAGCAAAAAAAAAAGAGTTTTACAGTTTATTTTCCATTTTACCTGTCTTTTGTACCCATTTGTTTTCCATTATACTGTAAAATGGTGTTAACACAGCATAAAACTCTGTTAATGCAGCATTAATTTCTATTATGAAATGCCGTGCTTGAGATTCTGGAAACAAAATTAAAACCCAAATATCCCCTCTATACCTGCTTTAAATTCAGTCATAAAATAATAATAATAATATGAAATTGTTGTTGAGATATTTCTTATAACTTTTCCAATATTATGCTTTTTGCATTTAAAAATAAACAAGCCAAGGTAAAAATCAGTTTGAATAGTTTCACTGGTGAGTTTCTTTCTATTTATATATTTTTCAAAACTTTTTTTACATATGGGTATTGCAAGTGTAAAGATTGAAATGGAAAACTAAACTGTTTTGTCACCTAAGAGTTCTAAGACTTAAAATAAGCCCAAACAAAACCTGGCTTAAATACCTGAACACTACTGTCAACTGTAGTATCTGAGAACTGTGCCAGACCCAAGAGGACCAAAAATATGAGGACAGAACTCTATTCTGAAAACATTCACAGTGCAGTTCAGGAAGCAGGAATTTGTAAATTCCCAACCACATTATTCTAAGAAATTCTTTCAAAGTTGTAATTAGACACCAGCATTAAGAGAGTTTACAGAGATCCTTGAAATACCAAGGGTGTATTTACAGAAAGACAACCCTGGGAAATGGAGCATTAATCTAAGAGACAGCGACCTCCTCATAGTCAGGGAAGCCCTGGACACAGTGTGAGCAGTGAACCAACTGCTGTATAAATGCAAAGGAACTCAGTGGTGCGTGAATGACACATGAATTGCACTCACCATGAATTTGATGTTAAATCCACTGTGTAAATATAGTGCACTGGATTTGCTAACTGCCTGTTATCTCTGCAGTTAACTAGCTGATCACCTATGTAATTTCAAAGTGTGAAAATAACAACAGAATGTAAAGTGTCAATATATGATTCTGGAAAATCAATAACTGGAATCTAATTATAGCTCCTGAATAAAATTGTCTTAGTTACAAATTGGAAGTCTTTTTTTTTAAAAATTAGCCATGTTGATGGCTGTTGACATGACATGAATTATGTCTTTTTAGGTGAGGTCCAGATTCAGTATTCAAACCAATCATTAAAGACCAGTGAGCTGCATTTTCTCAGTTGCTCGTTCTTTGGGATTCTCTCTTGGTTGCCTTTCAGAAACTAATTTTTGTATTTTTAGTATGGAGTAACTTTTGCAGTTTCTTCCATGTTGCAAATTTCTTCTGACCCCTTTGACATTTCCAAATGGCTTTGTACATGGTCTGCTCTCCCTCTGCTGAAAATCTCAGGGGAATCTTGCTCACAAACATCAACTCAGCTTCCATTGCTGTGTTGATCTGTTTCCCATTATGCCACCCACTACTAATGAAAAATACAGCATCAACCTTCTATTTTCACCTTAGACATGCGTAAAATATTTACATCTTTCCTCCAGAAATCCCACTTTACTTCTCATGATGAAAAAACTCAAAACAATACAAAATTTCAAATAAGTGCAACACTAGCCTGAGTAAAATTTCTGCTCATGAAAATGTCTGATGTTGCTTGTTTCCTTCTCCTCTTCCACCTTTCTGTACACATGCCTGTTGTCTCAAGTGGGCCGTATATATCTCCTCTGATGTGTTTGTGTGTTTATGCACAGCACACCTATGAAAAGCAGCCACTGCTGCCCATTCTGCAGTAGGACATGACCTGTGTTCTGGTACAGCCTGCAGCTGAGGTTTCTTATTTATTTCCTCCCCTATTAAAGGTTTGTTAAAGAGCAAGGCTATGGTTGTTAAAAGTTTTGGCCGCTAAGGAGAGTTTGTATGTTGGCTAGATTAATTTTTTCTTAGATCAGTCTCAGTGCAGGAATGAATAGAAATATCCCATGTCATTACCATGGCTAAATATTTTGAAATGTCAAACCACACCCCAGGGCTGTTGGAGTGAATAATAAATAATATATCTACTTTTCCTGAAGTAGCATACTGCATACAATTTTGATGACTTTCCAGTACTTGGTAATACGAGGGCAAAGATTGTGAATATATGCTTATACTTCTAAGTATGAAAAAAATGAATAGTAATCCAGTTACTAACAGATTTTAAAGGTTTGATTATTTGTTGTTTTTCCTCTGGATCCTCCTAAAAAAAAAAAAAAAAAAAATGTTGAATGTTGAATGTTTTTACAATTTTTCTGATTGTTTCAAAAACTAATACTGCAACAGCTCCTGTTGGTTTTGTTTGTTTGTTTTCTGAAAAAGTGAAATTAAAAACTCTAATTTTTTGCTACTAATTAAATGGACAATTGAAGAAATGGAAAATTTGAGTGGTAAAGACTTTGTTTTGTTTTTTTGTTCTCCCAAGAGAGGTATGGTTTTACCTAAGTCTGAAATGGACTGAAGTATTTAACTTCTAAAATAGACCTAGTATCCTGCTCAATTTGTGTTTTTGTTAAGCCTGGTTACAAGCAAAGGGTATGAACGAAAGTTTGGCCTTTTGGTCAACAGCACTGAATTCAATGTAGCCCTGATTTGTTTAGGATATGCAATGTTGTATTGAATGCTACGGGTGTCCAATAATTTTGTTTAATGGATGATCTTAGTAAAACATTATCCACAAGGACCTGCATGACACATTTATGAAGTAATGTCGGAGTGAACACCTTGTATAATAGAATTATTTTAGATAGTTTGTTTCAGTGTAGATTCAAACCCTATTTTCTCAAGATTTTAATTAGGTTTTAGATCTGCAAGATAAAATTCACTTACAGATATGGAGGCCTCCATGTGAGTGGATTACATTTCTGGGACCATGGGATTTTTTTGTTTCCTAGGCCATTACAGTCATGAGTGCGAGTAACTATTTGAATTTGTCCTCATAGTTGCCATCATTCTTCCTAAAATACCCTCCATGAACTTTTAATCTTCAAGCATTGTTCCATCAGTTAGAAATCAAGAATTCAGCATTGGGAAGTTCAATATTTCTATCAGAGCACTCAAAGCTGGTTAAGTCCCTCTCTTCATTTCCCTACCTCTAGCCTAAACATTTGACACTGTACAGAAAAGACATGGAGATCAAATTTTCAGTCTATTTTTCTATACCAATTTAACAGTGCAATAACCCAGTATGTATTATTTTTGCCTTTCGTCTGTTACTGAAAAACAAGTTACTGAGGTTCCAGAGACAGAAAAAGTTTCTAATTAACCTCTCTGACTGGACATCTGGTATCTAAGCATCTATAAATCACCGCAATTGGAAAAAGTTACATTTTGCAAAAGGGTACGGTGACACTCCCATGTGGTAAGGTACTGAAATATTATATTACTTTACTTTAAATCTTTCCATCCTGATAATTGATGCAGATGCTTTGTCTCTCAGGAGATACCAGGCACCAAAGATTTTCAACTGTGAAAGTGTGAGTTCCCCCTGCTACTTCTATTTGATTTTATTACTTACAGAACTGCCACGGGTGCTGACAATAACTGCTAAGTTCATTACGTTTTATTTTATCTATTTGTGCTATCTCACCTAATTCTCAACAGCTGATATCTTGAGCAAAGTCTTGATGCAGAGGAGGACAGACATCCCTTCTAGCTAAGACTTCCATGGGAATAAGAGACATTCATTGTCTCTACCAGAAACTGCTACAAATCTAGCAAGAAGGAGCATCCTACGTCCCTAAGATCTTCAATCTGAGACCTAAAGCAGGGTTCATACCATCTCATGGAAACCCAGAATAAAAAGGGAGATTTTAGTCTTCAAAAAAAATTCACTATGAAGTTTCAAATCAACTACAATTTAAAATGCTGACTTCCTTAAATATTCTTTGAAATTGGCATCCAAATCAATGACTATAGGCTAAGAAGTAAAGACTGAGAATGGTACATTATCTAAGACATATTTTCATACTTTGCAAATAAAAAAAAAAGTAATTTATATCAACCTGGAAAAGAAAAAATTAAGAAATGAGGATGATGAGACGCCATCTTTTGTGTCATTGCATTCCACAGAATTTAAACAGGGTTATCAAGTTATGTTGTACTGACATTTGTCCAATTGTCAATTTTGCCTGTGTTCATGGGGACCAGTATAGTACTACAAGGCAAAATTTAAAGTTTGAGAGCTCATGAATAGAAATTCAAAGCACAACCAGTGCTTTCTAAACAGTTTTACAGGTTATCATATCTTCAGTTCATTTTTTAAGTGAAATAGTGAAATACAGAGGTGGATATTAATGTAAACTAAATCTTCAATTTCTCTTTGTATGCCAAAGCACATTGGCATAAACACACAAAAAACTTGATCCTCAAAACATCTAGCTTTCAAGTAAAATTAGAGACATCTTGTGTAACCCATTACATTGTTCATTTCCTTCTTCATATTTTCAAATGAGAAGAGATCTATCATCAGGCCTGTGAGTCATATGAAAATACTTAACACAGAATAATTTCTTCTCCTTACATTATACTCATAGGTGACAGGTTTGAGCTGTGTAGCAAATTACTGTGTTTGCAAAATAAAAAAAATAGTATTCAAAAAATTCAACTGTCACACTATAATTTTTACTGTTTTTAACATAAAAAACTCTTAAGTGCTGAAAATATCTGTTCTCTATTGCTCCTGACTAGCTCTGTCTGTTACAAGGAGGAAGAGGTATTATGAGATTTGATGTTAGTGAAGGGTCTTTCCTATGGGAAGCAGTTTCAAGAAACTTTTCCTTAAGTGGATAAATTGAGTTCAGTTACTTAAAACATAATAATTAATTAAAATATCAAGATCTCTATGAACAATCCATAATATCTTGGGTAGCACTTGTTAAAAAAAGAAAGAAAAAAAAAGAGATCGTATATTATAATTAATAAACAGCATCATTGATAAATAGAAATATCTCAGATGTGCAAGAAGTGAAAATTCATATAAACAGCCTAAGATTGTATTGACATGCTTTGAAACCAAGCCTCATTTTCTTCAGTCATTTGCTTTGATTCCTATGAACTCCTACCAACTTATCAGTATGAAATTTTTCTCTTTCAAGAACTATGAGTTTTCAGTTGGGCTCTAGAAATATCTGCACCTCGGAGGGCAGGAGTGAAAAGATGGAATCCCAGTCCAGCTTCCTGGCCAGTCTGGTATCTACAAAGTGCTGACAGGTATGTCTAGCACCTGACTTCCACTAGTTCTTATATGCCTGTGCTGTGAAGATAGAAAATATTGGCCTAGGGCTTATGCTTCTTTTAAGCTATTACTGTTTTTCTGTAACTCTGCAGTTGCTGCTTCTGATAGCTAAAACCAGTTTACTATGTGTGGCTGCACAACCTGAGTTGCAGGCCAGAGGGTATGAGCCAGGTCTCTGCATGCCAAGAGGAGAAAAAGCAATTTTAAAGATGACTTCTTAAGTGGATAAGGTCACTAAACATTGCAGTCCTCTGGCACTGAAAAAAAAAAAAAAAATCCTTCCCTAAGTGACACAGTTTTGATGTATTTTTAAGCAAGGTGTGGAAAATCATGCTATCTGGGAAATGCTATATGTTAAAAGTGCTACACCACTGTATAAATGAAGAAACGAAAATGTGTGAATTAGTTAGACACAGCTGTAATACCAGAAACAGAACAGGGAAAGTAGGACTTGTTTATGTAGAATACTGATTGAATATTGCCAGCTCTAGAGGGACAGATTTTATTTTCTTTTCATTGCAGTATTAACCAGATTCTCAAAACACAAGATCACATTTAAGAGCTCAAAACCTGTGAAGAAGACCTCATTTACAAAAAATTCGAATTTTCTTATAGGTACTAAATAAAATGTTCTTTCACTTTATTGTTTTATTTTTTTTATAATCTAGCCATGTGCTTGCAGTTACTGTGTTGCCTTGGAATGGCTAGAAAAAACAACCTGTAACTGGTAATAATTTTGCTTGCCTTAGCAGCCCATGTCAAAATCCTTTATACTGAAGTTCTTTTCTTGAAGGCTTTTGTGAATATAATTTAATTAACTTCTAAAAAGTTGATGTTTTCATCCTTTTGCTTTTAGTATTTATTTGTAAGTGCTTCCCTTTGAAGGTATCAGTCTCATCATAGTGAGACTATATTCTTGTTAGCAAAGACTGCTGGATGTCCATGACTGACGCACAGAGAGCAGATTGCATATTTACAGTGGTGTTAAACCTGAGCAGCCTGTAGTACATTTAATATTGTTCCTTACCAGTGAGTTAATAATATCTGTTGTGAAACACAAGGCATTGCTTTGTTCAGCACTGACACTGATAAATATGGTTTTCAGTGGTTTTGGTCATTTCCTCATTTGGTCTCTAGTCCTCAGAGAAAAAAACAGTTAAAATTATTGCCAGCCTTTCCTTCTGATGATGTTGGCTCATTGTTTTGTTTGCCACCACCATTTGGTCAGGATGGAACTACTGGGAAAAATAACCTCCCTGAAAATGCAAAGTGCTGCCAGCTTTGAAGAGAAATGACACACGGTGGATATTTGCTGTTCAGTGTTTGCATTTCCAGGGTCTTTTAGAAAGGACAATTTTTTCAGCCACTGTTCATAGAGCTGGCATATTTGCTGGATGTGAATGGCAATGTTATCAAACATGCCTAATGCAGTCAGTGACATTCAAAAATCTGATGAATCTGTGACCCGATTCTGCAAGGTGTCTACATGAAATAATGTCAAAGTCCACTGATATTAAATAGGGGTAAAGCTGGCTGTGTTTCTGCTAGGGTCATTCAGTATTGCAGGTTTCTCTAGCTTTATTGTTTTAACATGGCCACAGGACTTTGAATATCCATCCAGTGTGTTTCAAACTTTCTTTTTTGTTTTCCAGTGATTACCCACTTAATACACAAAATAGCTAAAGATATCTCCAAACAGCTAATTATCAATAAAGCCTGTTCAAATATAATATACCTGCTGGCAAAATTTGTAAATAGGAGCTATTGAAACGACTAAAATTGCAAATTGTTCTGTTTGGCTTTTATTCATTGCTAAGCTAAAAGAAGAAATTGACACTGACTACTAATAAATAATTAAAAACTTCAAAACATAACAGCTTTTTTTTTCACTTTTGTAAATAAATTCCTTTTAGGAATAAATTAATAATGTTAGATTATATCCTTATATTTTCTCCTCTGCTGGACTATTCTACCTACTTTTGCTATGAGTTGCCAGTAAGTGTTTCAACACAGCAAAAAAGGAATGAATCAAGGCATAGTGTTTCCTGAATTTTATTATGAGTCTTAGGTTACTTGTAGTCTTAAGTCTCAGCCCCTGGAGTTCCTCCCTAAAAGAAGACTAGTTTGACTTAAAAAAAAAAAAAAAAAA
>VXBN01014479.1:375823-452683 GCA_013397395.1 Sinosuthora webbiana | reverse complement strand
AAAAAAAATTAAGAGACCTGCATTATTTTTGGTGGGCAAAAGCTGGAAAATGTACAACTACAGGCTCAATGAACAGATGGCAAATTAAAAACATACGGGGATATATAAATAAATAAATCCTTCAATCTGCAATTTTATGTTGCATCAAAACACTTTGGGGTCTGATTTTTAGTGTTACAAACTGAAAATTCATGGCAAATATAACAGGAATTACATGTGGTAATCTCATCCTTTGTTTATATATTTTCATTTTGACCAAAACTTCTATGTCATTTTTTTAACAAATATTTAGGCTTTTAAGAAACCAACATTATAAAGTGCGAACTTACTGATGAGCTTGAAGGGCAAAATGAAGTCCCTTTAAGAAATAAAAGCAACCAACTTCAATGTTGCATACAGAATGGTTGTTGAACAAGCATATTCCATGAACAGGTCAAGATACTTTTCCATTTTGCTGTCATGTTCCCACTACTGGAAGACCAAGGTCCCTGGGATATCACAGGCTTGCTTCTGTACTGTGATCCTCACCTGTACTACCTGGCATTTCCTCTGCTATATGGCTGTTCATTTCTTTAACATGGAGTGGACACTTCTCAGACACAAATGCTTTTCATACTGGCTGTCTTTCAAGGTCCAAAGAGCAACCAGACATCTTTACAGTTCTGAGTCTCAGCCATGACAGATGTCCTGCAGCACCAAAATATGACCTGTAGACTTCTGGATATCCAAAACACCTTCGATAGATGGTCAGCACGGGTTTCAGTAAGCTTTTAAGAAAAAAAAAAATCCTTGCTATTAAAAAGTCATAGATACTATGAAGGTCTGTTTTTCCAAATCATTTAGAATTTTAATGATTTTAATCTGCATTTCCTAAGGGATCTCCGTGCTAAATGATACCATTTGGGGGAGCTGTTTCACTGCAACTCTGCAAAGCTTGCAGCTTGACTTTGTCCCATCATGAGCACAGCAACACCAGGGAAGGGCAGGACAGGTGACAGTCTGTGACAAAAGGCAGGAGTTGACCTTGACAAACTAGTAGAAAAGAACATATTATCTTTTTAAAATAGTAAACAGAATGAAATAAAAACAACCAACGGATTTGCACAATCAAAAAAAATCTGAAAATTTGCTGGGCATTTCAAAATTCCTGTGAGACTTCATTTGTTCAGGAGCTAACCAAGCATGAAAGATGCTACTACCAAAGAGTCCTAGCTGCTCTAGAGAGCAAAGGTCAAAGGAAAAGCAGAACAGTAATCTAGGTAAATGGATTCAGAACTTAAAATACTTTCCCATCTCTCCAGTTTCTCCAGCCTTTTGTGCTTGGGTAAATAAACAAAACTGATTTTAGACTCAAGGCTCCTGCCTTTTTTTTTTTTTTTTTTTTGAATAGCAATGGGNTTTTTTTTACTTTCTTTTATTATCTGCTAGAGCTACTATTCTCTAGATATTAAAAACAAACCCAAAATCTTTATATGAATGCTTGGTGTGTTATGCTTACGGTTGCACTCCATGATTTTAAGGGTCTTTTCCAACCAAAATGACTCTATGATTCTATACTGATTTCGTGTGTCAGATATGAAACAACTTGTGGGATGAGAACCTTGGTTCCAGCCAATATGGGGTCATTAACTCTTAGTTTTCCTTCCAGTTTTGTTGTGGTGGATTCTTTTTTCCTACTATCCTCAAGTTCATCTTTTCTTTTTCCCCAAAAAAAGAATTGCATCATTTTGAATATTTATATATTAACTTTTTTCAGAGCCACATTAAGTTTATCTTTAATCTTTTTTCAGAACCTTCTTCATTGTAATTTTACTTTTAATTTTTTTTTCTGTAGACTGAAGAATCTTTATTTGTTTTAACAACTTTTCCTGGGTCTGACTCACCTGCCTCTTATCTTTCTGTGCCCTGATTCCTAAAGCATAATTTTCCTGGCTAACCATGTTGTTTGGGTTTTTTCTGTCTACATATAAGTCCTTCTGAAGGATCTATTGATTCATTTAAGACCTTATTTTCCAGAAGATTTTTTAAACTCTTTTTTCTATCATTTTCCCTCCATAAATTGCTGCCAATTTTAGTATCTTGGACTTAAAAAAGTACAAGGCCTCTATCATATCTGGGGTCCTCAGATGTACTTCTTTCCCTACCTTTTTGATATTCAGCCTTTTGATACAGGGAAATTAGGATTCAAAATATAGCTGAGACTTCTAAGTATAACATAATGAATAATAAGTGGTGACAGACAAAATAAAAGCTAATTGACTATACACTTCAGATGTTCTTTTCCTGTAATAACTACGAGCAAAAGTTTGAAATTTAATTTAATATGAAAAGCAGAGTCATTTCCTCTACAGAAGATTATTTTTATATTTTTGGCTTCCAAAATTTTAAGCAGGTAATGTTCACATTGTACACGTTAGTATAAGAAAAAAATCCCTTGGTTTTCTGTTACTGTCCTTGTGGTATGTCTATGTGTACTTCTGAATAATTGGATATTTCTTTATAAACTTGATAGTTTTCACTGTAGTTAAGTACCCTGAAATGTTATATGTCTCTACTGAGGCAGTGGCTAGCAAGAGATAATTCTCAAGCAGTGGCAGAGAGGAGTCATAAAGCTAAACAGTACATCTTTTCAGTGATTAAAAAGAGAACCCAAGTCGCTCCAAACGGAGACCTGGCATAATTCTTTGGTCACATGGTTGGTTAAAGGTGGGGTAAACTCCTTTCTTCTTGATGAGAAATTAAGTAGGCAAAGTAAGTAGACACCTCAGCTGTTGCATGGAGACAAGCATAAATTCTCTTTGTGGATTATCTTGCTGGAAGGATAAAGACATTTGGGAATATTCTCACTGCTTCTCATTCTGTATCAGCCTGAACAGGCAGCCTGTTGCCCTGTTTTCCAGGGTCCACTCACCCTCTTATTGTTTTGGACATTGAAAGAATAATGGTCTTTTTGAAATTACACAGCAGTTAAGCCTATCACAGAACAAGCATGTTTCTATTTAATAGTGAAATCAAAGTTCATAATCGTATGTTGGCAGAAACATCTGTAGATGTTACTCACTGGCCCACTGGATATATTTGTCCTTTCTTCTTTATGATTTCAATTTGAAGGTTTGCAGACCAACTTTCTTTTTTACTTTTAAAATTTTTTTTCTTTATGATTTTGGGCAAAAAGTTTTGCTAGTTTTGCAAAAAAAGCTGATGGTCAAATCTCAAATGCATTCTGATATGTTTTCCTGTCTAAATCTGCAAAGCAGCTGTAGAAGTAACTTGGCTTGGGTAAAGCCTGCAAAGTATTTACATGATTACGTAAAGCACTTTAAATCAAAATTTACAAGCAATCAGAAGACTTAAAAAAAATGCCGTTAAGAAGTACAGCATAACATCCTTCTCCAATTTCCCCTCATTAACTACTTCATTTTTATGCATTCTGAACAGTTCCTGATCTTAAGTCAAAATGTGTCCATGATCACATCCAAAATGAACTCTCTCACAGTCTACATAATACTTTGCTAGATTAATTGCTCCGTTTGTATGAGTCAGGAACATTTTCCAATCAAAGCAATTTTAGAAATAATATTATTTTGTTTTTACCATGATTAATTCAAATAAGTTTAAGTGAAATTAGTATCCTTTGCTTTTCACAGTACATGTTGAAGGGTATTGGATCCATAGTCTTACTTTAGTCTTGAAGTCAAACAATTTGCATAAGCATTAATAAATTTGCATAACTCATTTTCCCATGACAATCTGTCAAGTAATTTGAAAAGAGTCGTAAATGATGACAATCAGTTTCATAATTGTAATTTATGTTAATAACCTCTCTATGGCTCTAACTCTTCTCTGCATTATGGGCATATTCAAATGTTGCACTCACAAAACAGTAATGTTCTTATTGTCTTAGTTTAATCAAAAGTATACACTTTAACAGAATAAAATTGATTAAAAATATTATTTTGAAAATGAAAATTTCATCATTTCCAACCTTAAGAAATGGCAAATGCCTACAAATAACTTGAACTATCCTGCTGGATTCATGCTAAACTTATAGTAGACTAACCATGTCATATTTTTTGCTTCTTAATTTCCTCGTTTTAATTTAGTTGATAGTTTTGTAGATAATTTTGTATGTGTCATTTGCATAGGTTTGTTTATGCTTGTAGATTTTATTTTGTACATTTTGAACTTTTGAGCATAAATCTCCTAATTTAATAGGAGAATGCTGAATAATAAAAATATCCTTAAATCTTAATTTAAGCCAGATTTTTTTCCCTTGAACAGTACAGAACATCATAAAAAATTAATCTGATGTCATTATGATATCCCAGATATTAAGGGCTCTAATGTTAAGAGCAGGACACCTTTCTGTTTGTCTTCATGAAAATCAAAGCGAAATTCATGAGGGTGCAATGAAAAGGATTATTTAAGTTTAATGTTTTAAAAAAGAGAATGATTCTGAAATAAGAATATGTGGTATCGGATTTTATGATGATTTGGAATCTAGAATTTGCTGTATGAAACATCAATAAATGCATATTTGAGCCTGATGAAAAGATTTGAGGTTTCTACTCCTACTGAAATGACTTAGATTTGTGTTTTATTTGACAGCAGAAAAAATGAATTAGGTTATTGATGCTTAATTATATTTACATGTGCTACAAAAAATTCTTTGATCTATACCATATCACAATTTTAAGACACCCCAAGGAAAACTAGTAATTCATCAGAACAAAATAGAGGGATTACAGAAAATTCCAAAGTGTACAGAGGTAAAATTCAGTTTTGTCAAACCTCCCTCTTCCTATATGATGTCTCTGTGTACCTTATATGCTTTTTTAATAAATTTGGAAACTAAGCTGGTAGCAAAACTGTGAAGAAGTACATCAGAAATTGCCTGTAGTTCAACTCTTTATTTTACTTGGTGTCACCTGATTACAGTGAACTTGGATAATAACCAGACCAGTCCTGCTTGGAGAAGAGAAGAATCATTGTTACAGATTTCTTCTTTTTTTTCTGAGGAAAAGAAATTTTAACTGTGTCGTACATAAGTATGAATGTTTTTGGTGGATTTAAAATTTCTGAATAATTTGAAATTGATCTATATAAACATGTTCTGAACAATCTGAATAACTGAATAACTCAGCTTCTCTTTTCCAAATAGACATTCTCTTCCACTGAAAACTGAGGGAACTCGGCAAAAGAGGTTTGGGTATTTGTCATTCTTCCTTTGACACTGATGTAATAATTGCCAAAATTTAAGCTTAACTCACTGTATATGTTACATTTTTACCAAGTCTGGACATTAGTCTGCACATTTTACTAAGTCTGTAAATAGGAGAAATTCAAAGTCCAGATATAATTTCCATGTATTATTATTTAATTCTGGACTTTTAAAAATTTTATACATGTAGTCTTATGCAAACATGGATCAGCAATTTATATTCCTGTGGGATAAAACCTAAAAATTCCAAGATTTAAAAAGAGCTGGAATGAGAACTGTTTAAAATATTTTGGAGTCTTCTACCAAGTGTGTTAGTGTGGATTACAAGGTTTGGAAGAAGGGGGCCTGCAGGGCTGACCTCTGTAGGAAGATGGCTGGAGCTGCTTCCAGATGGAGACAGTTCCAGAAATCCCTGCAACAAATCCACCACAGGGGGGGACAGCTAAGTACATCAGCCACATTTGGGGCATCTCTCGGAAAGTGCGTGTAAGAAAGGGCAGAAAATACCACACAGGAAGAGAAGGAAATAAAAAGAGTGAAACAACAGAAGGTGTATCAAAGGCAAAGGACCACGAGAAGATTCTCCATGACAGAGTATTCCTCTGCAGCCTTTAGCAGAGCAGGTAGTGAAAACTTTTTATCTACCACACTGGGGAGGGAAGTGAGCATGCAGCTTGGTGGGACATTGGCTGTTCTTCTAACTAAACCACCACGATTTAGCATTATTGTTTTCTACCAGCACTTTATTAAGAGATCTCACTAATTATAGAATCAGTAATATTCTTATTCTGGAGTTATACACACCATTTATAACTAACATTGAATAAATAATTTGTAGAATAGCAGCCCTTAGACATAAAGGATAAAGTGATGTAACTGGTGTTCTTTTTTCTTGGTCTTGAGGCATCTGTGTTTGCCTCAAGTAGAAGCATCTGTGTTTGACCAAGTAGTAATGTTCTTTGAACACAGATGTCATAGTAGTTTTCCCCATAACTTATCAGAGAAACACATGGCACTATGAAGATTTTTGGTAAATATAATGGAAAGCTTACATAATGTCCTGCTTGAAACCAATAGCCCTCATGTCAGTTTAAGGCAATTGTCTAAATTTCAGTAAGAATTTTTTTCCTTGTACTGGCTGTTGTCTTGCATTTGGGTTTTTGTTTTTTTTTTTTTTTTTGGGAAATAAAAAAGCCCCCTTGACAGGATATAATACCAGTTACAAGTTTGTAAAAAACTTTATCTCATTTGAAATCATTTCTACCTCCAGCTTCCTCTCAGTCTCATTGGTTTTTCAAAACTGCTGAAATTCACTTATTATTCATTTGATAGTCTTATATAAGAATAAATTGGTGAATTTTCAAGCATTATATTTAAGGAAATGTGATTTTGTACTTTTCTACTCCTCTGCTATACTTTTCTGCTATAAAATACTCATGTCTTCCTTCCATAGAACACTTTTCTATATCCTTTTTGAGTAATATTTGTATGCTTCACTGCTCTCCCTTCTATTCTTTCTTTTCCCCTCTACCTCATGTAAATGAATTAGAGGATTTTGGGATACTTGGAGAATAGGACTTTGTCAAAAATAATTCCTTCTTCATTAAGATAAAGCTGGAAGTCTGCCACAGAACTGCCAGAGATAGAGATTTCAATTTTCTTGTTGGCTGAAGCATAAAAGAGAGGAAAATAAAATGCATTCTAAAATGCACCTTTTCTTTTCAACTGAATTAATTATGATTTAAGCTATCTGTTGTCCTGTGAATGCTGCACTAGAGAAGTCACAGTGGGATTGCTAAACCTTGTCTAACTTGTTGGTTTCCTATGTGTTCTCTTATTAATCAAATTGATTTTATTCTTTAAGACTGAAAAGATGCTGGATGTTACCTTCTTATGTGCTTATTTGTTGCTAAGAATGTGTGATGCATTCATGTTAGTAACTGTTTCATATAGTAAAGGTAATGTGCTGCCAGGAAACGAAAGAATTGTTTCCTTGTTGCTTCCATTGTTTGCCCGACTTCAAAATAGAACTATAGCAAAAGTGTCTGCATTGCAGTCAATCCAAACTGCAATAGTTCAAACAGCTGCATTTGGAGTTTGTAAACTGAAGAGAAATAGACATTCTAGGCCATACCTGATGTGTTTTCAAAAGTACATTCATTTGATGAGAGCACTAATGTTCAAAATTATAATGATCTGATTAAATTTTACCAGTATTCAGCTAAGGGTTTACATTATGAATTTACTTCAGGGAGTGACTGACTCTCAGAGCAGGCCAATGTGTAGCAGAATTTGACTAGTTAAGCCTCAGTTCTGCTTTTCCCTCATGCCCATGTCTAAAAGATAGGGATTTACAAGGTGAAAACTAAGACTGGCAAGAAATTAATTTCAAGTCATGCATCATTAGCTCACTAGTTTTCCTGAATCTTTATCTAAGAAAACAACTACTACTAACTTCACATATATAGAAGACCACATTTTTAAGGATGAGAATATTTGAAATTCATGAGGCAAAGCAGTTACTCTCTCCCACTACGTAATATTTTCTAATATATAAGCAGAATATTCAATGAAATGAAAAACTGAAAAAAAAATTGTTATATTTATGTTTTAATTATTATCTGAAACAATTCATTATTTTACATTTTTATTGCTGTAACTAAAAAATATTTATGAGGAATAAATACCCAGTATGAAAGCCAGTGTGGGTTATACAAAGCCCCTTCAAGACAGATTAAAGAGAAAATAATTTCTGAGGCTAGATTATGTATACAGAAACACTATCTTAATACTCTCTTATTGAACCTTCCTGGGTTGTTAGGAAGTTGGAGACTGTATCTATTGGAATAATACTCTCAGAAATTAATGTATTTTCTTTTTCTTTGTCAAATTTATTTAACAGATTTTGCATCATAAGATTTACCAATACTTCTTGTATGTGGATGTGCAAGTTATATAACTGCACACATCAAACAAGATATGTAAAGCACATGGTGCTGCCTTTAGATAGCTTGTTCTCAATGTGCGTAACATTTGTTACCTAATTTCTCCTAAAACAGGCAAAGCTGCCTACCAGCCTGTTTTGAGTGCAGTATATTTTGTCTTTAGCTACTCTGACTTACATGACTTGAATAAATTTTAGTTTGTCAATGGATTAAAGTTGTTTATCTCATATTTGTGGATTCACTCTTCTAGGTATGCAGAGATGAAGGCATACACACTTATGTAGGATATGGATATTTCCTGATCAATTCAGGAATCAAAGTCATATGGACTGAAGAAGATCTTTTCATTAAGTTAAATATATACAGTATAAAGTTGCTTGGTTTTTAGGTATCTGCATGCATTTGTAGGGTAAAAAGATGGAACAACTAACCATGAGATCATTGAACCTTCAGAAGAAGGGAACGATTATATTAGTCCAGACAGGGAATTTATTTGGTTTCCCTATTCCAATAAATCACTATTCCATACTGCTTAGTGCGATGGATGAGATCACACAGGCAGTACTGCATACAAAGCCATGCGTTTGCCCAACACAAATTTATAGATTACAGAGTTTGATTTATGACAGTCTATTAAGAGCAAGAAAAACTGGAGCACTATCTGCAATTATCAAAAGAGGATCTTCATTTTTTGCTGAGAAGAGTTATGCAAGGTGCAAAAAGTATACAAAAGGCACAAAATCAACGAGAAAAACAGAAAACACTGAAGGGAAAAAAAAAAAAATTAACTTCTACTACAAAAAGCAGTGGAAGAATCAGAATCATAGAATATCCTGACTTGGAAGGCAACCATAGGGATCACTGACAACCAGCTCCTAGTCTTGCACAGGACAGTCCCAAGAGTGACATTGAGTGCCTGAGGGTACAAAGTTCTAGAAAAGTTCAGATCAAAAATAACAAGAAAATTGACCTATTTGGTAGGGCTTTAAGTTAGAAAGTAAAGAGTAATTTTCTATCACTCATTCAACCTGATATAGATTATAGATTGTGATCTGTGATTTTGAGTCTGGAATTTGACGGATGCCACTGGACAAAAGAGATTTTATTTTTTAAAACTTATAGAAGCTACTTTTTAAAATATTGACTGTGTGTCATTGCTCAAAGGAAGATTACATGGCAGAGGAGGGTATCTAGGTTCATGTATAGATGCATTCTGAAAGCTGTCACAGCAATTTTGACAGGAAGAAAGGCTCCTTTATTGTTCATTTTTGAAGTATCAGAGTATTTTCGTCTCTTTGGATACATGCTGCTCTTTATATTTTTGAACTAAATGCACCAGTGATCTACATTTCCTCATTAAGATCCAAAGCTTAAGAATTACTGAGAAAGTATTAACAATAACCCTCCATATGGAAGTATAAATAATTCACACGTTGTGTGTTTTGTTCCATCTCTTAGGGAATATAAACTTGGCAACAATCAAGGCGAATGTCATCATTAATTATAGTTAAAATGCTGAAGTAGAGATACTTTTCCTGACAAAGCAATGCACATAGCCAAACTTTAAAAGAAGTTTATAAGGGGACTGAATGGAAATTAAAATTATAACACTTATGTAGTTAGTTTTTTAGTTACTGAACGCTCAATCAGACATAAAAGCACAGTTGCTGCAAACACTAGAGATAATTTTTATGTGCATGATACTTTTGCAGGATTCAAAGAGGCATCTGTGCATTTTAAAATCATGACTACTATCACTTCCACAATGTGTGCTGAAAATACTTGTTCAAAAGTATCTCTGTCCTCAGTCTCCAAGCTCAGTCAGACAGATTTTGATAGAAAATGCTGTGCTTAACATTAAAGAGTTAAAATTTTAAGAACATTTCAAAATATTTTTAAACTGTGCAAAGACATTCTGTAATGCTGTTTAACTCTGTTCTAGGGTATAATGTCTTAATTCAGTGCTCAAAAAATGGCTAAAGTTTTCCTTTCCCTTCCCATTTCAGGCAATCTGTATCTGATCATTTTTCCCTCTCCAAGTAGCTTGTGTAACCTGCTGCAGAAGCTCAAGCTCCTTTTCACAACTGAAAAGGAAGAGCTTTGTTATTCCCTTGGTCTCTTCCATACTACTGAAGGGACTTCGCCACCAAGCAGATGCTGCATTGTTATGGGAAACTGCACTACAAAAGGACACAAAGACATTAAACACAGGTGAGCATCTTGGGCCTGGGTGCTCTAAATTCATATGAAGCCTTTAGTAATCCCAGTAGCTGATTAGGATATCCCTTAAACTCCTCCCCCACCCCATCTCCAAAGCCTCGCACCCACATAAAACCAAATCCTGAAACTGCAATAGGGCTATAAGGCAGACACTCAGGTAGGCAGATAAAATTATCATAGGATTCATGCTAAGCTTATGCCTCAGCAAACCCGCAGCCATAAGAACCCACACAGATGTTTCTCTTTTTTTTCCTTCTTTTTCATTAGCTCCAGAAAGGATGCAAACAAATGGAATTTTAATGGATTTTTTTATTCACCATTTCTTTTACAAATTCAGAAAACCTAAAGAGTGTAAATCCCTTCTGAGAGTTTTGATAGGTTTTATATTTTTTCTTTTGCTTTTTTTTCTTAGGATATATTTTTCAAGATGCATGGTTTGGGGTTTCTTTCTGTAATCCATGCAGAAGATAATGAAAATATCTGAGCTATTTACTCATGACTTCTATAGAACAGAAGTTTGCAAAACCCTGTAAAGACTCATGATTCACTCCTGAAGCGTTTTAATTATTCCTGCAACATCTTTGAATATATTTTTTTTGCTTTTCCTGCTACCTTTGTTCAACAGAAGTGTCTGGTTGAACTATTTCCATTACTAAAATCAAGCAGTGACACTGAGATTATGAACTGTACTTCAAGATTTCATATTTACTTTGATGTACTGAAAAGTTCAGAATTATGTAAAGTAGCCAGGAACGAGAGAAACGGACAAAAGTAGTTACTGGCATGGCTATTCATTAATAAAATTCAGAGCTAGTAATACAATTTTCCTCTAAGATGTCTTTGAATCAGAGTAAAAACATCTTCCTGAAAATTTCTTTTTGAACAGGAAGTTCAGTGTCTTTATCTCCAATTTCCCAGTCATTATCTCCTTTATCAAGACTCTTGAGATATCAAAGGATCATTGTATAGAAAATTTTTAAAATTGTGGTTTCAGATAATTCTGAAAGCACGTCTTCAATCATTACTTAAATAAAAGTTCTTTTGTACTGTGATCAAATGTCTTGTGCACTCATCACATGAAACACCCTAATCAGAGAACTTGTGTTGTCATTTATTTTGAAGTCACATCTATATGATATTTTTGATGGAAAATATCTGAGATATTTGAAGATATTTTACAGTGCCTTTTTAGTGTGATTTGCAGATTTCTCACTTAATGATGGTTTTGTTAGATAAGACAGAATTTTGAAGAACCATCTTTTTATCTGCAAGATTAAAGGCACCACATCAAAAAAATTTAACATTCTGAAGTTGAGTGATTACACAAGTCATTCAAAAATCATTCACTGCATGGCTTTCATATAATGTATTACTATGCTTCTTTTTTTAAAATTTTTAATTTCAATATTTAGCACCTTTTCATAATATCACCTATATATGAAGTACAGAATGATCAAACTTTTGCAGAAGAAACAGTATTGTGAAAGGGTCTATTGTATGACTCATACTCCAAATTTATTGTTTCATGGGAACCAGTCATCTATGCTAAAGTGAACTGTAGGTTTTTATTCCCTTCTATCCTTACATAGGATAATTTATACATGCTTGCTAAACAATAATAAATTCACTGTGGCATGAAAGAAATCAATGACAGGTACTTAGAAGATCTGCATTTTGTCCTAGCACAAATGAAAGATGTAGATTTCTCCTTGTAGTTACCATGTTGTGCCAAATATTTTGGCAGCCTCTTTGTTTTTCCATTTGTAACTGAGAACACAAGTATAGTACAGTATGGCAAAAGTCTTTTGCTGGGCATTAATAAAAAACATTCAGAAACAAATTTATGTGCAGACTTTTCAGCTTAAATGGATGTTTTAGATTCTTAATATCACAAGCACTTAATCTATTTGGTTTTATGGAATTAGCTGATAATTTTCAATTTAGCTACAACATTTCTGTGTATTCACTGCATCATTGTCTGCAAAAAGAAGCTTCCTTTACTTTGGAAAGTGTCTTCAGTGTATAAGTCCCAGGACATCTCACTGTGCAGTATCATATGCTTTCAAAAAGTTGCTAAAAAATGTGCATTAATCACTACCCAGTCAAAACAATTAAGGTGATACCCAGAAATCCCATTCAGGTAAATATCTTTGGCAATATCTAATGTGCAGAGTCAATTTAACACCTCAATCCTGCCGTCAAATCTTCTAGTCAGAGAACTTCATCTACAACTGTCATGAAAAGTTAAAACTTCTTAAACAGAAAGCACAGGTATGGCACCAAGAAATTCATGCTGAATTTTGGTTCACAATAGTTTTGTGAACCAAATAAATTTGCTGATCTTTGATTATCTTTGATTATCAAAGATATTTAAAAAATTATATTTGATTATCAGGTGCCTTGTATGTAGAAAGCAGCTTTGGCAATTACTGGAAATGTTACAGACTATACTAAAGATGTTTTAGTATTTAATTTATATAATTGATGCATTGAAAGATAAATAAGATAAATTATGTCTGCATAATGGAGACAGGCATTAATTTTTATATAGATCTACACATTATTGATGTATTGATTTATAATGAAAATAAGGCTAACAGGTAGAAACTTTTGAATAGTAGTTTTCAGATGAGAAATCTGCTCTTTTTGCTTAGAAAAAGCTTAGTGTGATTCAGATTTATGGAAACCAACTCTGAACACTTCTGAATGATGCTTTTAGGCTTGATTGAAACCCCCTCAAAGCAGGAGAAACTTCGATGATAGCAGTTATGGTTCAGGTGTTTTAATAAGCACACATCTAAGGTGTTCAAATTGTGAAGTAAAAAATGCTGATACACACAAGGCAGTTCATTTCTGTCAAATATATTCTCTTTGTTGAAATTAAAATAAAATGAATTAAATTAAGGTTTTAATGAAGAACTACTGAAAAAAAGACACAAAATGCTGTGGGACCTCAGTCCAATTTCTAGGGATCAGAACAAAACACAACCACAGTTGAGGGTGTCTGCAGAGAAAATACATCTACCTCAGAAATATACTGATGATATGCTGTAGGTGAGGTTAATAGTCATGTAGAGATTTAATGCTTAACAGGTAGGACTGCAGATTGGTAGGAACTTTATTTTTATGATAGTGACGAAATTGCATTCTTTCCCGCATTTTTGTTTAAATAGCGTTTCCTTGAAGTCAGTTAGGAGTGTAGCTTGAATGCACGTGTTTTTTACTGTGGAGGCTGTTTGCATGTATAATAATTTGCATGGAGCAGTTAAATAGCAAAAGTGATCTACCATCATGTAAGTAAGGGAGTTTAAGTGGCTCGCACATGCTGTGCTACCAGACGGAAGACATTGGCTCCACCATGCTAATAAGGCTGAGTAAGACAGAGAGAAATGTAGTACTTCTTCATTTGTGACAGGGGAGGAAAAAAATGCCTTCTAAAATTTTCAGCTCATATACAGCCTCATAATACATCGTTTTTTTCCCTTTTTCTTCATTCATTCGTTAAACTGGTTTGCAGTTTCTGCTAACTGTAATCTTGGGCAAGGGAATGTGTGTTGGTGTCCATGTAAGGATTTCTATTGGGAGGTTTTTAGACATGTTTTTTTTTTTTTTTTTTTTTTTTTTTTTTTTTTGCCTGATGTAAAAGAGAGTTTTGATTTTTATAAAGAATGCATAACAAAAGAAACACATTGGAATAAATTTAGGTAGCAGGAAAAAAATCTGGCTAAAATAAGAATTGTATGTTCCCTTTACTAGTTTTATAGCGGTTCAGTGTGTTGGATTAAGTTATATGGAATGGATCAATACAAAAGTTACACTAGAGCATTTTTAAAAAAAATCCTACATAAAACAAACTATGTGAGTGCAATCAGAATCCTAAATGTTGAAATGATACTATTTGTATTTTCCCACCATCCCTGCATTAAGTTATAAATAGAATACATATTTAAGGATGTTTGACATGAGATTTAAAGTCTTAATTGAAGTCTAGAGAAGATGACATCTTAATCCTTGTGGGAGGAGCTAGAAAAATTTTCAAGATGATTTTTAAAAAATTATCAATTGACTAATAATATCACTATGACCCTCAGAAGGCAGCCCAGGCACCCCAAGGTGCCACAGAATCTGAAAAACATGAAAGCTAAAACATAAGGCATCACATTGGTAACTCTTACTGCGGTAGAAGTTTATAAATAAACTATAGTTAAGACTTCAAATCATATGCATTTCTGGGGGGAGATCACTCACCAATTACCATCAAGCAAAACAGACTTGACTCGGGAAAATTAATAAAATTTATAAACCATCAAATCAGAATAGTATAATAAGAAATAAACTCAAATCTTTAAACCATTTTCTTATACCTGTCCCCTTTTCCTGGGCTCAACTTTACTTCCATTTTTTTCTTCCTCCTCTTTTCCAAGGGCTCAGTGTGGTGGGAAATGTGGTCAGTCCATCACACTCTCTCTGCTGTTTCTTTCTCCTCAGGTGCAGGACTCCTCACAACCCGTCTCTGCTCCAGCATGGGGTCCCTCCTGCAGGAGATAGTCCTCCATGAACTTCTCCCACATCAGTCCTTACCATGGGCAGGAATTCTTCCTGAACCCCAGTGTGGCTCCCTTCCACAGGGGCATAATTACTGCCAGCAAACCAGCTCCAGCACTGATTTCTCTTTCTAGAGGGACATGGGCAGAGTCTTTTCCAAGTAACAATACATTTCTGGCAGAATGTATTGTTACTTGGAAAAAAACCCAACCCTCTGCATATAATGGCAATATTTTAAATGTATTTAAGGAAGGGCAGATGGACTACTGCCTGGGTTTTCAAGGTAAGTATAAACTGTGTGTGAATGCCTTGATTTTGTAGAAGGTGCTCAGTATGTTTTGCATATGGGTGCTACTTTATAATTTTTAGGGACAGCTCAAACACATGAATTGTCATGTTATCAGGTAGTCTGTAGCAATATACAGATAATAATATTGCAACAGCTTAAACAATATGCTGAATGGGGTGGGAACATTAACTTACCCTAGTTATAGTGTAAATTCAGTAAGTGTTCCATGCAAATAGTGACTTTCAATTTGAAGTTGGCCATTTAAAAATGTCAAGTTTGTTACATTTTTTATTTCTTGTATCAGGACCTTGTCTACTTATATGCCAAATCTTGATTAAGAGTCTCTTTCGTTTATGAAAGTAAATAACATAAGAACTAACTCTAGGATACCAGTAGTTGATAAGTATATTTTTTTTGGTATAGTAATTTTCCGTCATTGGGACAATATTTTGTTTTGTTTTGCTACTGTCCTGAAAACTTAGAAAATTTAAGGGTAGTAAAACATCAAGGAAAAAGGTAAATTCTACCAATTCATATACTCTTTTAATTAAGTGTACCTTTAGCTTGTGTTTAATTTTACCTTTAAAAAAAAAAGTGTGATTAATTCCTTTTTAATTAAAATAAAAAAAAAATCATTATCATCAGGCCTATCATTTCAATATTAAGAAAGAGCTTGTAGTTAGAAGGATAAAACCTAATGATTTTTCATGAACACTAATAAAAGAAATTGGCTTGATCAGAAATACCCATCAGTTGTCAGATTATTGCTAAGGTACACAAAAAATCTTTAATGAAAAAGAAATCTTAGGGATATGTATAAAAGAAAATCTATTTGGAGGCTTTGGTAATCCAAAATGCTATCCAGCATTGAACAAACTCCAGATAATATATGTTTATACTGATGAAGTAGATCTTGCCAGTAGAAATACAGCTCTAGAGCAAAGCAGTGGTTCTGAGAAGCTGATATGAGCACTGTAGGTACCTTAGGGATTTGCTTCTACTTCCCAGTAGCTTTAATTTTTTTGTATGAACTATACATCCCTCAGCAGTTGGAGAGAAACTTCTAGGGGTTAGTTTCATATGAAAGCAATCTATCCCAGTTGCCTTGAGATAATTTTAATATATAAATCAAGTAAGAAGGAAAGGCTGGGACATTAATTTCTAATCCAGACTAAACCCATAGTGTACATGAATCCCCAAACCCCCAACCCCTTTGAAGAATTTTTTAATGGTATTCTAAAGGAGTGGGACAGGAAGAGAAAAAATTGTCACTGAAGAGAATATCTCGACGTTTGGGCACTTGCCTGGCGGTGGAACAAGGCCAGTGTTCTACAAGATTACCATTGGGATCCAGTCAGAGATGATTAGGTACTAGTTCATCCACTACCTCCTGCTCCGAATTTGACTTTTAGAAGTATTAGATTGAAATGACTTGGAGTCCAATTAGAGCCACCAATTTTCCCCTTACTATGCTTTTGTAGTGCTTTCTTTATAACCCCTTCTATTTCCCCCACTGTGCTCCAGAGATCTGACAGTAACGAACAGCTTAATCCCCCTTTCACTTACTCTAGGGTAGCTCAGTTTGTTTTTTAACTCATCTCTGAAAAAAAATTTCCTATGATTTTTCAGTTCTCTACTCAGATCACAGATATTTTTTATCAGTGGATAAAAAGAACATCTGCTCAGCTGGGAATGTAGAAGATGGAGAAAGTTGTGAGATACTGAGTATTGTCTTTGAAATAAAAGGACATAAGAAGAAGAAACTATTGTGTGTCTGTGTCTGCCTTGCTTCAACTTCTACATAGATCAAGAATCTAATGGGTACCCTTTAAAGCTAGGTAGGAAGTTATTTGAAATACTTCCTGTGGATAATTTACAACATGGCATAGTAAAACCTTTGAAATAATTTTCTCTGGATTACACTTGTGCATTTCTCTGGTGAATTAAGTATCACATCCAATGGTTATACCAGGTGAAGCCTTACTCTTGATAATACATGGTACCTTTAAAATATTAAATTATATATACATATAAGAGGGAAACAAAGCCTTTTGAATGTTGATCATTTAAAGGTTGATGAGAAACAATCACTATCCAACTAAGATAGGAGCTGAGATGTTCCAGTTTTCAGGCTAATGACCCACCTTGAATGTGTTAATAGGTTTATGATGATTTGTTGCTCATCTCTTCACACATAACAGTAATCTGTATATGTAGAAATGTTATCAGTTTTCACCTTTTAAATGCATGATGAGCATCATTTGTGCAAGAGAGCTTTCATTTTCTAAGGTGCATTTGACATAAATGACCTAAACCATAATCTTTGGAGGCTTAAGATGGGTATGCTCTTACCTTCTTAATGACTATATGCTTTGCTAAAAGTAGCGAAACCTTAGCCAGGTTATTTCTGGTTTATCTGAATATTTAATATAAAAATTCAGATTAAGTTCTGAGTCTTGACATTACTGCTAAAAGCATTTTGTTTCAGAGAGTTTCTAGGCTGGCTGATGTGGAGAAAGTAAGGTGGAAAAACAGAAAGACACATAGGAAGACACAATGTGAAAACTAGTGCTCTAAAGCACTCTCTGAATCAATACTTCATGACAACTATCTCCCCCAACTTTTCTTATTATTTAAGGCAAGTAGAGTTAAATGTCCTCTGAAAAGCTTCTAACTCAAAAAACAAGGACTGTAAAGTCATGCTGAAATGAATTTCCATGGTATTTTCCCAGTGGCCTTAATAAGTATTGTATTTTTTTTTTAAGTTATATTAATCTTGGACCTCAGTTCAATCTGTTAGTGCAACTTCGAGCTTTGTATATGTGCCAAAAATATTACAGCTGTTGAGAATTGCAGTTATGTAATGACCCAGACAGTGACAGGTGGATCACATTAGTGGATTCACCAGCTAGAGCAGATGTTCCCTGTCAACTTGCCACTTATTAGAATAATTTATGTGTTCACAGGTTTTGAGCTTTCAAACTGATGATACAGTAGGTATATGCTGGTAAATCCTATTGTGACACAGTTACAGTATCTCTGGATATTACAGTGACTAACAAACACACAGTGATGTCCAGTAGTGTGATTTTCTTAAGCTTGGGAAGAAAATGTCTTAGTGAATAGGGTTCTTTAATTTTCTTTTTAAAAAGTAAAATGGTGAAACGCTTTTCTTTCAAGGAAAAAAAAAAAATGAACCTTTTTTTTTAACTAGACCTTCAGGTAGGAATGTGCTCCTATTATATTACCCAGAAATCTTACCCTGCTTGTAGTAAATTACTAAGATAGTTATTCCTCTACAAGAAAACCTGCTGCTTTGTACAGCTTGAAAAATCCAGCACGCTCAGATAGAGAACAACAGCTGCAGGAAGCAGACATGCCTACTTTGGCCTATGGTCCAGACACCAGAAAACAGTGGGAATCAAACCCAGATTTCCAGTTCTGAGACATTCCTGATGTAACGTGGCAGCTGCTCACAGAGCCCCTGCTATCCTGCAGATGGCTGAGGCAGCCAGATCCACTGACAGCAGCCAGGTCCCAGCTCGGATCTCTTCCCTGCTGTGGAGGATTATGCCACCGCGGGCAGTCCTTCTAGCTTTGTGTAAAGGCATTGGGCTTGTGCTGGCATATTGATCCTTGCATAGCGCTCTCATGAAAAGCTGCATTAATGGTTGTTTTATTAATCTTCCCTCTGGGCTGTAAGCAAAAATAAAAGGAATTCAGCATTCTCAGTTTTATTAGTAATTGCTTTTTTATCTAAGAACAAAAATACTGATCTTGATGCATACATGGATTTTTGTCTATTTAGTTTGATGTGCAGCCTCTTTTTTACTTCAGTTTTTTGAAACAGAAAGAAATTGCCTTTTTTTTAAATCGGAAAGACTGTGTTGACTTTACCTGATTCAGAACTGCTTACAGACATTTTGTGTCTACATGGGACTAAATAAATGTGGCAATTTTCTTGATCTGGAGTACATGAAACTACAAATATATATTTTTAGGTACATAGGCTGACACTTCAGAGCATTATAAAAAAAAGCAGAGTCTAAATTATCATAAACCCAGAAAGATTGTCTTGAAGCATCTTTAATTTATACATATATATCTACAGGGTTCCATAATAAATTGAGCTCATTTAACAGTTAAAAATACTCAATATTATGTTGTTTAGATATTACAGCAAACAATATTGAAGATATAATAACATTAAAAGTGAAATCAGTGAGTACTATAATATCAGAGATTATTGTTAGGGGGAAAAAAAAACCCTCAGTCTTTATGTAATACTGCAAGAGCAAACAGAAAAAAATCATAGTAATTTTCCATCTTCCATTTTGAGTTCTACAGAGGCTTTTGCTTCTTAGAAGAGTTTCTCAGCTGGAGCTTTTTCAAATCAGAGTCCTGCAGAGGTCTGTGAAAGTGACTGACAAGGTGTCTGCTAGTCACCCGAGGATAATGACTCTGGAGTTGGCCACCTTCTATGAGCTGACTAGAAAAACCAAACAACCAAACTGCACAAACACTGCACAAGTCAAAGTCAATAGCAGTAGTTTCCATGTTTTGAGTAATCATGAATTATCCCGGAGGCTGATTTTGATTTGCTTTCACAATTTTTCAGAGTACGTCCCTGTCCTCCCAACTCTGGCTCCTCAGGAACAGTTTTATTCCAACAATTATTCAAGGACTCTGAATATACTCCTCTCCAAAAGGCTTGGCCTAATGAAGAGTAACTTGAGGTGCCTCTCTCCATTCCTTTCAGATGACAACAACGACCAGGCTGTAAATGTTGTTTAGAAAAGTTTTAATGTGTGTTTGATAGTAGGTGAATGACAAAATTCCTTTGAGGATGGACTGCAGAGAGGGTGCACTGACTGACTCACAAGCAGGTAATCATGTGTTTCTTGCAACTTTTTTCAGAATAGCTCCAAAAGAGTAAGATCTTTAGTACATAAGGAATTAAGGGATGAAAAAGTCTCACAGATCAGGACTTTAATGCATCCACCACAGTAAAGTGGTTCTCTACTGTTGACCACAGGATCCAAGGAAAAGGCACAGCAACCAATGTCCAGAAGCTCTGGATATTTGAATGGGAAAGCTTGAGTGCTTATGTATGTACCAGAGACTGGGGAGTTTCATGTCATCTCCTTGAAAGTGTTTTTGAGATATTGCTAGGCTCATTAGAATGAATAACAATTTATTGTCTAGCTTTCTAGCTTTCAGATGCATTGCCTTTTTTACATGCTCAAAGACTTAATATTTTACTGTGAAGTTAGAGTCAACCTTTAATATAGGAACAACAACACCTTTGAAAAATTGGACTTAGTCATTTGAAATTCATAAATTTGTTTTCTGCTCACTCAGGTCTTCAAGAAAAAATAATTTCTTTCAAAGCACCCATGGCTCCTCTTTTTGTCATATGTATAGTTATTGTCATATTACATTGTAGTGATCCTTTGTATGAGGCTGGCTTCTGTCAAAATTATTTGGATCTATCCCCAGTTCTCCCCCTGTGAATGACTGTCTGTATTCATATAACATGGCACTTAGAGAGCCCCATGCCTCAGTGAGCATCCTATGGATTTTTCACATTATTACTACACTAGCATGAAATACCTTTTATTTTCCCCACTCAGGTTTTCCCTCACTAAGAGAATGATGTGATCACAGTAGTTGTTTCTTGAGGGCAAAATCTTTTGCAGGAAGGGACAGCAATGTTAAAACTTTCTCATGTTTGATTCTGGTGACACCTGAATTTTCTGTGTGCCGTAAATCTGGAATTCAGCAGTAGAGCAGAATAAAACACACAAAACCACCTCATTAATGAGTTTGGGTTTGTTGTAAAACATGCACTTCAGGATGTGTACTTAGTAAATCCCCGGATAAATTGTTAAGTCTTGAGGTTTTACATGATGCACCTTCAGCAGATTCTCATTTTGTACAAAGTTTTATGTTGGAATGTATACAGGGAAAAAATACAGCATGAAAATAGACATTGATTAGTATTAATCTGTAGCTCCTCATGATAAACAAAACATTCAGGTCACCTGTAGTCATGGAAGTTGAAAATTAGTTGTGGATACGTGGGTGCCTGGCACATACACTGAAGAGTGACTGAAATAAATGATAGTTGCTTTTTATACTGCTTCCTGCCATCTTTCCTCATTGAAGAGCAAAACCAAAAAATTTTGTGGGCCTTAAAAAGAAGCAGAACATTTTGTTTTAAAGTTGAATAGCACAGTTTCACATTTCCCTGTTATTTTAGATATTTATCATCATACAGTTTTTCATCTCCGTCTGAATTACAAAGTGAAATTACTCAGCTGTTCATTGAGGTCTTATTTTGCTGCCAGCTTATTGTATATAATCTCTTCCATTTATGTCATCTTCATAACTAATAACATATATTTGGAAACCTCAGGAAATTTAGGGAGACAATGTCAGAGTTGACACTGTTAAACATTGTCTTCAAACTGAACCACAGCATTTTTATCTAACCTAAGGAAAAATTTATCCCTTGTGGGCATAATAAAGAAAGATGGGCAAAGTCAGCTTCTGAGCAGTTTATGTTTGTGAGCTGAACAGTTGGACTGCACCAACTTGCTAAAGTCATGCTTTAATAAAATCATACCAGCTGTGGTAAATTATGTGGGAGATACACAAAATAGCAAACTGAACAATAAATGGGAACTTACTCTAAATATGAATGCACTTGTGGTTTCTCCTGAACTGTAATAAATGCAAAAGTTCATGTTTATTTTACATTCACAGAAAGCTTAAATCTTAGTCTGGGATCTGGTTCCAATTCAGTTGAGGAATTTTTTTACCAGCTTTTTTAGCTTCATTATAGACAATCCATTAGAAAAATATTAACGATGATGTAATAATTTCCCTTTTTAATTTCCATAAATAAAGCTGCAAATTCTCTGTGTGTATTGAATTTTAAGAGGAAAAAAAAAAGGTGATTCTATTTCACTTTCTAATGAATAATCATTGTGATGGCAAACATGATTTGTGAATATGATTTGTGTCTATTCTAATGTGTCTTCAGCCTTGGTCATTACTAAAGCTAGGTACTGTTTGGGCTTCCTAAGGTCAGCAATTTAAGAGTCTTCATTTCCTAGCCACCATTTGTTAAACTATTGTTACTAAACAGACAACCAGTTGGTAGTAGCTTATTCCAGAAACAGATTGCCAAAACCACCAATGCACACACAAGCCATTGCTGAAGCCTCCCTGCCGTTGGAGTTTGCATTTTTGCATGATATTTGTCACCCACAGAGTGTCACTGAGAGGCTCCATGTGACACCAGGGGTGGGTTAAGCAGGACACAGCAGTGATGTGGGAAGGTAAATCCTCTGCTTCAAAGTCACAGAAACACAGAATAATTATGCATGGAAAAGACCACTAACATCATCCAATCATTTACCCAGTGTTGCCAAGTCCACCTCTGAAACACATTCCCAAGTGCCAGTTCCGCTCATCCTTTAAATGCTTTCAGTGATGGTGATTCCACAACCTCTCTGGCAGCCTGTTCCAGTGCCTGGGCCCAATTTTCATTCAGAAAAGAATGCCCACCCCTGCCACCCCCCTTGGTAAAGTTGATTACGGGGGCACTGCTCTTCTCCCCCAGGTCAGAGACCACTTGCACCAGCTTTTTGCAGAACATGCTGCCAGGAGTAGTTCTCTTCAGACATTGTCCGTAAAGGTGCAATATACATTTGGAAATAAGTAGTTTCGCCTAAGTGTGCAAAGGAAAGAGGCAACAGTCTCGTCCTGGAGCAATAGTTTTTGAAATGAGGTTACAGAACTCACAGCCTGACAAAAGGGAGCAGATTGGCTTGGAAAACTGCTGTCAACTATAAAGCAGTCAGATTGCAGTGCAGGTCCGCATTATGGTGGTTAAGACAGAGGCAGACCTCTCCCATGGTTTAGAGACAAAATTAAACATACTCAAGTATCTCCTTTTTACAGAACTGCAGAACCTCTAAGAAAAAGCTGGAATAACAAGAAAGTGTTAGAAAATCTGCATGGTCATCTCAAGCAGCAGCAGAGCAAAAAGCAGGGGCAACTAAAGAGCCAGAGCTGGTCACAGCACAAGCTTCATGAATTGTGTGCCTGACACACCCATCAAACGCCCAGCACATGACAGCTGTGCTTCCATCATGCAGCAAGAATGTGACAGTCATGCATCCATCTGGCACTCATTGTGCACTCAGCAGACACCAATCATGTGCCCATCACGTGGCAATCATGTGCCCGTCATGGGACAACTGTGTCCATCACACCCCTGGCACCTGGCAATCACACCAGCATATGTGTTGTGACTACTCCAAGTGCGCTGCTGAGTGGGTGCCACCAGCAGCAACAGCTGGTGCCACAAACGCAGTAATGAACAGGTTGCTCTTGCAGGGTGGGGGAGACAAATTCCAAGCACTACAGGTATTGTAACACAGAAATTCCTTTTTTAAAAAATGAATTTCAGTAGTATTGGGAGTGAAATGATGAATAAACAAGGTAGGATGCTTCAGGCATCTGTCCTGACTGAAATTCAACTCAAGGTTTTCATTAATTACTAAGATGATAAAATTGAGGATGCCCCTCGGTTTTACATTCCTGTTTAATTGAGATTCTCTGTTGTGGAAATCATTTTTCATACAGAAATAACCAGACCACTAAGTCAAGCAACTGTATTACAGCTGAGCCCACTGGTGGGATCTGCAGTGATTTACTAAAGCATTTTTATGGTAGGGACAGATCTCAATATTCACGTACTAGTGAGTAGATGCCCAATATCCATTAAGAAACAATCTCAGTAGAAAATTTTTTATAAAAACACAGGGCTTGTTTGTCTAATAATTTTAAGAAACACATACACAGAAAGCCCAGATAGGTAACATTTATGAGGGAACAGGAGAAATTACATTTGGATTGATTTGGCAAATTTTCAGGTCCATGAACTCAGTGGACTCTACAAAATTCCGATGAACCTGAAGCTCCTGATTTACTCACCATGGTTCCTAACTGAACAGAGACAAATTGGTTTCCTCAACTGTTTTAAGATGGCACTTATAAGAGTGACCCTCATACATTGATGACATAGTTGTAGTCTACCTTAAATAGAATGATTAGCATGTATATGTCTCTTTTTCATGTGATGTCAGAGCCCAGCTCTGGTCCATCAACCAGATACTGAATCCTGGCCTAAGAAAATGCTCATAGAAATCATGACCAGACTTCTATAAAAATAAAATAGCTGCTTCAATGCCATTGCATTTGTATAGAACAAAAATATGAGAGGTGAGTTTTTGTATCTGTGGAAATCAGAAGACATAAGAGAGGGTTTATTGTTTAACACTGGCTCTGTCCGCCATTGAAACGCAAAATAAAACCCCCCAAATGAGAAAAACGGTATTTTATGGAAAAAAGGTCTTGTCAGAATTTACTTATGTAGGAGACTCGTGCAAAACACGGAAACATATTTGATACATTTTAGGCTGTTTTCTCTACATTGGTTCATAACAGTGTTTTGGAACAAGTAAGTGGTCATTGTTCTATAAAATGTATTTACAGTATTCCATAAGAGCCTGTGTACCATCTAATGTAATTTGTAGACCATGTTTTCTGCTTTTGCCTTTTAGGTGCCACCCAGAAAAAGGTTTCTGTCCAATTTGGAGTGCCATGTTTTCTTGGTACACACTGCCTGAGCTAGGTAAAAAGCCACTACAATAAGTTAAAAAATAGACAAAGCTACCTTTTCTAGCCTACCTGCTAACTTCTAGAATAAATGTGACTAAATTGACAACTTCCCTAATTCACATTTATCCAAAGTACAGCTCATTAGTGTAGCAGCTATTCAGCACTTTTTTCCCCAATGGCTCTTTGCACTTTATCCTGGCCTGAAATCTTCCTTTCCTAAATTGGCCAAGGCAGGCCTCCACTACTTGACACCCACTCCACCTTCAGGAGGACCTGGTACTGAAATGTGTGAGGAGCACTTCTGTTCCGAGCTCAGTAAATGGTGGATTAAATCATGAGGACATCCCTCCTGGGTGCGTGACCTTCATCAGTAGCAGTGGCTGCCAGCAGCAGTCAGTGTGTCACAGCTCATTTACCAATGGCTGGGGCAAAACTCGGCAGAATAATGGGAGAGCAACACCTCAGGAACTGGAAAGCTTCTGAAAGATGATGAGAAAGGAAAGAAAAGGGCCAGCACCTGTGAGAACAGCAGTTATCGAATATGGGAAAACTGGCAGGAAACTTCTTGGAAGCAAAGGTTCCAGAATTGCAATCAAAGCAGGCTGACTAAGTAAAATACATGAATATTGAGTGTCTTAGTATTGCGAGAGGTCAGCATTATTTTACATACTATATCTGCAGTTATGTTTCAAAATTTAGGTTTCTATCTCTCTTTGTGTGTTCTTGCAATATAAATTACATGTTACATATAAATGCATATGCATATTAATTCAACATGTTTGTAGAGTAATTTTTGACTGTTAAGTTGCTTAATAGCTTGGGAAATACAAACAAAATTGGTCAAGTGAGTTACTTTTAATTTTATATTCTACTCCAGGAGCCTGTTCTAATAGTCTCTATAGTCAGCTTTGAAAGAAGGTCTTTTTTAGTGGGCAAACTGTAGAGTTGATTATTATTTGTGATTATTTTCACTTGTTTTTTATGTCTTTGGTTTTGTTTCTATTCCTTTGTTTTTTTCCCAGTCGATAATCTAAGAAGACTCAATTGCTTTTAACAGTGAGTTATTTTATATTGTGAATCCATGTACTATGGAGATGTTTTATTCATATATGAATTATTTTCTTTCCCAAAATGTCAAAAATGGTGTAGACACTTCAAGCTTAGGGTGTTCACTGTAGTACAAATTGAATTTTCTTCCAGCTTTTCTTCCTCCTAATTTCTCTAGGAGAAAAGGCAGCCTGCCTTTATGAAGACGTAACATGCCACATAGTTTATTTGATTATGCTTTGTTTATCTTGCAGGTTCACAGTATACAGGATCTATCACTAAACAGAGATTTCCTGTATTTTTGATATTCTTATTTTTCCATCCTTTAAAAACCATTTAACGATTTGGAGACATGTTGTGAGACTAAGGATGATTTGACATTAAGAGGAACAGTTGCTTCTAAACCTTGAAAAGCCTGTCCTGAATCTTGAAGTAGGTTGTGAAGTAGGAGGAAAAAACTTAGAAAGATTATGCTCTATATGCTGCTGATCATAATGTGTATTCAATGTGATAAGACAAGATTCTACTCATTTAAAACTAATTTTGTGGAAGCAGCCCTCCTGTTTTGCACTGATTTTTTATTGGTAAACTTTTTTTTTTTTTCCCTGCTTTCTGTTCTATATTGGAGAGCATATTGTGGTTGTTTGGAGACAAATGAAGAAGGTCTCTTGATATTTTCTTCAAATTCGTATGTAAATCATCCAGCCAATCTACAAAGCAAAACTAAAGGTGTGAAAATGAGAGTTTTTCTTCTACAGCTGAAAGAGGGTAAAGAGTATTTAAGCCATATTCTGTTTTGAAAAGATTCTTAATGTTTTTTCTAGGACTAACATAACTATCTACTGTTGCAGCATAAAGAACTGTAGACAGGCTGCTGGTCTGAGAAAATTAGAGACTCTATGCTATTATTTAGATAAACATGAAGGGTACATTATCCAGGTCAATACTCTGACTGCAGGATAGTGGGATAACTGGCAATGGCAATACCCCAGGCTGTGAGCTGCTGCTATATATAATATGGCTTTTGTCTTTACAAGCATGCAGATCTGCTCCTAGATTTTAGTTATTAAAAGTGGATAACTCTTGAAGGGTTTCTCTGTGAAGTCCTAAAGAAATGTGAAGTTCTGTTATTGAAGCAATGCCAGAATTATTTTCTTCTCTAGGGTACAAACTATAGGACTTCCACAGCTGGACATACATTTCTGTATTTAAACATGTCATTTTTTGCGGCAATTCAGAAGGCCATACTCTATGGAAAATGTGTCGAAGGGACATCAGTTAATGAGAAAGTGTAGAAAACTAGCTGACATTCCAATTATAAGATCCTATTTTCAGTTTGCTTAATACTCTGTTAGGTTTTAAATATTTATACCTTTTCTGGCTACAAATCTGTTTCAAGCTGAATAGTTTTAAAAATATCTGGGAAAATAATTTTATTGTTTCACTGTCTCAGGAAGGTTAGAGAAAAATATTTTCTTGCCAACATGAAAAAAATCTAAAATTTTTAGGTCCCTAATTCTCTTGATAACCTCCCATCCTGTGAAAAATGGATTTGAAAAATGTCAAAGAGGGAGTGAATGGTCAAGTTAATGAAATGCCTTCAACTGGCATTGAAGTTTGTCCCAACTCAGTTGGGTTTTAAGACCTTTAAAACATTACTTTGTAAATATTCCCTGCAGACTCTGAAAGACTTAAGCAAGTTTGCTCTCTGATTAGGTAGTGCATCTTCAGTCCACCTGTTTCATCCAGGACCCCTGGGGCACTCTGGTTCTTGCCATGCCTGTCCCTTTGCTTTGTTATTACCCAACAAGCTCTGGAGCTGATAGCGGAGACGTGCGTGTGTCATTCCTGCTGGGAACACACCAAGGGTGGAAACTTGACTGCCCCTATCTTACGCTGTGCTGAGGAACATCAGGTTGTTGTTACCCAGACCTGCCAAGTCCTCATCACTCACAGTGCCAGAAGTGTGATTGCCCCATACTCCCTAAAGCACCTATACTTAGGATGTTGCACAAAGGAAAACTACAAAATAAAGCGTTAATGCCAACAAATCAAATGCATAAAATCAGAAAATGTGGCTAAAAATGAAATCGACACTGAGCTAGCCTGGATAATCTTAAACTGTCCCTTGTACCTGAATGTTATGATGCCTGAATGTTATGATGTTAAATTGCTTATTTTCAAACTGTCATTTCATAAAATTTCTGGGTTTTTTAGCATGTATATGAAATAATGCCTGAAGATACATTGTAGTGATATAAGAAATGATAGAAAAATCTGTCATTCCTCTCTCTTGTTTACTGAAAATGTTAGACAGTACTTATTGAATGCCTACCTGTCGGAAGAGAATCAAATTAAGATTCAAATTGTAAATTTTAATGAAATATACCTTGTAAATTATCTTCTGTTTTAAACTGGAAAACAGAAGGTACTATTAGGTGCTGTTTTGCAAAAAAGAAAAGTACTTATTAGAAATGGACAAGTTATAATTCTTGGCATGTAGACCTAGGAATTGACTCAGCTGAATGATCCTTGAAGTTTTTATTTTATTTTTCTTAAGTCAGCTTCTTCAGTAATTATTAAAGAAAAATAAAGTTATGCCCACTGGGAAAAGGATTATGGTTATGTGAACCAACATTAAATCCAGATTGTTTACAGATCAGCACTTAGGCTCTTGTCTGCTGTCAAGTATGCTGCAAGTTTGGTTTCGTTTGCACAAAAAGTAACAAATGGGAAAAGAAGTGCTAGAAATGAGGGGCAATTTTTAGACTGGAACATTAAAAAGGCTGTTGGGGAGGTTGCTTTTCAGTATGGGAATTCTATTTCAGAGATCATTTGCAAAGTCAATGTTGCATGCCTAGAAGTTATGAAAATTGGGCCCATTTTGCTGTAAATTTCTAAGGTTGCACAAATTAAAATCAGAACCATACCATTGTGACTACAAGGGTAATATACCCCATGGAAAGCAACATGTACACTTGTGAACCCCTGAACCACACAACCTTCATTTAAAGTCGAATAAACCAATATCGAAGGGAAAAGTCAGTGCATGGCCATTGCACATGGAAACATGCATTTGCTAATGATCCTTACAAAAAGTGAGAGAAGAACAATAAAAGAAATGATCTACAGCATGTTACAAAGGGTAACAAATGTTAGTGGATGCAGTGATCGCTGTACTTAGTGACACATGACATGCTCTTAACGTGCAATGAATAATTTTACAAGAACAATTTGTTAAAAGTCACGTGGATGTTTTTGACCACCTCAATTTGCTTAATCAAGTGGATATGTGATGCTGAAAATATTCGAGACCACTGACCCAAACTGGCCGGAGGGATATTCTGTACCACAGAATGCTCAGAATGCAAACTGGGCGGAGTTGGCTGTGAGTGGCGGATCACTGCTCAGGGGCAGACTGGGCACTTGCCAGCGAATGGTGAGCAATTATATTGAGCATTGTCTGTTTTTTCTTGGGCTTTATTCCTCTCTCTTTTTGTTATCTCCCTTTTCTTCTCCATTATTATTTCTATTTCATTATTATCTCTATTTTCATTTCTAGTTCATTATTATTATTTTTATTGCTCTTAGTTAATTATTATTAACATTTATTTCAGATATTAAATTGTTCCCAGCTCAACACATGGACTTTACCTTTTTCTGATTCTTCTTCCCATCTAATCAGGGGTGGGAGGCATGGAGAGTGAGCAAGTGGTTCCATGGTACTTATTTGCCAGCTGGGGTATACCATAATAAATAAATAATAATATGACACTTAGTTCTCTTGCATGTCAAATAATCCTATGCTGCAAAGATTTGAATCTTTTGAAAAACATATATTTTCATGATGGCTCTATTTTGCCAAAGAATGTTGTTATTAAGGAACTTGAAACATATTACATACCTTACTTAAAATCTTACTCCTATGAAATAGAAAGAGAAAGCTTGAATACAATAGAAAGCAGAGGAGAACCTATGCATTCTCAGATGTTTTTCATCCTGCTAAGGGCATTATTATGTCGATATACCCAAAAGAACACATAAAATTAGGATGTGATACTTTTAAAATTCAAAACAATTCCATAGATCATATGGACCTACTAAGCATTGCAGGTCTCATTTCTCTAGCACCCTTGGTTTCAGCTGAATTCAAAATGATATGAATAGATTGTTTTGCTGACACTTCAGCAAAAAGGGATGAAGAATTCCTAGGAGACTAGATAAAAGTTTTGGAGTACTTCTGGAAACATGTGTGACAGTGATAAATGATCTGATTAGATATTCCTAGACTTTATATAATCTTTGATCCAACAGATTCACTTGTTCTAGCTTCTATTTTAAACATTTATTTTCTAGGATAAAATGTCTGATGTAAAAGGAATTTGGTAATAAGAAGAAAATAAATAAAACAAATTACTTTAAATAAAAAAATTGTGCTCCAGAAAATGAAAAAGCACCTTATTAAAAGTTAAGACTGAGGGCTGTGTACAATAACTAGCTTACAAAAACTGAGAGAAGAGAGCCAACTTATTCTGAGCTTGGCACCCCAGAGAGGAGAACAGTTCTGTCCTGACAGCAGTGGAGGTGAGGGTAGCTAATCAGAATTGTTAGATCTTGAAATTAAGTGCAGTTTGGCATAAATTCGTCCTGGGTCCTCTGTGTAAATTTGTTGAGCATATTACTCTCATATGGATTAAGCCAATTTGCAAAAAGGAAAAAAAAACTTGAGGAACAACGCAGTTAGTGGTACTTGTTGCTCTACTGTAGGCACTCAAAACTCCTTGCGTGTATGCAAATCTATTTTTGCATGTATGTATAAAAGGAAAATAGGAGAATTAAGCTCTTTAAAATGGATATTAGAATGTCAGAGGGTCTCTTTACCAAAAATGCCTCTGAAAACTGCCAAAATTATAAACATAGATCCATTCTTCCAAAAGCAGATGACTGATTCTTCAAGATAGTCCATTTCCATCCACAATTTGAAATCATGCTCTTTCTTCAATAATTGGGTATCTAGGAAATGATAGTCCCGAAAAAGAGAAGGTACTCATTTTATTTTATTTAGTAGAGCACCTTCAGGTGTGAACAGTCATCTAGGATGGAGCTGCAGTTCCCTTGTTGCAAACTATTCCATGTTTGGAAAGGAGCCATCTGATAACACATATCCTAAATTTCTGACATCTAAAAGGTGGCATTTCAATTATAAAAATAGTCCTTGGTTTAAGCAGAAGGTGTAAGTGGATGGGTGTGATGATATAGTAATATTATATAGACCTTATAGCATTCAAAGCATTACATAATTAATTTTTGGATGTTTTGCAAGTATTTAAATAAAGAAAATGTATTTTACTTCTGTTTCAAGAGATCAAGAAAAAACTGGACAAAAAGTTTTGTTTGTAACCTTTGATGAATAACCTTTTTAAAATGTTTTCAAAGCCTGGAGAAACCTCAGGAAGAAATTTTAGTCAACCCAAACACTGAAAAATTCCTTAGCAGTTATTTTAGAAGTGTATGTATAAGTTGCCAAAAAATCATCTTGCAGAGGCAGATATTTAAGAGGAATTAGTTTTGACTCAGGAACATGATACTGCAAAAGATTGCAGTCCCGACTAGGTGGGAATTTCAGGTAAGTGAACACAGGACATATGTGGGCCTTTTTCAGTAGGGAAGGGAGATTTAGCAGAGATAATTCTGCAAAATAGGAAAGGCATTGTCAGTGCCTACACTGCAGAAATATCAACAACCCCTCAGATGCCCACGGCTTCTAAAAATTAAGAAGAATGAAAAGATAAAGAAGAGGTTATTGTGAGAAAACAGGAGGCTAATGTGACACAAGATACTTTATGACCACTACTCAATACTGTTTGTGTGCATCCAGACCTAGAAGCATCAGCGGTATTGAACTGAAATTCATTAATTGAACTTCAAGTTATGAGGATGAAAAATTTTTGCATTTTAGATGCATATATTTAGACAAAAAAATTGAATTTATTTTATTACATTTTAATGATAAAAGTTGCAGCAAACATAAATAGAAAAGAGAAGAAAGGAATAGAAATTAACCCTACAGTAGTATTCAGAATAGTAAAATAATCATTTAGAAGAATAGAAGAATTAATTTTAGCAGTCTAAGCAAGCTTATATAAACTGAGTGTTTTGTAAAGTTCAGTGGCATGTTGTTTTTTAGATATACATAACAAAAGACCTTTCTTTCTTGAAAAACAATAAGCAAGAATTAAGAAAATATAGAATTTATAAATATTTTTTATTTCATATTCCTTCCACTACAAAACAGAAAACACCAGATAAAAAATCTGTCTCTTAAATTTACCTTTAATTGGTTATGCTACCAAGTAAGTGTAAACTTTGGAGGACGTTTCCAGCAAGGAGAACTTATTTTCAGAAGTGCAGAGTGTAGATTAATTCAGGCCAGGTTGCTTGAGGTGAGATGGGTTACTCACCAGTTTAAACACTTTGACAGAACTATCCAGGCTGGAAATTTTCAAATTAATGACTCTTCATTATTTTTCTATTATAATCGGATTCTGGCACAAAAATACCACATTTTGTTTGTAAACAATGGTGCCTAAATAAAGTAGTGTTCGACTGCAAAGCATCTCCTGGAAGCCTCACAGCATAACATCCAAGTGTTACAGTTCAGTTATGTTTCTATAGTTACTAAAATGTTGGTTTCTTTGCAGTGCCAGTTTTTATGGTGATTACACACAAGTTTATGGAGAGAGCCTTGAGACTGTAAAGCCTTCTTTTCATAAATAGAGCATAATTCTGTAATGGCCAATGATCCCCTGCTTCACAGTCTTTGCTTGTGTTCTGGATCAAGGCTCTTTGGCATTTTGCTTCACCTTTTGGGTGGAAATCCAAGTTGGTTTCACTTGGGTTTACATTTTGCTAGTATTTATATTTAGGGCTATGTTTAATTCTTATTCAAGAAAAAGAGAAGTTTAAGAAAATGGACCTTATCTGTTCAAAAATGTTATTAGTTTGATCACACTTACTCTCCTTCACAAATGATCATGAACATGTCTGGATAGCTTTGACTGCGTCCAGAGTAATAAGGCAGACAAGATGTTTTCCAGAATGTTGCTCACTCATACATATCTTTAGCACTGCAAAGGTTTTTTTTGTTTGTTGTTTTTTTTTTGTTTTTTTTTTTTTTTTTTTTTTTTTTTTTTTAAGGACTACAATTTTGAATACTGAATAGGCAAGCTCTACATGCAATGGCCAGCCTCTGTCCTCTCAACAACAGTTTTGAGGTGTCACAGATGCAATTACCATATAAAGGTTAGAACATCAATGATGGAAGGAGTAGCTAATGGGCTGTCCTTCAGCCTAAGAGGCTTAGGAGTAAAAAGAATGCAAGTATACATTTGTTATAAAATTCGTCTCTAATATTTGATGACTTGTTCAAGCAGAAGAAAAGGACTTATTTTCTTTTTTTTCCTCTTCCTCTTCCTCTTCCTCTTCCTCTTCCTCTTCCTCTTCCTCTTCCTCTTCCTCTTCCTCTTCCTCTTCCTCTTCCTCTTCCTTTTCTATAAACCCAAGCAAATAACAAGTATTCAAACTGGGTTTTGTTTATTTATAGTAAACCATATTACTTGCCATTGTATGATTAGGAAAATATGCTGCAAATAAAACGTTTGCACTAAACTATTCACATAATGAAAATTGTCTTTCAAGGTATTTTTTTTCTTTCCTAAAGAACAGTCATTCTGGATTATAAAATGTAATGCCTTAATAATTTTTAAAAATAATAACAACCCCATCTAATTAAAATTGAGATGGAGGATTGTGTTAGATGCAGATCTAGTTGGGGTTAGACTAAACTTCCACAGTGGAAGGAACCCTTGCTAGGCTGGGAACCTAAAGCACTTGATCCAACAAATTTAGGATCATGTTTTGCTTGCTTTCTTAGATTTATCATCTGTTCAATACCTAATATGTACCATATAAATGTCATGGTTGAGATATAAGGTACCACATAAGCTCAATCACATTTTGACTTACCCTATAATTGATTATACAGATTCTTCATAAAATTTTTTTTGTTATGGATGTTTTATCAGTTTCACAACAATGACAAACTTTACTTTGGAAAGTTGACTTTTCATTACTTTTCTCTAGAACCATGTATTAAATCATCCTTCACATATTACACCTTTTTTTTAAGTACTGCAAAAATATGGACAAATCCCACCTGACATACTGAAATTGAAGATTTTTTTTTCTTCATGCATCCACTGAAAAAAACATTTCTGTTCTTCTGGATTCAGTCTTTTTCAGTACAAAGAATTGCTCAGGATTTTGATTTACAGTTTATTAGTAATAATATCCAGTGGGCTTGCATATCAACATTTTTTTACATAGGCAATCAGCAATGCTCCCTTAGATACTGTAAGGAAGTTCAATTATTTCTGATCTCTCTGGTTATGATCTGTGGCCAAGATAATTTTCTTGCTGGCAGAGGAAAGTGCCTATATGTATTCCAGGGCTGATTAACCTGTATGATACGTGGTATAAATAAGAAAATTTCCCACTGTCCAGCTGGTTAATAATGAAGAACAAATCCTCGCACAATGTCAACAACACTTTGTTAGAATCAAAGTAACCCTGGTGACTGACCATCTGTCTCTGTGCATATGTATTTCACATAGTTCACGCTTTACTGATCCATCAGATCTCACCTTGAATCAGAATATTAACCACATCAGGACAATTTGACTTAGTCAAGATCCCAAGACTTTTACTGTTGATCTCAATACAGACAGGATCTCTCTTGGTCCTGTTGTCATATAATGGTTTCTGTTACCTTGAATCACTCAGTAAATAAAAGATCGTATTTATTCAGCTTTTTAAGGAGCTGTCATAACTTTGCCATGTAAAAATTACATTTTACATTATGCAGTGAGGGCTGGTTTCAAGCTGCTAACTAGCAATGTGTTATATACTATTAGAGCAGTTTCACTGTGATTTCACTTCATTGCAGAAAAGTTTTTATTCAGCTAGAGGTTTTCAGTCATTGCTTTGAAGTATGGAATAAAAAATGGACCTTTTCTGTAGAAATTAGTAGGTACTTTATTTGCTTAAAACTTTGTTCCAATAGCATAGAATGGATGATAGAAGAAGTAGTTGCATTTTCAGGCTTTTAGTAGTGCTTACACAATGCAACATTAAAGCTGGGACTTGCTACTGCCACCATCTCGCCTGTTTTACATAGGGTGATCTTTCTGTCGTTCAAAGTGCTTAAGTCAGGAAATCAGTATTATCAGTATTATCAGTATTTATTTATCAGTATTATCCCAACTAGTCGAAGAAATAATTCTTATTTTTATGGAAGCAAAATTGGAAAGAATTATGGAGAGAATTACATCTCATTAAGCAATTAAAGTTTAAAGGAGAATCAGAAGAAGGCTAAAAATATAAAGAAAATTATTTTGTTTCAGATCTTGAGTCACTTGCCCTATAGACAAGTTAAAAAACCCAAAACTCATTATACTTTTAAAGTTGGCTGAGTTCTTGGTAAGATGAAAAACAAGCAGGCAGCCCCAGACAGTGGGAAATATGACTCCAGTTGGAGGAGCTGTTCTCTATGAGAAAAAAAAGGGGGCAGCTGTTGACCATGTTTTTTTCTGACCGGTAACTAGCTGAGAATTTTTATCTCAGGGCTGTTAGAATGCTACCTTTAAGCAGCCCTAAGTTCCCTCAAAAGTTATAAGGAAAAAGAAGTCAAGAGAGACGAAAATAGTTTTATTTACTAAATGAAAAGAAAATCATTTAGCATAGACTTTTTCGTGTTCATTTTATCTCGAAGATCTATTAAAGCTTAGTCAAATTAGTTTTATGATAACTCAGGCAAGACACTGGCATTTACTTTCATATTTAACCACAAAGTGTTTGACCTGGGGAAGCCTTTTTTACATCAGAGGAGAGGGTTCAGAGAGGCATTACAGGAAACAGTTGGCTCTAATAAAGACACTTCACTGCCAGTCCAGCATGGGGCACCCTGGCTGTCAACAGAATGATATGACAGTGATCAGATCAAACATGTAATCCAGTTAATGAGGCATATCCCAGGAACTTGCACAGAAACTGTGTGTGAGAGATATGGGTACTTTGTCATGGATTAATAGAATATTAATCAAGGCAAGGTTCATTTTTATATCCTGGTGACAGAAGGATTAAGCAGCAAGGGAACATTAAAGCTTTGAGTACCTTTGAGAATGCATGGTCTATCTCTCTTACTTTTGTTTCAAGTGAAATGTATAAATCTAAATATCCTGCAATTAATGTTTATAATTTTGAATGGTTTCCTCAGCTATCTTATGAAAACTTGGTTAAAGAGCATCACAAATTCTGTAAAACTTTTCAAAGGAACACCTGCAGTATTTAATTATTTAATTATTTAATTGTAAGTCAGTTTTCTTCTGTTTTCACATTTTAACCTCTTCAAGCATGGCCCATTGAATACTTTTCTGTTTTTTAAACAGCAATGTAGAATNTTTTTATATCCTGGTGACAGAAGGATTAAGCAGCAAGGGAACATTAAAGCTTTGAGTACCTTTGAGAATGCATGGTCTATCTCTCTTACTTTTGTTTCAAGTGAAATGTATAAATCTAAATATCCTGCAATTAATGTTTATAATTTTGAATGGTTTCCTCAGCTATCTTATGAAAACTTGGTTAAAGAGCATCACAAATTCTGTAAGACTTTTCAAAGGAACACCTGCAGTATTTAATTATTTAATTATTTAATTGTAAGTCAGTTTTCTTCTGTTTTCACATTTTAACCTCTTCAAGCATGGCCCATTGAATACTTTTCTGTTTTTTAAACAGCAATGTAGAATTGCTAAATCTTGATCAACAATTAATGATCACAGTCTGTTTTTTCCTGTGGTAGTTGAAGCATCTCAAGAAAATCATGGTAACTGGTTTTGAAAGTTACAAAAATAACTTTGATAAAAAGCTATTTTTTAACAAAATAAAATATATTTTAAATATATTAAGGTTATTGTTGCTTATAGGAGGTTTCTAGATAATTATTAAAAGTCATGATAATTATCAAAAGTTTTGCCACTGTAATAATTTTGTTTTCCAGCTATTCATTCCATTCAGTGGTACATCAGAAATCTATAATGAAACAATACATGCAGTCTCATAGGCTGGTTTATTGTTTTGTTTTCTTGCTCATAAACATCATGAAATTGAAATTCCAGGAACAATGGGACTTCCAACAGTGACCAGAAATGTATTCACTAAAAATACTAGAATTCTGACTGCAATTAAAATATATTCAGGTCAAGCTACTAGTATTTCTAAGGCTATTTTTGTTTATTGAGATGGAGAACTGGATTATTTTAACATACTGAAGCTTGCCACAGAAGCACTTGGCACAGATCTTAAAATTAAGACAGGCAAGTATCATAAAATTTGAAGCAGCATCAAGAAAATGGCAAAGATAATGTCATCCGTTACTTCCAGAAATGGACATAGGCTATTGGAGGAGACCAGTAAAAGAAAGTGTACTTCCTTATTCATAGGAAGTCTACTGACTGCCTGATAAATTCCTAATGCATTTGAACTATGTGTATGAGGAAAAGGATACCCTTATATCATTAAATTTTTTTGCTTTTCTGTTTTTTTCAAGTTAGCAAGAACAGCAGGCTAAGAAAAATTCCCATCAGATACCTCTCTTGGATTTATTGTTTGTATATTTTCTCTAGTTTTAAAAGCTATACATTTTCAAATGGAATTTACAGCAAATCTAACACAAACATTCAGGTCAGTGGTATGCTTTGTAACTTCAACCATATATTCATATTTATTCTTTCTCTCCATGTCTCTATTTTGCTATGCTTCTGCAGATCTTTTCCCATTTACTGTCCCTCTTGATTAGTTCCCTAAATCAAGATTCAGCTTCAGTTTCTGCTGTAAATATCTACTGGGTGATTTCCTTACACTAAAATTGGAGCTAAAAGTTAAGTACTTGTCTAGTGTATACAGGTAAAAATGTCAGATTCATACTTATCCAGCTAAGGTTCAACATCTGAGAAGATTAAAAAGATTCTGGGAAACTTGTATAGATTTCTGAAAACACAGACTTAGCATCATGGATTTTCCTCCAGCTGTCTTTGACTACCTTTTGAACCATTTTACTATGTACCTTCTTCTTCCTGACTACATTTTGTGTCTAGAAAATGAAGAAATTTCTTTCAAACTACTTTGGTAATGAATTAACTGGAAAATGCAATGTTTGCAGGACACCAGTAATGGCAAAATACACAATCAAATGGACTCACTTGTAACTGCTTAAGACATAGTATAAGGAAATTAAATGTCATCATACTGTGAACTATATAAGTTGGTGAAAATTGAACTACTGTATAAAATGTGGTGGAGACCTCTTAGGGATAGAAAAACAGTCCCATATATTCCATTTCAACTATTAAAGAGCTTTTCTCCAGTTAAAAGTAGTTTCTTTTAAACTAATATGAAATCAAATAAAACTGAAACTAAAGGCAAACCCCCCCCCCATTTTTAGAAAAAAAAAAAAAAAAAAAAAAAAATTTAAAGATGTTGCATAATCATCAAATTTAATTTAATTTTTCTACAACACATGATTATTTTTTCAGAATCCTCTGCTTCATGTATTAGAATTTCTATCCTAAATACTTGCTCACAGCCATTTTCAAAGACACTCAGACCCTTTTCATGGGATTTCAGAGAAGTTTTGTTTGAGCTGAGTAACTGATATTTGATACTGATCAAGCTTCCAAGCAGCTGGCTAGATCCAGCTAACCTGAATTCGCTTAACAATATTGGTGGGGTTTGTGTTGCCAGCTGGTTAGATACCAACAATATTTTCCAGGTTAATTCAATTTAATCTCATCAATATTTTACCTGCTGTTAAAAATACCTTTTACCACCATCATTTGTTATATTAATTATAACATTTCTAGGGCTGCTCTGTATTGCTTACTTGTGTTCCCAGTGATGGATTATTTTTAATTTTATTTCTTTGGATGGAATAGGTCTAGATGAAGAAGTAAATTATGATTTGTATATCTTGTTAAGAAATAGTTATGCTGCCTTGTGAATCAGCCAAGTAGACTGTAACAGCTTAAAGATAAAACTGAGAGAACAAGAAGCAGTTTGGAAGTAAAAGCTGATGCATGGTCATTTATAAATGTATGAAATAAATTCCTAAATACTGCCAGTTGTAATATGACTACATTTGAAGGATAAGCTCATATAAAGATACTAATAAAGCACCCGTCCCAATGGGCAGATTTAAGAATTTTCACAGAAATGTAAAGAAATTGAAAAAGAAAACAAATTTAGAAGAAAATGGCCTAGAACTCTCCATGTTCTTGTAATTTTATTTATTATTCTACTGCATTTTATTTTGCAGCTTCTTTTTTGATCTTTCACTATTCCTGTTGTGAACCAGTAAGTAATTGATATATCCAAGCATCTCTGACATTTTACCCACCTTATTTGCATTTTTTTTCCAATCTGGGACTTCTCTTTTTAATTTTTAGGTGAAGACTGCTGCCTCTTCTGCCATGTTCTTCTGTAACTGATTTCTGATGTCAGTGTTGCTCAGATGCCTCTCCACGATCCATGTTCACCCTAATCCAGTGACTGACAGATGCTCATGCAGATCCTGCAGCTGCATATACTTATGTCACCCTAAATTCTGGGAGTTATAAGGAAAACAGGATAGCTCTGCCAGTCACACAGAGGGCTTGTTTGGTTTTGGTCAAGTGCAGAGTAAGTAAGGCAACAGCACTGAATAATGTGAGAAAAATAAATATCAATGAGGCAACATGGTAGAAGGCCCTAAGGAGCATAAGGGAGGACCATTACAGAATTAATTTGAGTTTAAGCTGAATTTTCTAAATAATCTTCCCAAATTCATTCTCCCATATCCTAAAGTTAGTTTCGGGTGTAACAAGGAAATACAGTGGCAATTAAAAGGGGCAGATAGAGTGCTGCTTATGGAGAAGGAGGAAGGATCCAAAACACATCATTATTTATTTGGATCACAGAGGGTTATCTATGTAAACTTACCAGAAATTTTTCTTGGAGAAGGTCTGCAGAGGAAACACGACAGTTCTCTGGCTCCCTACTATTTGCATCTGTGAGCACAGAGAAACCAAACTAATCATACAAATTACCCTCACTATCTCTCTGGCTTTATTTTATTTTTTTTTTCTGTGACTACATACATGGCAGAATAACAAGGTTCAACATCAGCAGTCAAAAATGCCTAGGGAAATGTTGTTTAAGTGCCAAGAGGAAAATATTGTATTTGTTATTTCTGATGACTGCTGCCATTGCAAAATGTCCAAACTGGCTGCTCCTCATCACCTGCAACAGCTTCTGCACATTGAAAAGTACAGTGCATCCTTGAAAAGACAAAAATCCACTAGAAAAGAGTAGGTGGCGTAGTTTATCAAAAGGATCTGGTTGTATTTTTTGAAGGTATTCCCATTAAGGTGTTTTCCCAGCCAATAGAAGTCCTATAGATTCTTTTGGAATGTTTTAAGTGTCTACCTTTGTATTCAGGGAGGAAAAAAGTTATAGGTATGTTAATTTCAGGAAGACACACAGAGTTAAATTCTTCAGAAAGAGGAACTGAGATAGACTATCTTTACAGGCAGTTGTATTCCCCATTGTTTAACAAAATCCCATTTATAGTTCTGAAGAAATGTGACTCTGTGGTTCTACCTGAGTAAGACTCTGGGGCACAGATCTGGCCAACTTGGTGGCAACTTGAATATGGCACCAGGCACACTTTGCCTTGATATTGGTATTGAAGGATGCTTTTAAGAATGTAGGTGTTGAAAATAACAGAAAAAAACCCACTTTTCTACTTCTTGTTGCTTCCAATATCTTTATGTTCTATCTGTTCAGCATTAACCACAGGATGGTGGTTGCCCTGAGCCATGCATTTGGTCTCAACTCTACCGTACTCTAAGAAACCATTTAAATTTTTAATTGCTGAGCAAAAACAAATGAGATTTTGTTCTTCACAACCTGGAAGAGCCTTAGGTAGTGAGCAGTGTTTCTTCACCTTTCTGCCAGTTATTTCACTGCTTCAGTGGTGGTTGTTTGGTGTGTTTGAAGGGTTGCTTCCACAGTGGAGGAAAAGAGAATGTACTCATAGTGCCAAAGCAGGTAGGGAAACATGGCAGTCACACTGCCCAGTTTTATGCTAATGGCATCAGTCTTTAGGGCTGGAGGAGAGGAGTCTAGGATGGGTGGAAATTACAGAAGGAAGAGAACAAAACTCAAGTAATCTATCAGTAGAGATGTCTGCTATTTGGCTGTAGGCAGTATAACTTTGAGCACTCTGAATGGTTGTGATGGACTAGAGGCACATTGGCAAATCCAGTCTGACATTAGCTGCAGTAATTGCCAGGCCTATGTAGCCTAGTGCTGTCATTTATCCTGATTCCCTCCTTGGCGTCTATTTTTCAATGGAAAAGAGCTGATATTATTTTCATGGTAACATCATATTGTGCAAATTTATACTGCATATTACCTCACAGTAATATTATGTTACATTTTTGTACATCACAGTAACATCCAGAACAACAATAATAAAGTATCCAGAATTCAAACAATTTGCTGAAGTAACCTCATATTTTCTCAGTTGATTCTGACTGAGTTGATTCTGACCTTGCACTTTCAAGAAGTGAAGTTTTTGGATCTCAAAATTTTAGAGTTGCCATACAATGCTTGTGGTGGGGCCGGTGCGGTGGGGTACAGAACTTCATACAGCAGGAAGGGAACTGGTAAGACCTGTCCTTCACCTTGGGCTTTAAAATTTTAGCACTTAAATAAAGCTGAACCACTTTGAATGCAGCACCAGCATATAAGAAACTCAAAGGACAACAAAAGAGGCTGTTGGGCAATGTATTGTAGATAAATATATTTATCATAGTAAGGATGAGGTGTTTGTGTTTTATAGTTGTAATTGTCCTTCTTCTTTAAGGAAATGGCTTTGAAGGAGGCATTTAATTATATTTTACAGTCATCCATTTTGGCAGTGGAAATAACAGTTATAGTCTTTAAGCATCATATTTCATGCAAATGCAGATAACTATTGTATTGTTCCAAATCAGTTTGTCTCTATCCATTCCTCACAGAAAAAAAATAAACAAGAAGAAAAATATTATGTCCTTATATACAGCTCAGGAGTTTAATTTCTAAATGATTTTTGCATGGATTTTGTATCCATTGTAAGGAGAGTATTGAGTTGTAATTTTATATAATTATTTTTGTCTTTTTTCTCATAGTTTTCACAAAATTTACAAGAAGCAGCAACTCAGTGAGGGGTAGCACTTGCTGGGACTTTTTGCTGTAGTCTGTGTTCACACAGATATTATGATAAGTACAATGACATTTGAGTTTGTGATACACAGGCTGAACTCTGGGCTGTTCTGAAGAAATGGTTCTCTTTTTGATCTCTGTCTTGCACAATAATTTTTGGTTTGGTGAAATGCCATGCAGGAGGAACAGACTGCTGCCTTAATCTGTATAATTCTCTTAACAAATTATCAGATCCAGTTTCTGCTAAAATGAATAGAAATATTTCAAATGTAATCAGATCAACTGTGTATTTTTTTGAATTTTCAGCTTTGCTGATGCCACCAGATCTGATAGCACATCCCCTTCTTCTATAACAGATAACAGAGAAATGTAGTTCTTCAATTCTCGTTGGAACTTATTTGAGTCTTATCTGCATTGCTGAACAGGGATCTCTGTGGTCTTTGAGTCAACTGTAATGAAAATTATTTGCATGACTTGGATTTCTTAGTATTTTTCAGTGAGGAAAAATTAGGTTGATTTTGACCCATTATCAAAATACACTCTGATGCTCTGTTCATCAGTCATCTATTTTATTATTGCTTGAAAATACTGATAGATTAATTTTGTCCATGATAATGTGTTCCATCATTTTAATAATGTTTCCTGTTAATTTGAATAACTCCATTGAAAATATATGCAGACTGGGATTTTGAAGTCTGATCTTTGGTTTGAAACTTGAAAATTCCACAATTCTCTCCTGAACATAAAAGTTCAATGTTTTTTTCCTTTGACTTTTCACCAGCTCCTCACTCCATACCCCCAGTCTCTGATGTTCTACCAAGTCCCTTATATAAGGAGATAACTTTTTACCACTGAGATTCACACAACCAGCAAACAACTAAACCACCTAATTTAGAATTGATCCCATTATCCTGGTTTCATCTGGAATAGAGTTAATTTTCTTTCTAATACCTGACTGAGTGCTGTGTTTTGCTTTAGCATGAGACTAATGTTGATAACACACTGATTTTTTTGCTATTGCTGAGTAGTGCTAAGTCAAGGACCTTTTCTCTTCCCGTGCTGCCCTGCCAGTGAGGAGGCTGTGAGTGCACAAAAAACCAGGATGGCTGAACCAAGCTGACCAAAGGGATATTCCATACCATATAGTGTCATGCTGAATAAAAGAAATGGGGTAGGGGGTACGTAGTGGTGGCCCACTGCTCAGAAATCAGCTGGGCATCAGTTAGCAACTGGTAGGCAGTTGTGTGGTGCATTATTTGTTTTTTTACATTTTTAAATCATTATTATTATTTTCTCTTTCTTTTGTATTCTATTAAAATGTCTTTATCTCAAACCAGACATTTTGCTTTTTTTGCTTACTCTCTCCCCAACACCACTGGGTTAGAGCAAGCAAATGGCTGTGTGGTGTTTGGCTGTCTGACTGATTAAACAAAAAGACCTCTTTCTCTAGTCCTTTAAAGCAAATCAGTCTCATAATTGTACTAGTGCCCAGCTAGCAGAAGTAGAAGAACACACTGTCAAACCATCTGAATAGGAGATGTGACAGGAAGCAAGCTTGAAAACATCACTGATCATTGGCAACTGTCGTACAGATCAGTGGATTTCAGCCTATGATCCACAGACCCCAGGGATTTACCCATTCTTTTAAATGACTTGCAAAGTTGACCAAGAGGAATAATTTAATGTGTGCAGACACACCAGTCTGCATAAGATGAACTTTCAAAACCTAACTCTCCTACATTAAAAAATTCCTTCAGAACCATTAATCAGAGAAAGGTTGAAAATGGCTCCATACATAATAGATTATAAATAATAGTTTACATGTTGAAGACCATGAAGGTATATTAAGTGAGGAGCTTTTTACCCCTTACTTTCATTTAGTATTAATTTCAGTTCAGGCGATACCAGAGTTGCAGCAAGAGTTACTATTTATGTAGGATTTCAGTGGGTAGTCTTTCAGAATCTGCTCCTTGGCTTTAATTTTTCAGTCCTGCATATGGTGCAGAACAGATCCTAAATTGATGTTTCAGTCTTGAAACTTTTTAAACCTGAATTGCAGTATACAGTGTATCATTTGGAAGATGTGGCAATACATTTAGTAGCAGGTAGCAGGTGTTAAAAATGTGGTCTTTACTTTTGAAGGTTGAAAATAAAGCCTGACATACACAGCTGACAGCTGTTGATTACTTCTGGGAAACCACAGAGATTCAGGGATTTTTCTAATTTTGGCAAACAGCTCATAGCAGGTAATTTTTATATAAAATTCTACCTCCTTTTGTTCGTTAATATCCCAATTCCCTAAGATCATTCTTTCACAAAAATGCGCAAGTGTTTGCTAAATGCACCAAAAAATTAAACAATTAAGGTCTTATCCAAAGCCTTCTGTAGTTCATAAAAGTAATTCAATTACTTTAGTATGTCTTGAATATAATGCAATTGTCAGCATAATTATCTCTGTATAGTCTTATTTTAAGTCAGCCAGTCTCTTGATAAACATACATTTTTTCATAGTGTGGAGGAAGAAATTCAGATTCATCACAAATAATTTTCCCAGTAATTATTTATCTCTAAGAGAAAATTGAGAATTTTTGCCCCAGTTGTGGTGCTAAGAAGTGACAATTTTAGGTAGACATAGAAGTCATATGGTACATCATTGTTCTCTAACTGAATGGACATAAAAGTCCGAAGGTTGATATTTGCAAATTCAAATTTAACATCTGTGGCTGTTCTTTATAATACTCTTAACATTTGCTGTGTCTGCAAGTCCAGTAAATTCAAAATAAAACAAGGGAGCAAAAGGGAAAAAATCTGAACCAAATGGGAGAGAAAATATCTTTCAAACTGTATCAACATGATTGGCTCACCTTTAAAAACACTTTCTTTCTGGCAGTTCCATTGCTGCATATACTCATACAATTATAGAATTGTTAAGGTTGGAAAAGACCTCCAAGTTCACCGAGCTCAACTTTAACTCAGGACCACACTGTTCACCACTAAACCCTGTCCCTGCATGTCGTAACCCCACAACTTTTGAATGTTTCCAGGGATGGTTATACCACCATTTCCCTGGAGAGACAGTTCCAATGCGCGACCACTTTTTCAGTGAAGAAATTTTCCCTAATATCCAACTTGAACATCCCCTAGTGCAGCCTGAGACCATTTCCTTTTGTCCTGTCAACTTGTTACTCGGGAAAAGAAACTGACCCCCTCCTTCCTTTTATGTTGTTGTAGACAGTGATAAGGTCCCCCCTGAATGTCTTTTTCTCCAGGCTAAGCAAGTAAACAGCTCTATCTGCTGCTCCTTATAAGACTTGGGTTCCAGACATTTAATCAGCTTCAGGGCTATTTCTCTGGCCTCACTCCCACATCTGAATGTCCTTCTTTTAATGAGGGACCCAGAACTGAACACAGGATTCAAGATGCAGCCTCACCAGTAACAAGTACAGGGGAATGATTACAGACTCTCCTGGCCAACCTATTTTCTTTATAGGCCAGGATGCCATTTTCCCTCTTGGCCTCCTGGGCACATCCTGACACGCATTCAGCCCTTTCTGCAGGGCCATTTTCTAGCCACTCTTCTCCCAGCACAGGGTTGTTGTGACAGAAGAGTAGGACGAGTACCTGGCCTTGTTGAACCTCATGCCTTTGGCCTTAGCCCATTGACACAGTCTGTCCAGATCCCTCCTGTACTCCAGCTGATCATCAATACCATGCAATTTAGTGTTTGTTGTCCATGAAACTACTCAGGGTAAGTATCCACTCATCCAGATTATCAATAAAGACATTAAACAGGACTGGCCACAATACTGAGCACAGCTAGATGATTTTGAAGCTCTCCTTATATATCTGTCTCTATATTGGTACCTTTAATGGTGGTCATCTGCTCCCATCCCTGAAGCTGTTGTACACTGTTTGCTAGAGGATGAGAACTCTAGGAGAGAATCTCAGTAAGATTTGCTATAGCTGTACTGAAGAGAAAGGTAAATTAAGTAATTTTCTTCTGTGGACTAATATTTTGGCTAATAGTAAAACAGAGCTGTGCCTTTGTCAGCCAGACTGGACTTAAATTGGCATCAGATGTTAAAGAATGTGTCTGATTCCATTTGGCATGTTGCTGTCAGTGACTTCAACTGTGTCCAGCCTGAGTTGAGAAACCCTGTGTTGCCCTTCAGGGTTTGTTTTTTCAGGATTAAAGCAAGATAATAAACTTAATGCATTTCATTTCAGCATTTTCTGTTAAGCTTTTCTAATTCTTATGTTTCTATGAATAAATAAAGGGTAAATTATAGGATTTGGGTGTTCTGCTAGGCAGAGTTTCTATAGGATAGCATTATTTTGAAGACTAATTTTCTATAATGAAATGTTTGTCCTCCTACCAGTATCTGTTAAACAAATCTTTCGCAAATTGGGTAGAAATCTACAACACAAGCCTGTAATACAGAGTGTTAAATTGCTGCAAAATCAGGTAATATGTGCTAGGTACATATCTTCATCTTGCATAAAATATAAGCTTATGGCATGTGATTATCTAACACATCGTTTCTAAAATGCTGTATTTACTACTTCGAGGGGGGAATAGGGTTTTTTTGGGTAGATGTTCCATAGGTTGATTCTAAAATTACTTGCTGTTGAATGAAATGGTAAACATTAAACTGTCACCACACTGTGGACTTTGTCTCTGATGTTCTGTGTATTATTTTTATTGCAAATTACAGAGGGAATTATTTCTTCTCTTTAAATCTCACTTTACTAGTCTTATTTTTTACTGTAAAAAAATGAATTAGTAAAATGTGATTTCAAAGGATATTACCCTGGTTTTGAGATATCCCATTCTGGCCTAATCAGTAGGAATCTCATAAGCAGCTTCATTCATGTCTGTGTAGGTACTAATTGTGCAGTCTTTTTTTCTGTATGTAGTACATTTTCTTTCACTCAGAGTACCAAACCTAGGAGTACAAAATTAATTTTATTTTCTCAGACAACAATATTTAAATCAAATCCCCTTTTTTAATTAGTTGTTTCTAACTTTGCACTCTCATAAGGAGTGGTGTGAGTGTACATGAGGGGACAAGACTCTAGGCATGGAAAGTCCCTGTATCATTTTGGTTTTAGACTTTAATGTGATGTTTATATGGGTTTTTGTGAAGAGCCCAGGGTGTGTTCTGCTGTTTGCTTAGCTCTCTCACAGAAGAGCCATAGATTTCCTCCCTCAAGTGATCATTGGGGTGTGGTAATAGCCAGGCACTCTTGGAAGTGATATTCAGGAAGTGACTATCTCACCTTGTGAAACCAGGTGATTTTCAGAGATCCTGCATCAGATGTTCAGAAATTAATCTGCTTTAGTCTTCTTGGCTTTAATCATCGACAGTGCTGTGCCAAATATTTCCACAGCAGAAAAGAATTACTGACTTGGGAAGTTTATTAATCTCTGTGTTTGTCCATAGTAATAGTTACTGTTACTTGCTATAATATCATAATTCTACCCTGGAAGGCATAAATATTTTCAGTGCAGTCTATTGATTTAAATCTTATTCTGGACTTCTGGAAAAACCCAGAGAAATGGCAGTTCCCCTTTATTTCTTTCTTACTGTTCATTTTCTTATAGGATCATTTGGCAATACATGGAATACTATTTTCTAAAGTGATTCTGTAAGTCACGGCAGTAATTTTTTTCACAAAGAGGTGCAAAACAGCAATGAAGGCTAAAGTGAAGAATATCTAAATTGACATTTTCTTTTGGCGAAAGTGAAGAGCAGCATAAAAATTGATTAAACTTAAAGAAAAAGCAACAAGATTTAGAAGCAATAAAGATGTACCTAAATACATTTGTAGATAATTTGCAATAAGACAATTTGGAAAGACAGGACAGTGAGCTGTACACAGTGACCAGAGGTAAGTTTTAAAATGGTATATCTGCTTTGATTTGTCTTTTACCTGCTCTCAGCCCACTCTTTGTTCATGTAGAGTGTCTTCCACAGGGCTGAAACCTCATATTTTTTTAACCTTATCTCTAAATTTTCTTAAGATAAATATCACTTCCTAAAATGGTAAAGACATGCAAAGTCTTTAAAGTTGGTCATAAGCAAAGGGAAACTGAAAGTTTTGTCTCTGAAACAAAAGGAATTGTACCAAGTTGAGTAGAGAAAGAACACAGAACTGCCTACTGTTTTTGGAAGTCACTAATGACTCAGAGGAGAAAGTCATCACAGAACAGAACAGATTGAGAACCATAAAGACAGAACTTTAAAATACATTTTTAGGAATCAGAAATGTAGGATAATTTGGCAGGTGTCTGGTGCTACATTCTGCTCAAGAAAAAAGCAATAATATTCAAAATATGGAAAATATGGGTACTGACTAGTTTAGTCGTCCCCCACCGCCAAAAAAAAAAAAAAAAAAAAAAAAAAAAGCACAGAGTAAGAGAAAAGATTGTGTGTTTTGACAATGATCCAGGTGTCACACTAGGTAAACCTACAGGAAAGAGGAATATAAATGCAGAAAGCAGGTGAACCAGGAACACAGTTCTCTTTTCAAACCTGAGAATATTAAGATTGAAGCTCAGTCAAAACAGTCAAGAGTAGTACTTGAAGAAAGTTCATTCTGGCTTACTGAATTTTCATAATTTTCATAATTTCCTTTTCATAAAAGAAAAAAAAAATCTCTTCAAGCTGTTTTTTGTAGCCTTAAGTAGTCAGGACTTTTCCCCTTCCACTTGTAATTTTCAAATTCGTGTTTTACAATTAGTTCATCCCTATCTTCCATGATCTAACAATGTCAGTACATCAAGCAATTTACTGTTTTAATGATGCATTTTATCAAATACATATTTGCTATTTATTCATAATTGTGCTAAAAACTGTTAAATTTTCACATGGTCAAAAAATACATAACTAATTTAAATTATGTTGCAAATTCTTAATAATTTTAAGTATTGCCCATCAATACTCAAAATTCTTAATAATTTTATATATTCAGTTCAAATTAAAATAACACTTAAAAAGGGACCCATTTTCCTCAAGTATTTGGACATTTAAAAAAAAAAATTTCCTGATCCTTCATAACTCTGAACTAATTTTTTTTTCATAAAATGAAAAAATAAAAGAGAAAAATATTTCTGGTCAGGTAAACTCAGTAATTTTAAATATAGTGGGTTTTATTCAATTTTAGCTATTCATAATCTGTGTAAACAGGTTCTATAAGTATTTTTATTTTGTAAATAAACCAAACTTAAATCCCATTAAGTTGTTTCTTATACATTCCCCAGTGAAAAGAAGGAAGGGAAAAGGATGGAGGAGAAGAAGAAGAAGAAGGAGAAAGAAATAGAAAGAATATAGTTTGAAGTCTTTGTTTCTTGGTACTGTCAGGGACAAAATGCTATATTTTCTGGTTCTCTAGTTTTTTTCGATTTTGGTAATTTTTATGTTCCCTCATGTTAACTTTCCTAAGTGCTCTGTAATAAATTATATCAGAAAGGCCACTTTTGTGTTCAGATCATTCTATGGAACTTTATAACTGTCTGACTCTGGTAGTTTATCTAAAAAGACTTTCTGAGCTCTCCTTGCTATCAAACTGCAATTTTTTGGAAACACTGATTGATAAGAAAAAATCATTATGGCACAGCAGGAAATAAAGAAGTGTCATTTAACACTGACTTTTTCTGTTTAGCCAGAATGGTCATAAAAAAATGTGCTTTCAAATATTTCAGGTAAGAACCGAAGTTGACAAAGGAGGTTTTTTTGGAGTACTTTACATATTGTAAACTCAAAGCAACTTTAAAAATGTTAAGTATATTTCTTTCTGTCTGCATGCACAATATTTCTTAAGAACATATTCCTCCAACCCCTTTCCTGAAAAAAAACCCCAATCCTGACAACTTTATGCAAGTAGGGCCTCATTTAGTATAAAATGTCTGGCTTGTAGCCTAATATGATGTGCAGTGAAATGGTCATCAAGTTGAATTATCATTTTTCAGACCTCAAGGTTAAAAGAAATATTTCCTCTGACCATATTTCATGTTTTGAATCTGCATGAATATAAAATACATTACAGTGCTACTGCATACATCCATGACTTTCCCATCCCTGAAGTTTAATTATTTTTATGGACATTGATACATTCTGCACTTACTGTTAATCTGCTCCTGGTGGATAGCCCACTCCTTACAACTTGTATAAAAATACCTTGGATTATGCTACTTTTAAAGACTATTTTATTCAAGTGTTTTCTCCTGTGTATGATTTTGGTTGGATTTTGAATTATTAAAAATGTCTGTAAAAGAAATGCTTCTTATTCTCATGAAAATAAATTATTTGAGCACATAAAGAGCCATAAGAATATTACTAGATCCATTGACATCAAACAAAAGTGAATTTCTCATAAGAAGCTTATCTGAACTAAAGATGTGATCAAGGAATAGTCAAAGCCCTGATGAGTCTTAGAGAAAACACATTAGTAAATTTTACCTACAAATAATGGATTTTTACTCGTAAAACTTATCCTAAACCTTCCTTTCTTCAGGTACCTGACAGTTTGGAGCACATGAAATGGAAGCTGGAAATCATCTCTTTTTTGCCGATCTCTTCTGCATGTATAAATCTGAATACTATTTTCATCTATTAACTGGTAATCTGAACTGGCAACTGTCAGAATATGATCCTAATACTTTCAGGAAGTTTAGGCCCTTCGCAAAGGCATTACAGTTGGCTTTTTTGCAAAAGAAAAGTGCTTGAAAATACTGTTGTCCTTAACTTGTGATTTTAAAATAAATATTGAGAAGCTAAGAAGTTGCAAAATTATTTGCTTTATTTATATATCTCAGTTTCAATTAACTTTTGAAATGTCTTTCTAAACTTCAGTCTGAGAAATGCTGTTTATTTCAAATTTCTTTATTGGGAATGTGAAGTGTCACTTCAGGACACTTGACTTTCTATTGGGCATTATTCCATCATGACTGACAGCACAAAGGCCAGCAATAGAAACAGCTTTTGAACAAGATTTAAGACAAAAGCAGTGCCAGGGTACAGCTGGGTAACTCATATGTGGGGACTGAATAGACAGGTTAACAGATAAGTTTCACTTGGAGTCAGAGGTCCATGTCCTTTTCCGTATACACATAATTGTTTCAAATATAACAACAATTACATGCTTTTGGAGCTCTTAGTATGACAAATGTATTAAGAAAACATTTCTGAGCATCTCTCTGGTTTTTAAAATATATTACATTCCAGAGGACATTTTTGGTATAACATCTTTTGCTGCAAGACATGCCACATATGCTCTTGTAAGATAAGGGAAACAAAATTAATTAACATCTAAATGGTGTCTATATTTTCATGCTAATTATGCTTAATTAATTTATGAATATTTTATCATAAATCACCCAGTAATTTTAATAAACTGTCTTTTTATATTTTATTAATATGTATATATAAATACCCCCAAATGTAGTTTAAAAAATATATATAATTTAAGTGTTAAATAATTTCTATGGTATGCTAAGATGAACACTGCAGCTGCTCACAGAAATATTAACTGCATTATCTGCAATTTTTGTTTGTTCCCTTTCCTGGATCTTTTAAGCTTTGTCATTTTTTAGGCATTGTTTTTAGTTTTTAGTTTTTAAAAGGATTTTGAATACGTTTTGCTGTTTATCCATGGCAAACAAACTGTTTTTGGACAGGTAGGTCACATTGTAGAAGATGGTCAGAATTAATGGAGGGAAAAATCAATGGACATTAGGGCAGGTCTCTGATAGGCACATATAAAAAGACAATATTGTCAATATTTCTTAATATTGGCTGAAGAACTAGGGGCCAGAGCAGAGGGCTTTGCCACAAATCATCAGCTTTTAGTTGCTTTTGTTCAGACTCTTCTGCTCCCAGATTCTTTTGCTCAGAGCTATACCTTGCTGCTTGCATTTATGCTTTTTTTAAAAAAAGCGTTCAATCTATTAGATATAAATTGTGCTTCCCAAACACCTGTAATATAAAAATCACCAATCCAGACCAAAACAGCAATCTTCCTTTTTGTTTTTTCCTATGTACCTATTTTTTAATGGAAGAGCAGAATATGTTAACAGAACGACACGGGCTTAAATTCAGTGCATTCAAATGTAGTTCTTGATTGTAAAGGAGATATCCATGCAAGAAATCTTTTAAATGTGTGTGATTCTCTCCATTGATTCTGGAATGAACAACTACAGGTCATAATAACTTAAGAAGATAAACTCAACATCCTTTGAAAGAATGGTCTAAATTATCTGGGATACCTAGGCATGTGTGTCAGCAAGAGACTCAAGACTTCTCTGACTGAGCATAGTATAAAATTATTATTTGTCTTAAAAGAAACCACTTTTCAAGCACAGAGGAAACCTATTGTCCAGTTGTGACCACACAGACAGAGGTGTCCAATTATACTTTTCCTTTTATACTTTCCTGTTTTCAATTATATTTATATTTTCTAATTACAGTGTAGACCTCACTTTCATTTTTGAAGTAATTCAATCAGAATTTGTGCTGAACACATGGTTGATGATACAGAGATTTTTTTGTTGTTGCTGAGCAGGGCTTACACAAAGCCAAAGTCTTTTCTGCTTTTTGTACTTCTACACTAATGAGAGGGCTGGGGATCCATGGGAGGTTGGGAGGAGACACAGCCAGGAACAAAGGGATTTTCCAGACAGTATGACAACATGCTCACTGCATAAAGATGGGGAAAGAAAGAAGTGAAACATTTGGAATGATTGTGTTTGTCTTCCCAAGTAACTGTTACACCTGATGGGATCCTGATCTCCTGGAGATGGCTGAAAACCTGCCTGCCCTTGGGAAAGCTTTTGCTTTGCTTGGATGCATGGCTTCTTTAAAATATCTTTATCTCAGCTCTTGGGTTTTCTGGCTTTTACACCTGTGATTGTCTCCCCAGTCCCACTGGTGGGGGAGTGAACGAGTGGCTGAGTGGTACTTAGTTGCTGGCTGGGGTAAAGCCATGACAATATGTTGTACATATAAAAATCTATACTTACAAAAATCTATATTATTGCTCTGTTTTAAATCAACTGATTTCTCTTACCTATGCTAGATTAGCAATTGGAAGATTCTAAATTATTTAATAAATGCAAATAATCCCATTAATTCTGAGGAAACATTTTTATTATGAATAGCTGCTCAGTCAAGGAGATGCTTGAATAAGTTTTCCTTGTATGTGTGTGCTGGGGGAACTGATGGGAATATAATAATTTGAGTGATTTTAACAGTAAAACACCTGAAAAAAACCCTTTAATTTTGGTACTTTTGAAATGCTGATTTCTTGATACTAGAAGAGTTTTAGTATAGGTTTAGATGATACAGAGTCCTGTAAGAGTAAGAAAGATTGAGTAAGAAAGTAGGAAAATGTAGCAAGGGCCTCTTAATTTTACCCATAGAATTTTTCTCATCAGCAATTAAAACTCAATAAATTTTGGAGGAGAGATATAAAGACCAAACCCCTTTGTGACATGTCTCTGCAGGGCAAGTCATTACCAGTTCAGTGACAATTGTTTCAACTAGCTTTTTGATGGAGGGAAGAAATAACAATCTTTCATAGGAGTTCTTTGGTATTGATAAATCACTTTCAGGTTCTAGCCTCTAGCAGAAATGATACATCTCTGCCCTTCAAAATTATAACTACTATTCCACAGCAGTCTTTCTTGTGTCTGCTGCTATTTTCAATCTATTTACATTATCTGGATGACATAATTTTCCATGTTCAAGCTGTGAGACCACTGTTATACTCCTGATTTATTGTATTCCATAATTTATGCCTGCTGAAAGTGTTTTACAGTTAGGTTTGACAAAAATTAAAGAAACACACAGACTGCACAAATTTTCATTTCCAAACAGAAATATTTCTGTTTCTGGCTGCATGAACATTTATTTTTCAGCTATCCATTTCTTTGAGAGAGCTTGAAGGAAAGGCTGTTCATCTGGAACCTCAGAAGACCTTGGTGAGGGAAAAAAAAAGAAGATTGTGGATTTTGGAGAGAAATTATGCAGCATTCTTTGAAGGCAGCAGAGAAGAATTTACCTTCCTGGCTAACAGTGGTGTTGGTGTTTTGTTTTTTTTTTTTTTTTTTTTAAGAGAAAAATTCTGTAATTAAAAATAAAAAGGTAGGGGAGTTAAGGATGTATGTACTGCCAATACATACAATTGTCTTATGTCTGACAATTTTTCATTTGAAAATAAAAAAAATATATACTTTTTTTCAAATTAATTATTTCAGGGCACTGAGACCATATAAGTTCTTGTTCTTTCTATTTTAATCATTCAAAAATAAGAGTAGGGAAAAAGTGTGGAAAGTTAATAGAAATACATATAATATGGAATAAGAGTCCTATAGCAGAAATACTGAAATGGTGGTGTTAGCAAATTCTTGGATATCTGGCCTGGGATATTCTGTCATTTTGCCTTGATTATTTTGTCTGAGATATTTCAAAAGGTGATGTGGATTATACTTTAACCATGGCTACAGGAACTGCACAAAGAACAGCCATGTCATCTGCCCCTAGGTCTGGATTTGGCTGTGGTGATAAATAGTGAGATGGCTGACACTAAGGAACCATGGTGGAGTGACCCTAAATTAGCCATAGAAGGAGTTGGTATCACTGGCATAGTTTTACAAGCTTGCATTTCGGCTTGTGTCCCACACTTTGAACACATTCTGTGTTGAATAAGAGGAGTGTGTTCCCTGTTCTCCACTCTAGAGCTTTTTAGCAAAAGTAGATCACTACAGAGATAACTTATAAAAACCTGCCACGTACATGAGTCAGGAAACAATTATCTGATGAGAGACAAGGGCAAAATCTACTAGAAAGTCATGAACCAGGTTTAAAACACCAGAAGTTACTTGATTTATAGATATCTGCAGTTGGAAACTTGTTTCATTTAAATCCCAGTTGTTCCACCAGAAGAAAATTAATATATCAAAACTTGCACATAATTTATTCATTTCGTTTGTATTAAATATGAAAAAAAGGCTTAATCTTAACATGATTTTCATAATTTGCAGTTTATTGCTGCTCATTTTTGAATATTTTTAAACCAAAAAAGCAGTGTAATTTCATGGGAACAAAACTTTCAAGAAAACAGAATAATTTATTTTAATGAAAAGTACTTTTGCATGATCTTTCATAAAATTAGGGTATGTTCTGTGTGTAAAGGAATAGAAAGGGAAAGCTTAAAAGGAAGAAAATTTTTTTTGGTTTTTCTTGTACTCAAGAAAAGTGGGACTCAGTAAAATTTAGAGGTGAGAAATACACAGGTTTTTGGGAGAAGAGTATGTAAGGAGGCAAGAAAAGGTAAGAGACGAATGGGGGGAAAGATTGAGGCATGGAATTTCTAATCTGTGGAATACTTATTTTTAGCACTCATGGTACCAACCATGACCTAAGTAACCATCATTGTTTACTTTTCACGCAAGTACAACAGAAGTTGGTAGCTTCTTCCATATTAATTTCTACAAATATATCACAGTAAATTAGATTTCGAGATCTTCCACAGTCATATGAAGTAGCAGTACTGATTAATTTGAGTTTATTAGTCATTTTAGTCTGTGTAATAAAAGAAATAGCAATCTTTAACTTTTCTTTTGACATGAGAAAAGAAATTACAGAATCATAGAATCATTTAGACTGGAAAAGTCCTCCATGATCATCAAGTCCAGCCTTTGACGGATTAATCTTTTCAATTAACCATAGCACTATGTGCTGGACCTCCAGTCATTTCTTGAACACTTCAGGGATGTTTCCAAACACTACCTCCCTGGGCAGTCCATTCCAATGCTTGGCAACTCTTTCATTAAAGAAATTCTTCCTGATATCCAACATGGTGACTTCCATTGCCACAGCTTGAGGCCATTTCTTCTTGTCCTGTCATTAGTTAACTGGGAGAAGAGGCTGCCCCCACCTGACTATAACCTCCCTTCAGGTAGTTATATTGATAAGATCACCCAGGAGCTTCCTTCTCTCCATGCTAAACAACTCCATCTCCCTCAGTCTCATACGACTCACTTTCCAGACCTTTCAACACCTCCATTGCCCTTCTCTGGACACTCTCCAGCACCTCAATGTCTTTTTTGCAGTGAGGGGCCCAGAACTGGACACAGGATTTTTGGACTTTACCAGTGCTGAGTAAGGGAGACAAACACTGCCCTGATCCTCCTGGCCACACCATTCCTGATACAGCCAAAATGGAGATTGAGTGGGCACACTCTCGCTCATGCTCAGCCACTTTTGACTGACATTCCCAGGTCCTTTTCTGCTGGGCCTCTTTCCAGCCACTCTGCCCCCAGTTTGTAGAGCTGCATGTGGTTGTTATGACCCAAGGGCAGGACTTGGCACTTGATCTTGTTGAACCTCATCCAACTGGCCCTAGTCCATGGATCCAGACCTGTCCAGGTCTCTCTGCAGAGCCTTCCCATCCTCCAGCAGAGCAACACTCCCACCCAATTTAGTATTATCCTCAAACTTACTTGAGGGTGCACTCAACCCCTGCATCCAGATCATCAATAAAGATATTGAACAGGAGCAGCCCCAGTACTGAGCCATGGGGAGTTCCATTAGTGGTCAGCCACCAACTGGATATGGCAACATTCACCACCACTTGCTGTTGGACTATTATATGGCTCTGCTTCTGTCTTGGGGACACACTGGTTTTGTAATATTTTTCTTTCTGGAGGGCTAGAATAAAATCACAATGATAGTTGTTACTTAGTGGGTGAGCTACAACACTTCAAAGAGGCGGTTAAGAGTTATTTGGTATTTGAGTTGTTTTTTTGGAAAGTGTGGGCTGCTTTTTTTTTTGCAAACCACCTGCTATTTTTGCCTGGTAAATTTTTATTTTTTCAAAAGAAATATTTCAAAATATTTTGGAGTCAGGTGAACTCATTATGATAGTTCTGTGGCAGCAAAAGTGATATATTTTTTTCTCCTTTGGAAGTTAGAAATTTGACAATTCATTATGCTACAGAAGCAGATTCCCCATTTCTATGAAATGACATATAATGAACTCTTCTCTCTCTATCACGATTCTGTACAGCTAGAACGTTGTTTTTAAAGGCAGTTACCAACTCCCTGATATATTTATTTCCTTTCTTGGAGACAAAGGCAGATTTTTTTTAAAAAAATTATTTATCTGAGAGAATTATGTAGAATTTAGAATGAATGAAAATATTTCACGTTTTGGAAGAACAATTGCATAACATTTGATTCCTTTTTTTTCATGAATGACAGTACTGTAAAGCTATGCATTTACGTATACAGACATTTCAAGGCAAAGATTAATAAAGATGCTGACAGGTTCCTGAGTCTTTTACTTTCAGGTCGAAGATCTGACTTTTACATCAAAGAGAGTTTATAATACATTGTTTTGTGTAGTCCTCCAAGATTATGAAACATAAATCATTCATTGTAACACAAGTAAAAAAAGTGACTTTTTTCCTAAAAAGATGTGCAAATACATCTTGAAAAGACACAATTGTTAGAAATTAAATGTTTATAATGAAATAATTTTCACAATCAATGTATACTTTAATGAGCCAGGATATTCATATCTGTATATGGCACTCATCTCCCATTGAAATGGTCAAATATTGAAAGGTTTTGATTGGGATGAGGTAAGAGAAAATAAAAATGTTTCAGAAATTTTGTAAATAGGGCTGAAACTCTAGATTTAAAATTTCTTTCTCATACAGTAGTACACCTGACTAATCCAGGTGTACTATGAATATATTTTTTTTGTTTTGTTTGATTATGCAGCTTGTAGAACATTTATGATAAATGGAAAATTTTACGCTTCTTTAAAAAATTTCTATTTTTTCATTTTTACAGTAGAATCTGCACACTTACAGACCTCAGAAAACTGTGAGGTCAAAGAATCCTTTTTGTTTATATGTGGTTTTATCCTGGGGTTTATTACTCAATTTTACAATATTTTCCCCCTTCTCATTAATGATTTTTTGTGTGAACCTTCCTGGAGATCATGATTAAATAACTCCCGAGCTTGAGTAAAATGAAGAGGGAAAATTCATATTGTCATAAAGTTTCAAATTTTTATCAGAGTACTAGAAACTTATCTGTAAAATATATGGTGAAGACATCTTAGTTTTCTATATGTATTGAAAAGAGAAAGAAATAACAGTGAGTGCTGTTGAATCAACATGCTTTCACTTAAGCAGGAGACAAATAGGACAGAGACAGTATTTTTTATGTGCCATTCTCTCAAATACCTGTTCAACTGTCTCCCCCTCTAATAAAAAAAAAAAAAAAAAATCCAAATAAAATGGAGGAATTAAAATGGAAAAATCAAAGAATTGGAGAAAAAGAATTTTACTCTAAATATATCTGGATATATTGGATATATTGGATATATATGGAAGAAGACAGTTACCGTAATTTTGCATCTCATATCATAATAAGGAATGAATTAATGTATCACAGATAGAGTGGCAATTTTACCAATTTGATGCACAAATACAGAGTTTGCAGGGATTTGCTATGCAAAGGATCTTAGTGTTGAGTAATAAGTGGTTTGCATCTGTTTAGTTTTATTTTTTGTTTCTTTTACACAGAAATCTGAATGGCTGCTTCTCACAGAATTGACTTGTGTATGTGAAAATGTTGGTCCCCAAGGCTTGTTTAAATATGATATTGTTCTTTAATTACTACTTATTCAAATACCAGCACGTAATGTGTTAAAATTTCTTGTTTTCATAGCAATAATTACAAGAAAAAACCTGTCCTGTTTGTTTGTTTGTTCATTTGTTTTCCCATTTCTTCTTTTTTTCTTCTTCTTCCTCTTCCCTCTTGTTTTCTTTTTCATTTCACTATAATTGTAACCTCTTTGGGGGTCCATCACTACTCCTTCTCCTGCTACAGCAGTGTGTGGTATTAGGATAGTTCACTGCAGCTCATTGCCCCTGAAAGCTAAAATATATAATTCTTGGATGTATGTGTTTGCTGAGAAACAATGAACAACTAATTTCTAGTTGAAATATTTATTTGCTTCTGATATGGCTTAACATAAAACTTTTTACTTCCTCGGATCCCTTCCACAGCTCTCAAATTGTCACCAAAATTTGAGTAACAGCTGAGATATTTCTCTCTGTAATCTTAGCTCTAGAAACACTCATCTGGGAACTCCAAGTACAGAGGCATACGTATGGAGGCATAGAAACATACTCCATTAATGCAAGCAGATCTGCACAGACTAAGGAAAGGCAACTATAACTTTGGCTTGCAGATCCAGATGGTTTGCAGAGATAAAATTGGATTTTTCCTTCTGTGGAATAGAGGCAGAATGAGTTAGGACTAATAGATATTACACTTCAGACATAAAGCAGTATCTTGTAACATCTTGGCATTTCCAGAGCAGTTTCTGATAGGGAAGTACAGGCTGGCAGCAAAGTGTGCACACATCCTCAGATAAGGTGCAAAGCACCTTCTAGGCTGTGAGTTTTATACTGTGATGAGGTGCTAATTGCTTCTCACTGAAGTACAAATTGATCTGACACAACTATCCTCCTCCAGTGGACTCTAACCTAATCTGAAGAGATTCAAGAGCTCAGAAAGAAATGAAAGTGGAGAAATGCATTTCATCAGTTTCTCCTTGCTTGTAGCTTTGCCTCGTGATTTAAATTTAGGAACAGCTGCAAAGGGATCTTCTTAGGATGTATCTGTATGTTTGCCAACATGTGCTCTTGAAGAGATGTGACTGAGCTTTGTAGTGACAAAGAACCTCTAAAGCGAAGCTTAATGATTTGCAGTTAAAGGCTGTGCATAAATCCCTTTCTGTGTAATGTCCTAATGTGAAGAAAATATTCTCATCCCTTTAGCTCTAGTTTGGGGAAATAAAATCTGTTGATTGTATCCCAGTCAACTAGTCCATTCATTTGGAGATAATGCAGGCATTGCTATACTATACTGTACAGGGACATTCATGGAAGCAGCAGACAAAGAGGTCAAATCTCCAGCCCCTTTTCATACAAAATTTTGAAATTATACATCTTGAATTTTAAACTATATTGTTCAATGGATACCTTTTAATGCCCGTAGCTATGACCTGGGAATGGAAAACATTATAGGAATATTTTATGGTATGGTTACTAGTAATATGAATAATTTGGTTTTACATTGTTAGCCACTAATATTATTTACTAGTATTAATTGACTAAGTTTTCCTTTTCCTTCTGTCTTTACACCTCACAATAACTTTGTGCTTATAAAAAAAGTGGTATTTTTATAAAGATATGTCAACAGCAAGGATGTTTATATGACATTTGGGAGCAACATGGGTGCCCAGTATTGAGCTAGGTATGTTACAGAAATAAGCCTGGCTGAGAAATCGTGTCTTTCCAGAGAATTGGAAAATAACACAAGAAATAATGCTACTCTTGGGGCTGCATGCACAGTTTTTTTTCTTTTAATAACGCCAGCAGTCTGACTTTGTATGTGCACCAACATTTCATATATGAAAAATAATGAAACACAAAAGGTGAGAAATTGGGTACCTAGGCAGTCCTTGTTAGTTTAGCTACATTGATTCAACTCTCTCTGATATAAATGCTTCAAATGTAAACTGCTCCCACTTCCTGAAGACAGCCAAAAAAGTTGATCATTGTAAAGGAAACAGTACTATGAACTGATATGGAAAGAAAGAAAGAAAGAAAAAGCAATCCTCCAGTGAAAAAAAACAAAATCTACACCACCATTGAAACTTATTTCTTACAATACTCAATGCTGACATTTAATGCTTGTGTTGCTCCTGGATATGCCACACATCACACCTTCTAAAAAGCAGGGAATATAGCATTTTATTAACTTTCTGTGACCCATCCTTGCTTGATTTTGGTACAAAAAGGTGTAATGAAACATACACCAAGGGGACTAGAGAAGACAAAACTTTGAAAGACAAACCATAAAAGACGAACCTTTTGCTGCAGTGGTACTAGAAGTCTTTTGTGGCAAAGGAAAAACAAAAACAAACAAACAAAAAACCCCACGTATGTGAGATCTTTAAGAATTTCCTGATGTTGGAAAGAAAGTGCCCTTCAAAGGAAGTGTAGGAAGGAGAAATCCCTTCCCTTTGTCTGCAGCTGCCTTGCACTTACTGGTTTGTGTTGCTTGTTAAGCTACACCATGTTGTCATTATCTTAGCTGCTGTGGTGAAAGTCCTCTGAAAGCTGAATCCTGAGTCTTTACAAGTCATTAAAAAGATTCTCTGCTCTTAATGTTCAAATTTCTGTTCGAGTACTCAGGATAGATTTGGATTAGTTCTATTGTCTGATGTTTACCAAGTTTAAGCACAGGAAAATTTAGCGTTGTTTTACCTAATGAACTGAACTGAAGACTAGAAAGAGAAAAGCAGAGAAGACTTCCCCCCTCCTCCCCTAATTCTATGCACTCTTCTCAACTGTGGCACAGACCACATGTCAAGTAGTGATCGTGGTACTACATTCTTGTCTAAAGGACTCTTATTTGCACTAGTCAAAAAAACTTTTTGGTTGAGTATGAATCTTTATTAAAAAAAAAAACCCTAATGCCATACTATTCATTGGCTTTCCACATTTGGCCTTCTAAATGGGTTTGAAAGAATCTTCTTTATATTGCAGATGACCTCTGCTGACACAGAAGTGGGCATGTGAAGGGAGAGTTAATTTTGAGGCTTTTTAATAGATAAATGCCTCAGGTTTCAGATTCTTGTACTGAGTTCTCCTCTGTAACCTTGAGCAAAGTGCTCAGTATCCCTTCTTTTTAGCAATCCTCCAGTCACTATATGTCTGAACCGGATATTTGAATCAAGACAGAGAAATGTCGAGTGGATACACTTAAACCATCTCAGAGTAAGGGCAGGCAAAACTTTTGATTGTACTTTGCCTTGAATTTTCAAATTTGTTCCTTTTAAAATGGGTCCTAATTTTCTTGGAGAAATTCAGATTTGAAAGTTAATGACCATTTTCAAGAATAGCTAATTTTCTGTTGAGTACCTACACAAAGTTTGCTGGATTTTCGGTGGCTCTGTCAGCAACCTGCAGCTGCCACTGAGAGCTGTTGAAAATCTGTTCACATCATTAAGGTACTTGAAAGTGATCTTTAATATCTTGAAATGCTAGAATTACAGACTATAAGAAAGATGCATCATTCCTCACAGAGCACTGTGTTACTCCCTTGGTGTTTTGGAATAATGATGTTAATAGCTGCTGCAGAACCCAGTCCTGTGAAAGCAATGGTCCTGGCATTAATTGTGCTTAAACAAAGAATTTTAGTATAAAACGTTGAGAGCTGTCCTCAGTAAATTACACTCAGGATCTATATATCTCTTTAACTCTCCCTGGCTACTGGCAGCCAGCTTACTAGCCATCTGCTGTTTTCCACAGATGAAGGCTGCTCTCAGTTTCTAGAAAGCTAAATAAGGTTTCTGGTAAAATTGCCTGCTAACTGCAGGCATGGTCTTCTTAAGGGCTGCACAGGGGGCTCACTAAAGAGTGATCAAAATTTGGTAAAGAGTAGACAGCAATTCCAGAAGGTTAGTAATGTAAGCCATCCTTAAATCTGAATGCAATGAAAAAAAAAAGAAAACTACCCAAGATTCATAAGCACAGTAACACCATCATTTGTTGATGTGCAGATTAATAATCTCAGGTTCTCAGTGTTCTGAGCTGCAATGAAAACCACAATGACCTTGCTAAAACACCTCAACATTTTTTTTTTTGATGCTATATCAAACTATTATTATATGTGACTCAGAAGTATCCACACCTTGGAGCTCAATCTTGACTCAGGTTCTTAGAATGAATTCTTTAGTTTAAATATAAAGCACAACTAAGAAGATGAACATTTCCTATCTTATAGCTAGCTTCATCTTTTCTTCTGTGTTATTCTTTTCTGTTCTCCATCACATTTTCTTATAAAGCCTTCATTTCTCATACTTTTTTCCTTTCCATTCAAAGCATTGCAGTTTTCTCTCCTCTGTCACTTCCGACAGCTTTCTCTCTTTTAAAAACACTTCTGATATTTTTCTTTCTACACTGGTCCCACAGCCTAGCAACAAGGTAGGGAAGATCCTTTTTTGGAGAAGCACTGGACAGCTCAGCCTTCATTTATTGATGAAGAACTCAGAAACTTTTATTAGATGTTAGACTTAAACCAATAGTTAAGTCTGCAGTAAAATCAGATTCCATAGCAAAAAAAAAAAAAAATCCCTAGGTGTACAGACTCATACGAAGGTGAATTTACGTGGAATTTATGGAAGGAAATTCAATTATAATCATCAAATAATGTACATGTAATAATCTAATAATCATTGACTTGTTGGCTGATGTTCCTCTTGCAAATTTTTGTAAGGTATTATGAACCATTTACAATACTTGTGTAAAATAATGAAAACCACAAAAATTTATGAAATGAGTTTGTATTTATTTAAAAATAACTGTTTAAGTAGTTTCCAAATTTCCATCTTTGATACAAACTCAGACGTTGCCCAAGGTATGTTTAAGACTGGATGCCTACCTCAAAAACTTTTGAAAACTTTTGAATTATTATTTTGACAAAATTGCCTGGTGTTTAAAAAAAAAATTAACACAGTGAAATCTCTGAAAATACTGATCATTTGACAAAGGAAGATGTACATTTTCACCATACATTATCAAAGAAATTGTCGTTATTTTGAGTTGAAAGATCATCGAGACCAGCTCTTGAGTGAGTGGTCCACAGGGGCTCAAACCTACAACTTTGGTGTTATTAGCACTGTGCTCTATCCTACAATACATGGCAACTTAAAACCCTGGATAATTTGGAGAAATGCACTTATAGATGATTTTTTTTCTCTATGTTTCTGTTCCTAAATGCCATGTTACCTTTTTGGTATGTTTGAAGGAAATGAGAAATTAATCTTTATGTTAGAAGAAAGTGTTTAAGTCCAAAGATGAATATGCAAAAGTTGTTGGAAATATTTCCTGTGTTACTAGAAAACTTTTTTCATGTCTGCTAATGAAAACAGTAGACTTTCAGGTATGCCAAATGAATATTCTTAGGAATTGTCTTTCTCTCACTGAACAAGGTGGGGAGCTTTCCTTCCACAGGCAGATGAGGAAATGACTAAATTGCTCATATTCATCATTATCACAACTGCAGCAAAAATAAGGGCTTGAAAAATTTGGTTCCCATCCTAAGCCATTTCAGGATGTACATAACTTTGCCCACACATGTAATTCTATTCAATGTTATAAAACATTTGCATCCTCTGGACTTCATTAGGTATTTGTTTTTATATGCTAAATGAAGAAACATTGTTAGCTACTTCATATTTCCCCTAAAATCTGACATGCAAATCTATTCTATTTGAAAGTCACTAGTCGAACTTGTACAAAATTCTGGGGTTTCAACAATAAACAGAATAAATACCCACAAAATGATTTATGCCATCTTAAGATCTCATGGCATTGACCAATAGTCTGCATAAAGCCACACAAAAATGATTTATGTCCCTTAAATTCCCTTGGTAAGAGAATAACAAGGAAAAATAGAAAATTGAGGCACTTCCTCTTGAGTATAAATGTCCACTAGGGCAAGAAGGAATATGGTCAACAGTGAAAATATTTCTAGTTTAAAATGGAGAAAGAATTTTCCTTTCTTATGGATACATGTTTTATTTTAAAGGATTTCAGTTACGTCTGGTAACCAAACTTTTACTCGTCTCCATAGATATCATATATACCAGTGAAAGTTTGCAGGTGCAGAAAAGTAACTATATATCAACCATTTACAATACTTATAATTTCCTCCTCACCTTAATCTAAAACATAGAAATAACCTTCCTTCAAGAAATATTTGTGCAGTCTTATATTTCTGAAATTGTCTTCAAGGTACTCGCAATTTAAAACTGAGTATAGAAAATCTGGGAATCTGTCCAGCATTTTGTTATGTTTTACTCTAGAGCCACATTAGAATACACTAGTAAAAAGTGAAGCTATGAATGTATTTAAATACAGTCCATCGGGAATTGAAACAATATTTTAAATTTAAAAATGTATTTTAAATATATTTTAATCTGTTTAATGATGTTGTCAATATTCCTGGAATGCTTTAAATAATCTTTCTGCTTGCTGCGAACAATTTTTTTCCATAATTTTCATTTTTATATTACTTTAATACAGGTTTTATTTATTTCACATTTTTTTCAATTTCCAGAGGGGCAAGAGACTCTAACCCGTCAGTTATCAGAAGGGAGGCCTCTCATAAACTACATAGTCTATTTTAATAATCTGAAAATAGGTCTTTTGGAATACAGGCAATTATGCTCCTGAACTGTAGTCCAGTTTTCACCTTTGCATTCTGCTCCCCACTGTTTAAATAGAACTCAAATCACTTCTAAAAGAAGTCAAATCATTGCTAACAGATGTCAGATCCCAACATCTCAGGGGACCTATGAATTAAATCTCTCTAGGGTTTGTGTTACATTACAGATACAGAAACAGGTGAGAATCAAACTGTTTATCTAACTACCTGCACTTTGAAGGCTCCTCTAGGATAAGATTCTCTATATCTTAGTCATCTATTTTTTTCCTTTAAGACTTTCATTCAATGTGTGGTACACAAAGATTGGTGATGATTCTACAAGTTATGTATCTGCATCCAAATCTTAGCTCTGTAATTCAGACACATCCTCAGAATTAATACTTTTTAAAAATGTCCTTAACTATCTTTTGGGAAATTCAAATGTATTTTAAGAGATAGCTGAAAACTCACACAAATGATCAGGGATCAAGGAGTCAATGTTAAGGTCAGTACTTTTTATTTGGATATTTAGATACCTATGCAGGGCTATTGATTTCAGTAGAGCTGTGCAAATGCACACCAAATGTGAATCTGGCATTGAGTCTTTCCTTTAATCAGTATTTCTAACAGATGATCTGTTAACAGAATATTATTAAACATTACTCTTTCCAAGCACTCATTACCTTTCTAGCAGAAAGAGAACTTTTCATAGCACAATGAAAAATACACCTGCTTTTAGCAGTAATTGCTTTGGTATTGTGTGCATAAAAGAATGAGGTGTTCTAGCCTACCTGAATGTAAATGGGGTGAGACGTGTGGGGCACTTGTTATATTCTGGATTTGTAATTAATAAGCAGAAATCTATTACTGAACATTAGGTTGGGCAAGGTGAGTATTAAACGAAGTCCATGACTGATAGCAGACATCTATTGAAATGAAACCCCAGCAAGATTGCCATTAAAAATATATCTGAAATGGATTTTGTTAGATTAACAAAATTTTTATAGCTTATAAAAATCTGTTTGCCCTGTTTAGGTAAACTAAAAATGAGAGGCACCTTAACAGCAAATGAAGTTTGCAAAACATCACCCTGGGTGTGACTGAATGTACATCACTGGCTGACAGATTGTGTCCTGGGATTCTTTTTCTTTCCTTCCCTAGGGGTATTCTACAAGATACTAGTAACTGCTTCAGGCACATTACAGAACAAGATGGATGAATTGCCAGATTTAGTTTGGAAAATCCTATATAGTAATCAGTCCCTCTTCCTTTTCAACACCACCTGAAGCTTCAAGTTTTAGAGCATGGATCATTCTGACTTTAGTGACTAGGAAGAACATGCTGCTGCTGACCTATTCCAGATTACTTCTTCTGAAATAGCCAGTGTTCATTTTCAGGTCCAGTTCTTGCACAAAAGTGATCCTTAGCTGACATGAAACATCAATACATATACCTTTCTGTACCTTTGGTCTAAAAAACACAGGGGATATACATAGATATACTGAGTCCAGACTTCTTGATCTGTTGACAGCCAGTGTATACGGTTTCCTTCATTAACTTTACTAATTTGATTAAGTAAACTTTTCTTTACTCCTGTAATGAAATCTTGAAATCTCTTGACATTTAAGTGGGATAAATACATGCACCGGTAAAAGGAGGACCATGGAGGGTTGCATGCAGTGTCAGCTGGAGCTATATTTTTATAACCCTGAGAAATCCAATTGTCTGATAGCTCGTAGCAATTAGAAAATACTACCAGAAAAAAAAAAGTACTACAATTACCTTTTGTTTCACACAGTATTTACATTCACAAATTTTTGACTAAGCAGCACTCAAGAATAGCACGATTGCTTGTTGTGAGACAACATAATTCATTCCTTGACTGGAAATTTCCCTTTAACCCTCAACCTGATGGCTGAAAAAGAACAAAAAATGATGTCACACATTTTTTGCATGTGTTACATCAACAAAGTTAAATATTTGATTGCCCATACTGCATGCTTCAATTATTGGTCTATTTTCTGGATTTTTCACAAGTAAATTGAAGGTGAATGCCTGGATTTCTTCCAGTAATGGCTATGCTGTGGGTAAACTTAGGTGAGTCAGTTTTAGACTGTGTAATAGTCTGGTAATAGTATCCCAACATTTTCTCTCTACTCCCAGCTTTATCTTCTCCCACTTAAACACATAAGTCACTAGTCTGGGAAAAAGAAAATCAAAATAATGTTTTTAAGTTCCAATGAGTTGGAAGGTTTATGAGACTGCAGGTGGGTGTAATGGATGGTGACACCTGAATATACACAGAAAACAGGATTGAAACTGCTTGCCAGGAGATGGAGAAAGCTTAAAAAGTGTGGGCAACTACTCCTGAATTATTAGATATGCTGAGCAACCTCTCACAATTTCACCCTAAGAGGAGACACACTTAACATCTGTGGTACTATGTGAAATGGAAAAAAACTATTCAGGAAGTTGGGGTGAGAGTGTTTGCTACTCTTTAACTATACAGGTAGTGGAACTAAAACCAAGCATCAGTTTCAAAATTGTGAATATTTCTCTGTGTAACAAAGAGATATTGTAGTTGTTGCTAGTCTACCTTGCTAATCAAATAATATCAGAGAATTATTTTTCCTCTGTTACAGAGAAAAAAGAACACATGCTTCTCTTACACATAAGAAGGAATACTTGCTTTTGAAAAATTCAGCCTTCACAGGATTTATCTATTTTTAATTGCAATTTTGAAATTTGCATAAAATGCACACATTTTAAAAACAAATTTAAATATATTCTCTGACTAATTTCCTCTCACCTGTTTTTCTTTGCTCTTTAGAAGATAATTCAAGGTTGAATATAATTTCCCTTCAATTTTTTTTTCTTTAGAAAAAAATTCCTTTCCTGTTTGCTGAAATTCTAAATTTGGAGCCCGTAACATTAAGCCATTTTGTAGACAATAAATAGAGTTTGCTCTGTTAAGGTCTTTTCTCATATATGCCTTTCTTTCCATTTTCTGTAGTCAGATTCCAGATTTCTCCTTTGGGCCCTTCACTGATATGTCTAACATTAGGTAAGATACAAATAGACATTTGTATTCACCCTGTGCTTTGATTTACAGTTACAGCTACTAAGATTATATTTTTGAGATATATTTGTCACTTTTCCCTTAATTATATCCCCTGGCAATCTTGTAGAACACAAAGCTAAAACCTTGTTCAAATGGACATATAGCCATGGATAATTTGGCTTGAAAACACCTATATTAATGTTTTTATAATCCTGCTGTTGCAGAATGTAGAAAAGCTAGTTAACTCTGATATGGACTGAAATGTATATCTCATCTTGAAAAGGAATTAATTTAGTTTTATAATACAAGTAAAATGCACATTTTGGAAACAAAAGACAGAAAAGTAATCCACAGTCCAGCAGCTTCCTGGGCATATAAAAAAAGAACTGAGATAAGCAAAATCATTTAAATCTTCCAGTATGTGGAGAGAGTCTGGATGCAACCTGTGCAAACAACAGGAGACAGAGCAATATATCCAGTATTTAATCAGGATCACAGGCGTTTTCTGAGATTCATTAGATTCTTCCATAGTTCATGTACCTTCTTGGTCCTTAGAGCCAGGCCAAAGGGTCTGTTCCTAAACCACAGAGAGGAGAAATTAAAGGCCTCAAAAAGGAAGTCAGAGCAGGAAACCACTATATGATTTAAAAAAACCCCGACAAAACAAAACAAAAAAAACACAACAACAACAAAACCCAGAAAAACAAAACTAAAAAAATCCCAATCAACCAAACAAAAACAAAACAAAAAAACCCCCTGAAAATAGAGATATGTATTAAATGCCAACTTCTTTTCCAGATTTAGGGACCTCTCAGTGTTTGTGTCTACAAGCACTCTTTGGAACTAATTTACTGAACCATTTCAAAACATATAGGTAAATGAATATGGAATAAAGCACTATGATGATGCAGATGATGCTGCTCTCCTCTCAATTTTGTGCAGGAACACAGTATGAATCCTCTGCCTAGCCTTTCAATGCATGTTTTCCAGCAATGAACTCTTGTTCATTGTTCTAGTTAAACATTCATTGTTTAGCAAAGTCTGCTGTGCACTGGGTCTGGGCACCGCCTTAGGAAGGGAACAGCTCCTAGAGACAGGGATTGCATAAATCATTGGTTTGTAATTAATAAGTGAATGTCTCAATTCTTGGGCTAGTCCAGTGGATTTGTGTTTGCTTGCTCTCCCCCTGTTAATATTTAAGTCTTCCATAAAATATTGTGACACTTCCACACTGTTTCCCTTGATTTGTTTTTCCTCCTGATTTTTTTTCCCCCTAGGTAGCCCACAGACTGCTGGCTAGGCCATTCTTCTGGGCTGTTGTTCTCGCATTTTCTATGTATCTGCTTCCCACCATCAAACAATTTGTAATTAACTTAGAGTTACTAGATCAGCTACACAGGAAATCATATTTTATGTCATCTTTGGGCTGATAAAGGTCAAAATATTTGTTCCACTCTTAAAACATCCTAATCACAAATCGACAGGGTACATTAGTGTAGGAATATTTCTCTCTTCTGCTAATAAACTTTGCCACTATGCTGAAGGAAGCAATACATTGCATCATTCTGAAAAAGCAGAGGATAAGCAAAAAAAAATAATTCAGTTTTGGGTACAAAATCAGTGGTGATTAGATACTCAGCAGAGGTTTTAATTTCAGCCTATCATTGAGGATACCTTAAATAGAAGGTAGTAAATCTTTACTTGTTCATTTAGGTATCAGATTTTATTACTGGTCATCATGAAAAGTCCTTCTGAAGCTAATGTTTTTGTGATTAATGCATCCATGGAAATCTGATTGTTGCTCAACATCCAGAAATGTCCAATTTTCATTATGAGGTTCTTTTTTTTTTTTTTTTTTTTTTTTTTTTTTTTTTTTTTTTTTTTGTTTGTTTTGTTTTTTTTTTTTTTATGCTGACCACAGAAAACAAAGCTGAAAGGTAAGGATAAAGGATAAATCTAGACAAGAAAAAAGATGAGCAGAAGATAGTTAAGAAGAAATTTTAATAATTGCATTCAACACAATCTAATTAAGAGTTCAAGTAAAGATGCTGTTCATGGATTTATGTGATGATAATGCAATAACAATCTACTTGTGATATGTAGACTTGTTACTTTACAAAATCTGAATGAAGTTCACAGAACCTATTTAAGCCAGAGCAATATTAGCTGAGTCCACTATCTAATCAATTGCTTCATAATAAATGGGCCCCTTGTTTACAGTAATATTTTAATTCAAATTTATCTTCACAATCTAAAAAAGTGTTTAATTGCTTTAATGATATTAGCTGTCTCAGCCTTTATTACAACACTGGACATAATTGCCCTCTTTAAAGGTAATTTATAGACCTCATTAACACTCTTGCCTCTCTACTGTGATTAAAAATCTCCTAAGAATTGAAATCTCTCTGAACAGTAAGAGAATTATTGTGATTTATTGTTTGCCATTTCTGAAATGAGCACAAAGCTGATTTATTATAGCTGATCCCTGCTGAAGTGATTAGAATTGGACTGGGGAAGGGGAAGTCAGGAGCTCTTGGTAAAGCAGTTTACTTCTCTCCGCCACAGAGTTGCAGTTTAATATGGGTCCTGTCATTTGCTTCCACAGGAGCGTAAAGAAATCTCTGGCAAATAAAGCTACGGCAATAACTATCGTGAAAAAAATCTCACCTTTGCTAAATAGAGAGCAATTATATTTCTTTATTGCAAATTAAACCCTCTGACACACCTTTAAGGACTCAACAAGGTGATATTTACATAATTTTTACATACAAAATATCTGAAGCCATGGGAGACGTTGGACTTACTGGTTGGACAGAAACAACCTGTAGCTTTCCAATAATTTACATTTTGCCTTTTTGTAAATGGGAATTTATAAATTTGATTTATTTAAAAATGTAAATCTACACTATTAAGAAGCTGACCAAGTGGGTCAAAAGCATAGCCTCATAAAATTTAGGGTCATCTTTACCTTATCCTCTTAGTCTATGAGATATGTATTATCTATGTAATATTGAACATTTAAAAAAGTGGTGAAATCCCAAACCCAAATCCCAAAAAAAATAAAGCTGAAGAACTTACTATTAACGTACTATATTAGCATACCTGAGGAAACTCCTATCTTGGCTGTTCAGTATACATAGTTTGCAAAATAGAGAGAGTAGGGTCAGCAGTTTTCTCCACTGATGGATGAAGGTGGTACACACTCTGCTTGGGGCCAATAGAAAGATTTCTTCCAAAAAAGTGCAGAGCATCCAGAACAAGACAAACACATCACTGTTTGGAATAGGGTCTTTTCCTAGGCCTGAATGCTGCAGATCTGGTGTTATACATGACATATACACACTGTGTCCTCTGAAAGAGCTAGGATATTCTGCTTCCACAGCTGTGCAAAAAGTGTGACTTCAGGGGATGCTTAAATTCCTTCAGGAAATGCAGGCAAGCATTAAATGGGAGACCTCCCCCGCCATGGGGCATACACTGCTTTCCATATTTCACAGAATTTAGCTCTACATAATGATGAACTCAAAGACTAATTACTCATTAATAATATTGATTGAATCTTTAGCTGTCCAGAAAAATAAATGCTATTCAGTGATTTTTGATATGATATCGCATTGATCTTATTTATGAAAAATAAGTGTTTGATGTAGTTCTCTGGAGCTATTTATGAGACTAAACTAATTGTTTAAAAATTGGTTTTGAGCACATGGTTACCTGGTTTTCCTCACTCTTACTATGAATATGGATATATTTACTCTGCAAAGCAATATGCTTTGCAAATTATTTATCCAGTGGAAATCAGAATTCCAAAAAGTGATTGCTGGTGAAGCACTAATGCCTTGGTTTTGATTAAACTGTCAACCAATTTATACTGAGTTTCTATTTTTATGGAACTGATAATTTAATACAAATCCTGATAGGACACAGCACTGTGCATCTGTGGGTCACATATATATTTCTAAATAAAATAAGCTTACAGGTTAGAAAATTATTTGTTCTGGTTCCATTCCATTAAAACTGTAACAACCTAGTTATGCTAATTTTGTATTATTTTATTAGCTCTATAGTAAGTTTATATCTGCTCTAAATGGTATTACAAGGAGCAATTCCTCTTGATTTGTACTTAATAGAAACTATGTCAATATAAAAATCTTTCTTTGAAAAGTTGAAAAAATGTAGGAAGAGCAAGCATCAAAACCAACACTGACCTGGTCAAATTTACAGATAATGCAGTATACATGAAACCCAGTCATATGTACTATGGACAATGCGGGAGGAAAGTAGGTCTACACATTCAGTTAAAAACAAAAGGAAAGCAAAAATTCCTTCACACAATCTACATAATTGTGCTAATGTGTCTTGGTTTGGGAAGACAGGTATTTGCCAGATAAAAGCTGGAGTTTGCTTTGGAATGGGGAGTGTAAGCCACGCCCCCTCCCCTTTTTTTCAATTATAAATTTACAATCAGAGGCTCTTAGGCAAAGATTTTTGGGAATAGGAAATAGCAGTTCTTTACTAGTATGTATTACAAAGCAACCAGACAAAAACAAACAAACAAACAAACAAACAGACAACAACAACAACAAAAAAAAACACNGCAGAGCACCAAGCTGGAACGGTGGAAAGTCCCGGGCTGGTAGCTGAGATGGCAGGGTGTCCAGGCGGCAGAGGCAGAATGTCCCAGCAGGCAGGGGGGTGCAGGGTCACACTGTAGCAAGAGAAGCAGCGCCGAAGAAGCCGAAGGCGAGGCAGGGCTGGCCCAGCTTCCCGTGGGTGACTGAGAAGACTTTGGATTCAGGCCGAACCGATGGTAGTAGATATCTCAGGACTGGATCCCTTCGGCCACACCGAAAAACTCCTCTAGCGAAACCGCAGCCCAGCAGCTCTCCGTCTCTCCGAGCGCCGAAGAAAAAAAAAGATCCTCCCCCCCACACACACACTCCTCAAGCTCTGTCCCCTTTGTTTCGGTTAAGTATCCTTAAGTATCCAATACTTGGTCTTCTTGGTTACTTATGGGTGAAAAAATTCTTTAGAGAAAAGAAGGAACAAACCTAACCCTCAACATAATGAAATTGCAGAGCACTATTTCTTGAATTACCTTACTGCTTGCTGTTTTAATAGTGGAGTCTATGTATGCTGGTACATATGACATTGTTTTAATATTGGTAACATGAGTTTACAGTCAACCTTCATTTTTATATTTTTATGTTTGAAGAAAATATGTATATTATACACTGCAAAATTTGATTTGCTTTTCCATACTTTTAAGGCTAGAAAAAACCCTTGCAGATGTTATGTACTTTTCTCTTCTGATTGTCACCTGTGATCTGTGAGATTTTCAGATCAGTGAAGCATTTGGAGGACAGAGAATTTTAAATTTAACAGCTGCTGGCAGCTGAAAAGTATTTTATGAAAAATTCAGTTGTTCAGATGTGAAGAATAATACAAAATATTATTATTTCTTGATTGTCCTTTTATCTCTAAAGGTTTATCCTTATTTTCCTTTATTTGGAAGTTACGGAGAATAAAATTTTCAACTGAAATAATTTTTGAAGGCAATAGAATATAGATGTAAAGTCAGAGGTCTAGGTTTATCCATGCAAGGCTGACATTTATTCATGATACCAGGCAGGTAGACATAGTACTTCAATAAATAGATTACAGTGGTTAGAGGATTTGTGTGAGTCCGTAGAGGGCCAGCAGCAGAGACTAAGATCTCTTCAGGAGTATGGAAGGAGAATACCCCAAGAGATAATGGTAAACAGAGTAGATTTTATAAACCGTTTGTTTTTAAAAATATTTGCATCTTGCTTTATAATCTTCTAGAGAGAGGGAACGTGGGAAAATAATCTTAAAATGACCCCTCATATGTAATAGAAGCAATTTTGTAAATTTCATATTTGACCTGGTTAGTGGTATGAATAACATAAATGAACTGTGCAATCAAAATGGATTTGTATATAAACCAACTCCAAACGATGTATTCAACACAATCTTATTTATAACAGTAGACATTTTTTGCTTATGCATGATTTGTGCTTATTCCACATGCAGGTTTATCAATTTACTGGGGTAATTTCTGTTATAGTGTGTCATGACCCAGACTGTGTGATGCTCATTATAAATTCTTGTCAGGATGAAAAAAGACACTGGACAGATGTCAGGGAGCTTTTTGTGTTTTATTATAAAGTCTTCTATAACTCCAACAACCAGCCCACTGCTTGGACTCAAAAGTTGTTGATTAACAAGCCCTTAAATTTTCACAAACTTCTTCCACAAGAAATGTTGGCTAACAAGCCCTTAATCTTGATCAGGACACTTCAATAAGTTCTCAGCTCCCAAAACAAGCTCCTCAAAGGTGCTGGCTCACAGTCAAAGCTGCTGACGGAGCATGAGTCTCAAGGCAGAGCAGGGCTCTGGCTCAGCACCGTGCTGCCTCACCTCCACAGGACCCTGTCCTCTGACCACCTTTCCTATAGCAATACTCAGAATGTTTGAGACAAAACATGCTAAGGTCTGGTCCTCTACACAGTTAGACATGTATTTTCTATTTAATCTGTGTGAAACCCTTAACACCATGAAAGATGATTAATTTACATGTTATTGAAGGCATTGTGATTGCTGAACAGATAAATACTTCCTTTGTGATATAATTTGTCTTTTTCTATAAATATATTAACAATCTATTTCTATACCTATATATAGTATTTTTGATATTAGAGATAACAGTTTTTTGTGTATGGAGTATTTTGTAATGAAAATTAACATGCTTAAAGGTAGAAGAACAAAAATTTGGGAATTACAAATGGTTTGGGGCACCAGAAGGGCTGTGAGGACGACTATGACAACTATTCTGATCATCAAAATCTGATATTTCCAAAAGACAGCAATTCAGGTGCTCAATACTTGATTACACCCTTTCTCCTAGTACAAATCTAATTAATTATTTACCTTGAAATAATACATACACAATGCACAAACCTGGTGTTACAGCAGTAGTTTGTCATCCCAAGAGGATAAATATTGAGAATAGAAAACATCAAAATTATCATATTGCAACAAAGAATTGAAATGCTTTTTCTTTCGTATAGCTAAGGTCAGGAATGTCAGTGCAGAAATCAGAACTCAAAATGTGTTTTCCCAAACTCTTTCTCAGATGTTCTAAGCACAGAAAATACACTTATCCTTTATTTGCGGTTCAGACTAACAATTTAAAGTTTAGGATTCTTCTCTTTAAGCACTAAATCCTAGTTCCTTTCTTAAACCCCTATTGGTAACTGGTGCTGCCAAACAATTCCAGTTTCTCCTGAAGTTAATAGAAATAACATCATTCAGTACAATCAGAAACTCATGAGGTGTAACATTCTAAATCTAATTTCTAAAAGAGAAGCCTGCTAAATGATGAAGACCTAGATATTTCTGATCATCAATGAAATGCCCAGATATGGTCTACTGGAAAGACACATCATTTAGGAAAGAAGACAAAAGACAGATAATTAAAGTTTTTTTTCAACATTTATACAAATATTACTTTTCCTGGTAACAGCATATTTTCTTTGTCTTTGGAAGAATCTGAGAAAATCAAGTTATTCTAATGTAATTTAGGTCTACCCGAACTCTGCTCTTGATCATAATTCTGGTAAGGGGCTCACATTCCCTGTTTTATCTGAAGACATTCAATACTGTCATTAGTAGAAATTTATAATCACATGAGCACCTGACTATAAAGTAGTTTCCCATATAAAATTTCTGGTAAAATTTTATATGAGAATGAACTTATGCAACCAGCATACTTCAAAATGTAGAAAATTAGGTACATAGATAGATACAGCTATATATACATATAGTAATGTAATTAGAGAAATGACAAATTAAGTTTTATTCTGGTCATTTTCAATAGTATGTAGTCTTAAAACTTCCTGTTTCACCTTTCAGAGTGTGTGTTTTTTATCTGCAGCATGATTAGCAGTTTTAATATGCTAATATTAGATGTATGTTCCTGCCAGAAGCAGTGCAAAATTTGTAAGTAGCAGTCTGCAAGGGAGGAGCAGGTTTAGAAACTGTCATCATTGTTTTGTATCCATGCCTTTTGCTTTTGAGGCTTTTGTACAAGTTCTTGGCTTAGAGCCTATGTTTTGACGTGTACTGACAAGCTTGCTTGGTGGTGGTTTTTTTTT
>VXBN01014479.1:346898-375797 GCA_013397395.1 Sinosuthora webbiana | reverse complement strand
TTTTTTTGTTTTTGTTTTTGTTTTTGTTTTTGTTTTTGTTTTCTTTTTTTCCTGCCATAGCAGAAAAAGGAAGTTGAAGTGCTTATTTTGGTCAGAACTGGAATTGCTGTTTGAAGAGGCATGTCTGAAGTACGAGAAAAAAAATGTCTGTTGAAGAAAAAGTGTGGAGACATAGAAAGAAATTAACCTGGGTATCTTGAACCTTTTTCTTCTTTCTTATATTATAAGTGTACTTTAGGAATAATCTTCTCATTTTTGCATTGGAGAAACAGGCAGAGATCAACAAGATAAAAGTTCACAACATAAAGGTACACATAGAAAAGGTAGCCATGCAAGTCACAGGACCTTTTTGAACCAGGAAAACTAAAGAATGAACAAAGATCTGGTTTTAGACCTATTTTACATGGTCATTTTAATTTCTCTATTTCTCAGTTAACGTTTTTCCTGCTGAAATAGGTGAAGAAAAGTAACTATAATCTATTCAGATAGCATGCAGCCTTGTGAGGCCCTGAATCTGTGTTTATGCTACAGTTATTTATGTAAATACCCCTTCAAAAATAACAGCCAGGTTATTTTTGTGATAGCAATGTTGAGTTGCTGGGAAAAAAGAAAAAAAAAAAAAAATTGGGAAACATTAAAAAGGAATAAATCCCAGAAGTGGGATTCCAAATCTTTCTATAAGTGGCAAAAATGCTTTGAGGAAAGACACTTGCCTCCTTTGAAATTATTTAATAAGCTGATCATTTGCTATAAACTGAAATGATTCAAGAGATTTTTTGAAGTATTTTCNAAAAAAAAAAAAAAAAAAAACCAAAAAAAAAAACAAAAAAAAAAAAAAAAAAAAAAAAAAAAAAAAAAAAAAAAACAAAAAAACAAACAAATCACTGAGAAGGAATCAGAGCACTGTTTAATGTGATGAAAAAAAATTAACCTACCAATAACGTTCAAGTCTACAACCTGAATATTTTTTAACCCAACGGTTATGGGTATATGACAATGGTTCCCCAGATTTCAAGGGAATATTGCAAGCCTCAGTTCAGATATTTGTTGTGGCTTCCTCTGCCACATAGGTGGAAAACATTCTCTGTTTCAAGTCACAGTAGCCAGAGACTATCATTCTCAGTTTCCAAAGATCCTGCTAGTACAACAAACATGTCTAAGTTCTTCAGACTGAAATTTTCATTCTTGTATTATACAGACTTTAATTTGCTTGTAGACTTGTACATGGATATACAGGTTTATAGAATTTTTTTCTCTGTGTGTGTGTGTGTGTGGATAGTAAATTGCAATGCCATCAGTTTTACTGAATAGTACATTAATTCTATACCTACTCTTCCTTCCTTATCAGCTATTCTTGTGTATCCTATTCCATGCAATACTTTATAGCTGTCATGAACTTATTCTGACTTTTTTATATTATTAAGGGATTTAATTGGAACATCTACAGTTCCCTAATGAGGCCCATCCACTTCTAAGTGATGTGTGGAGAGGAAAGCACAATAAATTTTCATTATAGAAAAATGCATTACAATGTACACAAGCAAAAATAAACTGAAACACAGTTCTACAACAGGAATTTGCAGTCTGTATTGTTTTCAATGAGCTTTGAATCAGATGGAATGATAAAATCTGCCTCATAATTGCAAGTAGAGTTAGGACTTCAACAAATATGTCACTGCTCTTGTTGGGAGTTATGAGAATTCACTGATATCTTACCTATGTGAAGGAAAGTTAAAAAAGAAGGAAAGTTAAGGTGGGAAGAAATTTAATGTAGGAAGAAAATTAGAAATAATAACAAAACTCCATGAGGATTTTCTGCTGCTGCCTTTGAGTCTTTAAAGAAGAGAGAACAGGAATTCTAATTATTATGTAACATGACTAGAAACATAATACATGAAATATCTAAGCTCTTATTTTCCATTTATATGCTGAAAGATGGGAACATATGCCAATACAAGCAGTGAAGGCATGGGCATGAAACCTCTTCATATTGCTCAAGAAGATATGCAGCCTAGTTAGTTTCTTTGTTGTAAAAAATTAAATATCTATTGGTAATTATTCTGTTAGATGCCTATTTAGGCCAAGAAAATCTGCTTTAGATACATGCGTGTTATCATCCTCTGTAACAAACTCCAGCCTGGAAGGTGGAAACTTCTGGGAACATCAAGTACTGGGCATGAGATGGCAGAGAAAGTCAGTTGCAACAGGAGTTAAGAAAAGAGATTACAGAAATCTATGCCCAGGCATTAGCTTGTCAGATATTGTTGATGGCTCTTTACCCTTTCTCTGATGATATCTCATATGCTTGACCCTGCATTTTCATTGTTTCCTCAGGTGAAGAATATACTTTTTCAGCTGCAATTTCTGATCTCTGTCCTCAGATCCTTCTTTATATCCTCAGGGCTGCACTCAGAGCAGTGATGACACTTCTGCATGGACCCTGAGTCAAATCCAGCACACTTTGATTGAGCTCCTGTTCCTCCTACAACTGATCAGGCACCATGTTGAAGAAAAAATTTTACACAAAACTTTTCTTTAAAATTTTGACTTTTTGTTCTCTTAGGGTTTGGGTTTTTTTAGTATTACTGTAAAGTTGCACTTTGACCTTAACAGCCATGACTGTGAAATTACAGATTAATTTTTTTTTCTTGACATCGATAGGGTATAAATAATTTAATTACTGCCATCACTAAAATCAATATGCATGAAGGAATGGGTAAGTGGAAATCCTATGCTCAGAATTCAGAATATTTCTGGCCAATATTTTTAAATCTTATTTATTTCTAAAATTGAATATTGTAACATCTAAACTTTGATGCAAAAGGAAAAGGCCACGAAGGCAAAAATGAAAACATGATTACAAGGGGGAATAAAGAAGCTTGTCCAAATTTATTTTATTAAGTTGCTGTTGAAAACATAATGATGACAAACTGCCAGTGGCTCTTCTCATTGCACTAATGACTGTTTTAGCAAAAACATACATCAATGACAATTATTTCAGCTGCCTCCCACTCTTCCTCAGCATCAGAATCTCCACATTTTTTCTTATTTAGAGATCAGTAACTCCAGCTTTCGTCTGACAGTTCTGTGAAAAAAACCCAACCTATTTCTGACTCTTAGCCTTGCGTTATCATAGGCTTGTATCACAATGAAAGATAATCTGCCATCATATGAATGTGTATAAATTTCATTGAAATTCATTGTCTCTTCTTTCATAGAACCACTGAATGCTTTGGGCAGTATGACAAAGGCACAAAAGTAGTTGAGTACTTGAGCTTTCTCCACATCTTGTGCAAATAGGTCTTCCATTTTTTCCAGGGAGGATCCATTTTTCCCTAGTATTCCTTTTATCACTGATGTACCTGTAGAAGTTTTTCTTGTTGCCCTTGACTTCCCTGAGTAGATTTAATCCTATCAGGGCTTTAACTTCCCTAACCTTATTCCTCTCTGCATGGATGATTTGTCTGTATTCCTCCCAGGCTACCTGTGTTTGCTTCATCCTCTGTAAGTTTCCTTTATCTGTTTGAGTTTGTCCTAGTTTATTTATGCAGGCCTGGTGGCACTTTTGCTCAACTTCTTTTCTGTTGGGATGAATGGGACGTGATCTTAATCTGCTTTCTTCTCTTTCTTGACAAGGTTTTATTCCATGGTAGTTTACTAAGCAGATCCCTGAAGAGGCCTAAGTCTGCTCTCCTGAGTCTAGGGCAATGAGCTTGTTGTGCATTCCCCTCGATGCCCTGAGGATCTTGAACTCCACCATTTCATGGACACTGTAGTCCAGGCTTTCCTTGAGCTTCACATTCCTCACAGCCCGTTTTTTGCTGGTGAGACAAAGTTCCAGCAGAGCACCTGTTCTCATCAGCTTCTTTATCCCTTGGAGAAGAAATTAACATCAACACATTTTAGGAACCTTCTGGAGTACTTATGCCCTGCTGTGTTGTCCTTCCAACAAGTTTCAGGGTGGTTGAATTCCCCCTTGAGGACCAGGACTTGTGAACATGAAGCCATTCATAACCATCTACAGTGGACCTCATCCGCTTGGTCTTCCTGGTTAGGTTAACACATAGCAGACCCTCAATATTGATGCCTGTCCCCGTCATCCACTTAATACTGACCCATCCATTTAATCCTGAACTCTCAGTCAGCTCCTCATCCATCCCCAGGTGGAGCTCCATGCACTCCATCTGTGCACTTATACATAGGGCAACACTTCTTCCTCATCCTCCCTGCCTGTCTATCCTAAAGAGCCTGTATCCATCACTTCTATTCATAAGAGCCATCCCACCATGGTTCCATAGTATCAATAACATAACAGCCTTGCAGGCATGTGTGTGTTCTTTTGTTTTCTCCCCATGCGGAGTGCATTTCCATAGCTATATTTGCGTTGGGCCCCTGATGAATCTGTCTCACTGTCTGGAGTGACTGGCATTCCTCTGTGCTGCTCTTCAGGTGTTCTCCTGATGACCTGCAATCCCTCTTCAGGCTCTGCACATCTCTTGATGTCTCTGATATTGAATTTGTAAGAGTGAGATGGATTGAGCTTCCTTTTCCCCAGGAGGTTTTGTTTAAAGTTCTTTAATACAATAGAGCCTGGAACAAGTCCATGGAAATTATACTTAAAGATTGGGGTACGTATTCTGCACAGTACTACAGTGAAAGTATCCTTTTTCTGAGCTTTTTTCTGCCCAGTTCTTTGACTGAATTAAAAAATAATTTTTAAAGTATATTTACTTTTCTACCTGTCTTTTCATATAAATATTGAACATCCATTGGATGTTAAAGATCAATGCCTCACATTATGCAGAAGTAGAACCCAAATACTTTGAGAAAGGCCAGAAAATTTTTGTTAGTGCAGAAAAAGACCCCATAGTATGTTCATCTGTAAATTTTACATATAATATCTTTAACACCATTTCTGCTGCTGTGAGAGATCATTTTGAAAGGATTATTCATTTTATTGTCTCTGTCAATTTTGCTGTTGTTCGAGTAGGGTCAAATACTGTAAATCAGTTACAATTTCTACACAAGCAAGAATGTTTTTTTTGCTGTCAAGGAAACCTTGGAGCTGGGTACATTAGCAAGTCTAATGTCACCAAAAGAAATCTGCCTTTTTGTGCTTTTTATTATTCCTAAAGCCTTTAGAAATAACACTGTACAAAGACATGGTGCACACCTTCTGAAAGAGCAGAAGAGTATATAATAGAACAATAACCACATTTATGTGATGTGACATTTTTACCAAATAATTATTCACATAGTTTTTAAAATACAAAGTTAATAACTGCATAATTATTCATAATTTGGCATACTCCTAATATATTGTTCTGTAATAAGTTACTGCTTGTTTAATAATGTCATGGTTTGCTATGCTATTTAGTTGTTAGTCACCTTAATTACAAAGAAATCCAAGCAATGTTCTCAAGATACAAAGTTAGTAGCAGAAAAAGAACAGATCCTAAAAATTGTAAATAATCATTAGAATTCTCACTTATAAAAAAAATAATACAGGTATGATCAGCCAGAAAAGTATGAGTAGCTTAGTTTAATTGATAACATTAAAATATTTTGTGTTCAACATGTAAGAGCTGGGAACTTTCTTCCTCATTTCATATTAGGTGTCTGTATTTTCTCTGCAGGACCTTTGAAAATATAATTACCTGATGTCACATTTTATTGCCTGACTGAGTGGATTTAGGGGGACTTAAGTCTGTGAGTTAGTAATGAGTGGTGGAAGAGCTTGAGATCTGCCTTCATGGATTAAAGCAAACCATGGGTTAGGACGCCATGGTGGCTCTCAGCTCACCACAATATCATGCTTACATAGATCTGACAACAGAAGCTCATTCTAGTTGAGGAATTTTAGAAGCCACCTCATCCTGCCTACATAAAGGACTCTCATGAAACACGAGCACAGGCAGTCATGTCCCTCTTCAGCTGTCAGAGACAGGCCATCAGTGCAGGCATACACACGATACTCTGCATGTTCCCCAAAACACACACATATTTGTGGATCCCATGACCACTGGCATGACCCATCTGCTTGACTGGCTCTCCTGCCTAGATCCCAGCCCTTCCCACAGGTCCCAGCAGCCAGCTGGTCCAGCTTAACACTCACAACTGTGCACACACACACACAGAGACACAGACACAGACACAGACACAGATACAGACACTCATCCCTTTTGCACTGCACATTCACAAGTCCCCTGGATGTACTGGCACAGACCCTCTTCCCTCCTAATACTCTGTCCTGGATCTGATATCCAGATACTTGATGACTGGTACAGCAAATACAGGTTCACACCCCAGGACTGTGGAAGACACAGTCACTGTCTAACAGCTGGCACACAGGCACACCTGTGGCCATGATTCAACCATCAGCACTTAGACACTCACCCACCTGACTCCTGATGGTCTCCCCAGTTGCTGGATATTGGTCCAGGGACACCTGCATCCCTGCTCTGACTCCAGTAGCAGCCACCAATTTTCACTCATACAAAAAGAGGTCTCACCAGTGTCTGGCCCTCAGTCCCCATGATGTTTATACATAGAGAGGGATGTTATTCAGAGACATCATTGAGAAAAGAATTAGTAAAATTATAGGACAGACTGTGGTCATCAGGTGCAAGGCTCAGACAGACAACTGTACTGACCCTTTTCTTCCTTCCCCTTGTTTCACTCCTCCTGAATTCACTCCCCCTGCATATCCCATTCCCCCACCCCTCCCATCCAGGTCTTTAGTTTACAGTCTTCTCAGTAACAAATCCAGGCTGATCTTCCTGGAAGTGGTGTCTTCCTTGACAGCCTATCAATTATAGTGACTGGTGAGGTCATTGTCTCCATGTTTGTTTTGTGATGTCTCTGTGTATTTTGATTCTGGTCTCCCCCTTTTCCCTTTTTTTTTTTTTCCAATTGACATGTTCTGCAATTATATAACCCCACTGGAATAAGCTTTCTCTTCTTGCACAAGCTGTCACCCCTTTAATACAACTCATTAGGTTTGGGTCTCACCACTTCCTCCTTTATCATTCACCTGTCAGGTCTGTGCCCCTGCATGTCCTTGCTTGTGGCTTCTTCCCTTTATTTCTGTCCTTCCTTTCTGTGAAGAAAGTCCCTGACCACATCCTGAAAGGAACTTTAGGGCACTTTCCTTCCACACACCCTTACAATACAAAAGGAAAAGGTGCATTGGGAGGAAGAAAGAGTTACACGGCTAAAGCACACATTGTGGATGACCACTCACATCCCATTAATGAAGGTAGCAGGCTGGTGTGCCTTGAAAGATGTGCCTCTTCCTTCTTTGCCTGCTCAGGCTTTAGCCTCATAGTGAGGTTACTTAGCTGGACCCAGTACAACAGCCCAACAGGACCCCCTAAAAAAATCACTTCATCCTAAAAGTGAAAGGGATTGGCTTTATAATGAAATATAGCAGCTGGTTCGCTAATGCTTCCTGATGTGTGGTAGTAGAAATTGTAGTTAAGCAAGATATTTAAGGATGCACTTATTTTAAGCTGTTCTCATTGGCAGGTGCTTAAAACCCAGTCAGTCCAGGCCTTTAGAAAAAATTGGATAGTCCTTTCCAAGGGAAAAGTACATTCCTCAATCTCTTTAAATATACTTGTGATTAAATATATTTGTGTTTAAAATACTTGTGTCTGAAAAGTTCTGAATCATTTGTGTAACTGAAGATCCAGGAATGCTTTCAAGACTTAGATGATAACCGACTAACAGCAAAATCTGTTACAGATTTTTAGTAAGATTCTTTAAACAGCAGCTTGCTGGCAAAGATCAAATTAGGTTTTTTTAAGTGCTATAAAAACCATAGTTGTATTTTTATGTGAAAATAATCTTCTAACATAGAAAAGGGTGTATACATAAAAGAAAACATTCTAAACAGTTCAATTTCACATCAATTTATTAGGACTTCATATTTTGCAACATATTGACATGAATTTTATCCAGCATAGCTCTGGACAGGTACATTGGTTAGAAGTTAAGGTCTTGTGCTTGTTTTCCACTATCTCAGAGGAATATTCTCTACTGTTGAGTATCTTGTTCTGTTACCTTGGCTATATGCAGGCAAGAAGTTTATTACTTGTCCCCCTCTACTGCTTTTATCACTTTTTCCTTTGAACTGAGGCATTCAGAGATTTAGGTGATGCTTTTCAGTGATGAGATTTAGGAGCATTACAATTTCACAGTGCACTGTGTTAAAATATTGAGTTTCTGAGCTACTGATCTGTAAGGGTTATTTCAAAAACAAGATTACCAAATTAAAATAATGTTTTGCTTTTTGCCCAATCCATTTTTAAATAATCCATCATGAAATCTGTTTTGACAAGGTCTAGAATCAACCTTTCTATTTCATCTTAGCATACATTTGTTTTATGGAATAAAAAAAACAATTTGGCTGACGACATTCGGCCTTTTTCTTACTCAAAATCTATATTCTTTCTTGCTCATGAAAAACAGTAACTGAATTATATCACTGCTTACACTGCAACCTTGACATTGGAGATTCTTAAGTCTTATTTTGAGGGAAAGGGAGGGGGGGAAAAAGATTAATTATTCTTCTTCAGAACTATTTGAAACTCATAATTACATTTTCCACTCATCAGTTCAGAAGTTACTTCTATTCCAAGTCTGAACAAAATTACATATTTGGAATTTCTTACAGAAAATTATTTGAGACTAGAATGCCTTGAAGATTTCCTATTCAGATATCATTTTTACTTCAAAAATATGTTACATTTTAATTTTCCCATTTTAATTATATTTAAAGGATTCTATATCATAATAAGTATAACGTTTAAAGTGGAAATGTTGTTAGTATAGCACATGGTAACATCATATTGACAGTATTTGTATGGCAGTACACAATTTAATACAGTATGTTTCAATATTCAATATATCTTAGCAATAAGTTTTCCATAGGCCTATTTTTCAAGCCTTTAACTAAGGTTTACCTGAAAAAAAGTAGCTGGATGGGTAGCTTTAATCTGGATTTAAAGAATTATCTGGGCAGTGAGGTCCTGTAAAAACCTTTAGTAAAATAACATTTTTACACTTTTAAGATGTTGCTTTATGTGGTTCTGAAAGAAATATTATTGCTTATAGATCAAAGGCCTCATCTGAGTAACTCCCAAATTCCTTAATGCTCACTCCATGGAGCACTCCTGCAATATTGAGTATGAATGGCATCTAGCTTGAAGGGCATGGACTTTATCATGAAGGCCATCAACTTTTTGCATCACTTGGTCAAGGATCTGTGGGGAAATGCTTAACACAACTGACACCGATGGTAAACATTTGTTCCAAGCCATACACATATTGAGAATAAAGTAACAGGTAATTGCTTACAAGGCGGAATTGACAGTCTAGTTGAAAATTATAAATTCCTTGGGATACTGTAATGACATTTGAAGGCACATTAACAACAATTTCAGCTTAATTTAAAATATTGGACAATAATTTTTTGACAATCCATCTTGTGTTTTTAAGTACCTTTATCATTCCTGATAATGAGGACAGAACCACTGTACCTCTATCATATTAATCTAGTCCCATTTTTGAAGTATAGATCTTGGAAACTGTAAACCTCTGTACTATGCAAGTAACTATTACAGCTTACTCTCATAGAACAATTGAGGGAACCTTGAATGCATTGGATCAGATGAGCATGAAATGCAGATACATTTAAAGTAAATATATTTTCAGGTTAAATGGCTTATAATGATTGTAGTGCATGCTAAAACTACTCCTTGCAGGGTTGAGTCTCCAACCAGACTCTTGTTAGTTTGAATTTTACTGATTTTCCTTGGCTTATAGCTTTTCTTTTCTTTTCTTTCCTGGGTTTTTTAGTGTTGATCACCCCAGGTGAAATATGTTTTACAAAAACTAGTAAAAAGGCAGGGAGCTACTTAATATCAAGTCATAAGAACTGGCAATCCAAGGTCAATAGTTGTCTTTCTCTTTACAGGACCTAGAACATTTAAATCCTGTCTCTTTGGGATTCCTGTTTCTCTCTGGGACTCAAATATCACCCTGAAGTTTAGTGGCCTTCAAAAAAAATAGATGACAAATTTTTCACCAATCAAAAATAATCTGTTGAATAATTTTGAATCTCCCAGGAGGTATCAGGTAGTTGGAAAATGGTCCTTAGACCTAACTGTTTCTTCTATATATTAACTGTTTGCCACTCTTCCAAAATGTTGAATGGAACCTTCAGCAAGACTGCCTGAAGTTGTCTCACAAGATAAAGCAAAAATTTTCCAGGAATTTTAATGGGATGCGAGCAAGAACTAGCTGTTCATATGAAAACATTATTGTGTTTATTTTCACTAGAAAGAAGTAAAATGCTTTGGGATGCTTTCTAGAGAAACAAAGACAGACATCAGACAGTCTGAGGACCAGTCTGGATTTATGCAGATTGCACTGTACTCTGATGATTACTTTTTTTCACTGAAAAAACCATAGAATGGTTTGGGTTGGAAGTGACCTTAAAGATCATCCATCCCCACTGCTGTAGGCAGGGCCACCTTCCACTAGATCAGGTTGCTCTAAGCTCCCTCCAACCTGGCCCTAAACATTTCCAGGGATGGGCCATCCACAGTGTCTCTGGGCAATCTGTTCCTGTATATCACCACCCTCATAGTAAATAATTTTTTCTTATATAATTAATAATTTCTTTCTTATATTCTAAACCTACTCCCTTTCAGTTTTAATCTGTTCTCCCCAAGTCCTGTCACTTCATGCTTTTGTAAATAGTCCCTCTCCATCTGTCTTGTAGGCTCCCTTCAGATACTTGAAGACCTGAAGAAAAGAAGCCTTCTCTTCTTCAGGCTCAATAATCCAAATTCTCTCAGCCTTTCCTCACGGGAAAGGTGCTCCATCCCTCTAATCATCTTGGTGAGGCTTTTGTGGGACTTGTTCCAACAGATCTATGCCCTTTCTGTGGTGAGAATGTCAGAGTTGGATGCAGCAGGTGGCATCTCACACCTGGTTAATTAATCATTTTGTGAATCTAATCCTGTATTTGAAAGTTTAAATTATACTAGAGGTAGTATTACACCTGTGGAGGTATAAAAAATTAAGAGAAGTATGGTATGTAGGGAGAATGAACATATTTTTCTTTTCCCACAATGAAAATGGCCTAACAAAACTGTGTCACTTTTGGACACAGCCTCGTTTTAAAATCTGAAACAGGAAAATTTACCTAAGACTGTTGCTGAAGTACATGTTGAACTCAGATAGATGTTTCATGGTGCCACCTAACTATTTCTGTGTGATTCTTAACTCACAAAGTGTTCTGTAGTCTCATAGGGACAGATTTTTAGAAAGTGTTCTGAAAGGATTTTTAATATTTTAGGCTTAACAGGAACCAAAAAGGTCTGGATTTAAATTAGGTATATGTGTCAGGGCTTCCATGACAAACCAAGAACAAGGACTGGCTCACTGCAGATAGAATTTTAGCTTTATTCTAGTGACTGAAAGTGTGTCCTATAATAGAAGGATAAAGGCTAACTGTGTAAAAGAGATTTGGTTTATTCCTAATCAATAATTTAGGGAAAGACCTTTGGCAAGGCAAACATGTTCAGTTTCCCTGCTGCACTTCTTCACTTCTTTGTAAGTTCCATTCTGAAGTGCAGTCGGCAAAAGTTTTTTGTTAATATATGCAAAATCACATACACAGCTGATCTTGAATACGCAGAAAATGCTACAAAAAACATCTGTGGCAAGTAAGAAACAAACTATCAGGTCACTGATTAGAAATTCATTGTCAGATTGAGCTGTTTTTACTTGTCTGTTCAGATCAACTGCAGGGAATGTTTCTCCTGGGTTTCTATTTAATGGGCAATTCTGTACTCCAGAACACTTTTTAGAAAATAAAATGCAATTTCCAAGCCTCATTTGAAGACATTGTGTCCTTTTCCGAATTACTTTTCTCTTCATTGCTGATTAAATATATCTGCGTTTTGTCTGATTCTTTCAGTAATGTTCATCTTCAATGCTTATGACATCATCATTGCTTTCATGATAATGAAACATTGTCACCAGAACTGGTCTGTGAAATAGCCCTAATTGTCCTAAATGCTACAGCTGGGACAATGGCAAGTAAGGATGAGCAGCTGATTGGGAAAAGTAATTTCTAAGTCTACAAAACCATGATAGTCAATGAGGAACAGAGATGGCTTTGCAACAATTTAAGAGAATATGAGCAGGCTTTGCCATAACTTCACAAGTTTAAAACACCAATTTTTTTTTTTTTTTTTTTTTTTTTTTTGTACAGTTCCTCGAATTCACTTAACAAAGGCTTCCTGAGTTTGCTGTGTCAGCAGTATGTCCCAAGGGCATATGTATATCTTGGTGCTAACCCATATTTCTGAGGTAGAATTGGTGTTATTCGTGCAAGAAGTGGAAATATTTTCTACCAATGAGCTACAGGTTTTCCACATCATATGGTGCCATACCTCTTGAGGTAAGAATGGGCCTCTGTTCCAATGGATGATGGTTCATTTTCAGGTCTTGGTCTGCTCTGACTGGTTTTGGAATATATTTGCATGTTGCAAATATCTTCTTTTCTCCTAACTACAGGTTTCTGTAATTAAATGAATTGATGTGTTCCCCTTTTAGGATTTTGTATTACCTGCCTTTATATATTAATATATCTGAGTCTGTCAGCAACAACATGGAGCCCCATCTCTGTTCTTCTTTAAGTAATATGATCACTCTCTATTCTTGAAGTAAATTAACACTGCTGGCAGCTACATTAGATTAGAGAGTGCAATATAAATTTGTACCTGTAGGAATAGTTTAAACTTTCATCTTCAATGAATTTATAGAAGTTCCTTGTGGATGGTATAATTTATGTGATTTTCTGTAACAATAATTAGAAGGCAGAGGTTCGTGCTCACAAATATAATTTAGAATATGGAATGGCTATTAGAAGAGAAGATGCAAAATTGAATAGCACCTGAAATGTAATTACTATGTACATTCATAAATTTGCTTTTGCTCAGTAGAAACACCTCTGCAAACTGTTACAAACTTACTGATTTCTTATTGTGAATAATTTCTCTAGTAACAACTGCAGCAGCCCTAGACAATGTAAAGCTTCCAAAATTGTGGCAATTTTAAAAAACTTTTGTTCTACTTTGCTAGAAATATTAATTCTTTTTATGAATGTGTTAAAACATTTCCCATCTTCACCTCTTTGGGATAACTCTAATGCCATACAATTGCATGGAAATCTGCAAATCACAATTCAATGCTTGGTGTGGTAATAGGTAATGTGACATAAGGGATGCAGTTTTAAGTGGTGGATTTCAGTGGAAGTTGATGGGGCCAATATATGTGAAACACCCATTTCTACCTGAGAAGTAAATAGTATTTACAGAGATAAAACATCAAAATACAAATGGGCAGGCACTAAAAACATCTTGAACTTAACTTTTCAAAGAAAGCTATATCTGATTAATTAGAGAGAATCTTGAAAAATGTGGAAAAAGGGATGCTATTTTTTTCTAGAAAACAGTTTATTTAAAAACCTCTTTGCTTTTATTTGGCAAAAACAATGTTCAGTGTGGGAAGGACTTTTCCAAGAGGAATGTGAAATATAAAAAGCTAAGATATTTTGAAGATGGAACTCAGTTTATGAAAATCATTGTGTAACATGGTCACTGTTACCACAATAAGAGGATATGAGCCTTGATAACCTTTATAATTCTATGCTAATTCTGGCCTGAGCCTTTTGTAAATGTTATGGTATGCCACCACAGGTTTCTTTCCTCTGTTCCTCTGCTACAGGTGTGAGAGCATGTGTTTTAGTAGGACAATTTGATTCATCTCTGGTCACTCATTAGTGACTCAAAACATTGAAAAGAAAGATGCAGGTTTATGCACCTCATGTGCTTATATAATTTTGATTGTTCATAACAGTTTTTGAGGTGAGAGTCAGGCAGGTTCAGACTCCTACTGAACCAACTGATAACACAAAATGATTGAAGATACCCCTAAATTCATGTTTGGATGTTATTCAGTGTCTCTATGAAAATTCAGATTTTGTTTCATATTTTTTTCGTATTGGTCTCTAATCTCAGTATTCTCCCATGTCCTGGAATACAAAAAAACCCTAATATTATTTCACTTTTTTCATTCTTTCACATCCTTCTGGTGTAACATGAGCCCAACAGCTCAGTACCAGGAATATTCAATTCCTTAAACTGTAGGATTTCTTGTACTCTAAGCACTGCACATCAGCACTGGTATCATATTTGATGGAGGAATATTGGCAAGTAATGGTTAAGTTATTTTACTTCCTTCTTGCACGTTATAGCTCAGGAAACAAAAAAGATAACACTACACCTTAGCATAACTGTTAATAATGACATTTGAGGCATTTGGATTAAAACTGCAAGTTGAAAGTGACATTGCAGTAAGTCTTAGAAAACCGTGATATGATATTGCTGGTTAATATATGTAGATGTCTTTGTTTTGATTTTGCTTTAGTCAACAGACTAAATTTCAGTAGGATGAATGTGACATTAGTATTCAGTTACTAATAACTGTTCAGGAAAAATACGAAAACTCATTTTCCCTTATAGATATGTTTCCTTTAAAATATGACTACCCTTAAACTACTACTTCTTTATGCTGTCTGGGGAGGCTAGGTAAACAGAAACTACAGAAGAAAAGCAAGGCTGTTTTTCAAGGATCTAATGCATGCCATAGCATATTTCCAACATTCTGACAGGATTTTTACTGTGACTGATTTGTCAGGACCAGGCAGGGTTCGAGGAGTTGCTGTCGGGTGACAGAGGCTTGCTTGTAGCCAGGGCTCCAGCATTATCATAGATTCAGAGAATGGTTGGAACTGGAAGGAATCTTTAAAGATAATTTACTCCAACCACCCTGCCATTTGCAGGGGCATCTTTCTCAAGATTGTGTGACCTCAGTCCAGTCTGACCTTGAACATTAGAAACTGGTTCATAAAAGTCATAGTACTCAATCCAACCTAGACACAGACTCACTAATCTGATGCATACCCTTAGATGCTGGTACCTTACGAGATCAGAAAAGCATAATTTAAAATGTCTTTTCCAAAATAATTGATTGATGCTTGAGGTGAATGAGTATTAAGTCCCAGCCTCTTTTGTAAAATTGGAGCTGCTTTGTTTGACAAAATTAATCAAATAAATAAAACATATTACTTCAAATATGCTAGGCACAATCCCAAGGGAGTATCATTGCAAATTATTTCCTTTTTCTAGAAAAAAATGTAAAATTTTGAGGATGTGATACATCACAGTCCTTCCCAAATCAAAAATAATATCCTGCCCATAATAAATTAGTAAGTCCACTGGCAATATTTCTTCAATATATTATTATTATTATTATTATTACTCTCCTTGATAAATTCCTCTAATTTAAATACATTTACTGGAACTTTATGAAGTAGTACTCTGCAGCTGAAAGACTTAATGCTTTTAAGTTCCATTTTTAAAAGTTCAAAACCACAACAACTACACATTGCAGATATGTATCAATATATAAATTAAATTCTCTGAATCTTTGAGTACTCTGATAATGTCCAATAATTCAATATTTATCAGCGGCAACCAGATACTTTTCTGCCCCATTGAAATAGGAAGCAAAAATATTAATATACTTTAAAAAGTCACTTTTACTTCCAGAAGTAATTAGTTAGTGACTTTATCTTGAGATTTCTTCTGTATTTGCTTGCTGGGATGACAGAATAAAGATCAAATAAACTTAAATTATTGATAATACATTGATAGTTGAAGTTAAAAAATAATTGGCATTTCAAAAAAGCTAAATTGTACTTAAATTGATTGGCACCGTACCTGTATCTTTAATACTGCTTTAAGAAACCTTTCAATAAATAGTTTTGTTTTAAGTGGTCTCTGATTTTATTTTGGATCCTTTAGGAAAATTTCTGTTCTGTATATATTTTTATATGGTATGATGTTACGCTTATATTCTCACTAGAAAGAGATTCCAGGGGGGAAAATGAAGTAAAGCTAAATTTAACCCTACTTAAGGATGTTGCGAGAATTTCCAAGCCCAGCAGAGTCCAGGACCTGGAGATTCCCCTGTTCCAGCACATACACTCACAGAGGCCACCAACATGGCCTCACACACAGGCTGCCAGAGATGGAGCAATGTCCGCAGGTAGATCCTTCTCCCATTGCTTGCATTTATACCCCCATACACCCTGATTTCTCCTGTGCTTCCTATGGGATATGCAGCCCACAGTTCTCCTCCACACACTGTTGCTTTCACTTTTTGTGCCTGTAAAAATACAAACTCTGTCCCTCCAACCTCTGGCAGCTAGACCTGGAGGCATTGTGGCCACCACTGATTCTCCAGTAGCTAGAATTTAGACCTTGCAATAAATATACCACAGGTATAACTTCCCTGCCTAAGCAGGGTCATCCTTGAGTGCATGGGTCAGGATTGCATCCAAATGGTTCTTGAATATTTTCAGCAATGAAGACTCCACTACCTCTCTGGGCAACCTGTTCTAGTGCTCAGTCACCCACTCAGGAAAGGAGGCCTTCCTCATGTTTAGACAGAACTTCCTGTTCAATGAAGTGCCTCTTACCCTCATTATTTCTTCACTAAAGATGTTTCATATATTGGAATAGACTGAAGATCCATCTGAATGTTTTAATATTGAGTTTATGGGCTGGAGGTGGCCTTCTTTGCCCCTCTCTGTTGCAAATGTGCATTGCAAAATACTGATCACTTTTAGTGCAGTTCTTATACAATGGTAGCAGTTGTCATTCTCAACCATTTCTGTACTATATATTTCATAAATACAGTCTGAGAACAATTTCCTGCTCTGAAACACTTATATTTCCACTCCAAAGAACAAGTAGTACACAAGAATAAGGAACATGTGACACTGAATGTGGGTTTATCTCTCTTAATTTTAGACCTAGTCAATACCATAATAGATTTCATTTGTGTATCTCTGTGTGAACCATGACAGCAAATCTCTAACAAAGATGCTTCAAAAGATGCATCAGTAGGTCATGACTCTGCTAATGGATGTCTTTATACAGACAAGCTTAATGACTCTGACAAATGAGCTTTAGAGAATCATGTAAGGCCACTTAAGAGGTTACTGTTCTGCCCCCAGCTGTCTGCCAAATCCTCTGCTAATTACTACCACCCACAAAATTAGTAGAAGTAGAAATAATGTGAGCGGATTATTTATCCCTAATAAAACTCCATCAGTTGAGCCTGTAGCTTATGAAAAAGGCTATAAACTGACACTGCTCTTTTGTGCCAAACTTACAAAGCAATTTCTCACCTAAAGATGAGGTATGGATCTTCATAGTGGTGCTATGCAGTATCAAATTTAAACTGACAGTAGAAAGTAAAATTGAACAGTATTTTACATTAGGGGTTTTGTGGCCTTTTTTGGATTGTTTTTGCTTGTTTGGTGTTTTTTTTTTTTTTTTTTGTCATTAAACAGATGTGATCAAATATAAAATCATAGTATCACAGAAGGGTTTGGGTTGGAAGGGACCTTAAAAGCATTCATAGCTTAAAGACAAAGCAATCTTTTTCCTTTCCTTTGATCTCCTTGGTTAAAAGTAAGCAGATTGTCTTCATTATATGCTTATTGACTGCTCTTAAGATACTTGCATGGTTAGAGCGTTACTGTCAAAGGAGTAATCAAAGTGACATTGCAGTAGCTTTTATTTTGTCCTTTCTTTTCTCTTGATTATGATCTGTTGCTGTAAATGTAACAGAGGTAGACCAGCACAATTTTTTATTCCAATAAGCAATAGGACCTGCCTGATATGGTTCATTTGGCATAGTTTTTCAAAGTAGCTTCAAATTATAGTTCTTTGAAGTACTCTGAAGAACTACTTTCTACCTTGTTTGATCTAAACTGTTGAGGAAATATTACATTAAAGAGGGGGTTTTGTTGGTTTGTTTATTTTTTGTGTAAGCATGATTTTTTCGCCCCACTGCCTTCTTTACTAATATATGCCAAGTTTTTGGTTAAGCAAGATCTTTAAATGTGGGCTTAAATCTTAGTAGGTGGACTCATGCTGTTCTAGTTGAATGAACAGTTAAATGATTTTCTGACTATGGATCCTTTGTGCTCTCAGCCTATTTCCTGAGATAAGCATTTTTTAACTAAGGCATAGACTACTCTAAGATCTAGTGTTTAGCTGGCTTTAGTGTTTATTCCTCCTGAAGGCTCTTTGTTTGCTTCAGTTTGCTTCAGTGAACTCAGTAAGTGAAACTCTTTGATATTAGATAGGCTGGAACGTCACTTCTGTAGAAGATTTCCAGCCCTATTTGCTCAAACTGCAAGCACTTTTTACATGCAAGTTTTCTTACACTTTGAGCACCTGCAGATCTTCATGCCAAATCCTTCTATCAGTCAGGCTTCTGGGTGCTACTGTATTGCACCCAAAAGTTACAGCTGTAGAATTTTTAGTATTGGTAACAACACTGTTATTTGTAAGGTCTCAGCTGAGACTCAATACTAAGAATAAGTTATCTCATCCAATAGCCTTGCTACATTTCCATTTAAAATGGAAAATGTAATAAGACAAGATTGACCGTGACATTTAATTTTCCATCCACAGAGCACGATGATTTCTCTTAAAGCGGATTTTTTATTCAGTAAAACATATTCCTGAGCAATATTGTGATAATGAGAAGATTTTAAATGAAAAGGGATTGCATAATATTAATGGCATTCTGAAATTAATGTTGATATATGTTATCGTTTGTCAATCCTAAAAAGCAATAGAATTTTTAGGTTTGCCTGTGAAATTTGTCTAGTCAACAGAAATATATAGGATCTGTATAGGACTTCAAAATTATTGCAGTGTTAAAATCAAAATCATGAATTATGTGTATTTAGAATTTAAACAAAAAATCAAGGATTAAGACAAGCATCACATTTAGTGGATGGTAGATTGAAGAGTAGAAAACTTTGTTTTCTAAGTTCAAAACTGATCACAAAAGAAATATTTAAATATTTTGAGATAAGCCCCCCAAAAAGGTTAATGAAAAAAATATCAATGTCACAAATGCCAGTATAGTCTTATTTCATAATTTTTGTCCATTAATTTCTAGATGTAATCTGAATTGCCATTTCTATTGAGAGATTATAATTCCTATTCCTTGAAATTGCAATATGTGAATAGTAGTTTGTGCTTTCACAGTCCATAATTATCCCTCTGAGAGGGATAGTTAAGGACCAAATCTGAAATTCTGAAATAGCCTACAAGTCAATGCACTATAGGAATTCAGATGAACTCTGCTCAAGTAGCTGGGTGATGAAAGGACTGCACAAGCCAATGCATGACATGTTTTATGCAATTTGTAGGCATGAATCAAAGTCTAGTGCTGCAAAATCTGTAGCTCTGGCAGATGTTTCAGAAGCACTGCACTACAGCAAACAAACAGGGAAGAGACCCAGTTGTGAGTCTTTTTAATATAAATGAGAGGAAAGCAGTGAAACAAGACAAATTCTCCATGTCCCTTTTCTACCCTCCAGGCTACAAATGTCTCAGAGGAACAAATCTCAGTACATGAAAAATAACTTTGAATTTAGGAAAGATCCAACTCAAGTGTTACAAAATAGTTTCCCAAAAAAGGTATGATTTATACTGACCTATCCATTGAATTTGCTGTGAAAAACAATGAATCAGCTTTCAGGCTTTTATTTTATTGGGGTGAGAAAGGGCTTCTACTAGACATATAAAACATCATTGTAGAGAGACAAAAATGTGAGATTGAAAAGATTTTTTGATCTGGCAATGCAATCTCTGTTTGGTTGTGTACAAACTTTGTGGATTGATTAATGAAAATGGGCAGTATTCAAAGCCTTTACTTACTTTGATTGAGTTTTATTCTTCTACATTTGGTATAACTAAAAGTGAAATATCTAGAGTAAGAGAATGATCTGAGTTTTCTATATAGTCAGCACTGAGAGAAGGAGACTTTTTGAAATTATATCTACTTAAGACTGAAATAAGGGAATACCATAAATAGAATAAATCATCATTGAAATGGAAGCTTTCTCCTGACTGTATGACAGACTGGTTGATTAACTTGGACCAGATACTTATTTCTTAGAGGGCTAAATTTAGATGACAAGATTTATACCACAAGTTTTACTTAGAAATATGAGGCAGTCTTCCCTCAAGAAGACTAGCAGCCAAATCAAATCAGCCCTTGGAATTTTTTTCTCTAGTGTATAACTGAGAAGAAACACTATTAAACTCTTAAACTCTGGCCAAGGTCAACATCAATGCTTATTAATTAGTGCCCTTAAATGCTTTGTATAAGCCCTCTGCTTCTGAAACTTAAATTATTTCCTTTAAAGTAGTTGGATGTGGTCCTCCAGTATCTTTTAGGAATTCCACTTTGAATTTCCAAGTTTTCTACTCTCCTTTACAATCTTACAGGATTTGTACACTTCTCTCATTTCCATTTCTAAACATAAAATTTTGTAACAATTATGTATAATAGCCAGATAAAAATTAACCAGAGGCCATTCATTTTAGAATTTTCTTCCACCTGGAATTCAGCATTGACTTTGACACTGTCTCCCACAGCATTCTCTTAGAGAAGCTGGCAGGCCATGGTTTTGACAGTCATACTATTCTCTGTGTTAAAAACTGCCTGGATGGACAGGCCCAGAGAATAGAGGTGAATGGAATTCCATCCAGTTCGTGACTGGTCACAGATCCCAGGGATCTGTGTTGTGCCCAGTCCTGTTTAATGCCTTTATTGATGATCTGGATGAGGGGGTTGACTGCACACTCAGTCAGTTGGCAAATAACATAAGCTGGGTGGTAGTGTTGAACTGCTGAAGGGAAGGAAGGCTCTACAGAGGGATCTGGACAAGCTGGATCCATGGGCTGAGTTCAACAACAAGTATAGTAGCAGGTCCTGCACTTCAGTCACAAGAACCCCAGGCAGCACTACAGGCTGGGGGCAGGATATTTGGAATGGAACACGAGACAGAAGTGAGCTTAGGTGACCAGGAAAGTGAATGTCTCCCTGTATTTAACAATTGGTGAGGCCACTTCTTGAGTCTTGTGTTAAGTTTTAGGCCTCTCATTCAAGAAAGATATTGAGGTGCTGGAGGTGTCCAGAGCAGGGCAACTGAGCTGGTGAAGAGTCAGGAGACTAAGTCATACAATGAGCAGCTGAGAGAAATTAATTCTATGATTCCAGCTTATTTAAGTCAGATAGCTTTAAAAAATATCTACAGTTATGTCAGTATAATAATGTGTTTCCTTCACAAAAGTATGGAAATTCACAGTTAAATTTGATAGCTTTTTGTCATAGTTTTACCCAAGTCAGCAACCAAGTCCCATACAAACCTTATGGTCACTCACATGGGGAGTGAACTAGGAAGGCAAAAGCTGAAGAACTTGTGGGTTGAGATAAAGACAGTTTAATAGGGAAATCAAAAGCTGTGCGTGCAACCAAAGCAAAACAAAGAATTAATTCACTGCTTCCCATGGGCAGGCAGGTGTTCAGCCATCTCCAGGAGAGAAGGGTCACATCATTCATAATGGTTATTTGGGAACACAAACCCATCACCAAATGTCCCCTCATACGCTTCCTTCTCCTTCCTCCCTTTTTATATACTATGCATGATGGTCATATGGTCTGGAAGATGCCTTTGGTCAGTTGGGGTCACCTGTCCTGGCTGTGTCTCCTCCCACCCTTCCACGCTTGCCCGCCAGGCCCCTCACCAACATGGCAGTACCAAAGCAGAAAAGGACTTGGCTCTGTGTAAACCATGCTCAACATTAACAAAAACATCTCTGTGTTATCAGTTCTGTCCTGTGTTCAGCACAAATACAAAACACAGCCCCATATCAGCCATTGTGAAGACCATTAACTCTACCCAGCAGAAATCAGCACACTTGCCTTTCTTATGCTTCTGCATCTGTTATTAATGATGATGTGATACATTAAATGCTCATTCACTCCAATGTTTGAACTCAGCTGATGATTATGAAAACTCTAATGGATATTTGGGTACAGCCTTGACCAGGATGCAAATGACATGAATGACTTATAGGACTTTTATACTGGCTGTACATGTTAAAAAAGAAGGTTTTTTTACTCCTTTGTAAAGTGCTTTCCCTCCTCCTTCTGAAAAAGCTAAATCACATTTATTTCTCTGAATGATGGTGTGAATTAAGGGTGGCTTAAAAGTCTCTGAAGACTTTTTTTACTTGCATCTTGCATTTTTCTTTAAAAAGTTAGCTAATGTTGTATTTTAGTAATATCACTGTTCTCAGACTTGGAGAACACCAGCTTTGCAATCTTCCTGAGGCCTAGTCCTGAGAGATAAAATCATTCTGTCAAAAATGAGAAAAGGGAAAGGGAAATTAAAATGATGCTCATCTGAAAGCCAAGATGACAAAAGACAAAAGAAATTCTCAAGGCTTTCATGCATTTTTCAAGGGAAACTAAAAAAGATATCATTAGAAAAAAAGGTGAGATACACAAATTCCATCAAGAGAAATTGTGTGTTCTGAAATACAAGCATGGAGGCAGTAAATAACCAAAGATATGACACTTCAAGTGGTCCGAGTCTGACATTCACTCACATTTGGTGTTTGCTGAAGAAGCCTATTTTATATCCATGCTCCTGAGCCAGTCACAGGTAAGTCAGAAGGAAAAGCCTTTGAAGACCTTCAAACAAGATTTGCATGTGTTTAATTTTGATGCCTAAACTCTTTTTTTTTTTTTTTTTTTCATTTCCCCAAACATCTATAATAGCAATGAATTTTCCTTTTGCAAGTATGCACATAGCTACCTAACATTATGCAGTGCCTTGGTGTTTATCTCCAATCTGCCACGTTAGGATTCCAAGGAAGATATCTTCCAGGTTAGGAACTTCAGTTTAGTCTGTTAGGTGTCTCCTCAAGTAGCAAGTCTAACCCTACCTTTTCTATTTGTCATAAGTAAAGAAAAAAATAATTAATCTGGGATGTTAATTAATCTGACTGAGTGGATTTTAACCCACCCTCTCCTTGTGCTACAGTAACAAGCATTCATTATTTCAAGTGTATTACTAGAGAGTATGTGATTCATAAAAGATGTTGATTTAGTAGAACTATAATGAATAGAATTTCCAGATATACCTTAGACAATTATATTTCCTAGAAGAAATTTTCATGCTGTGAACAATTCACTCCTTTTCAAAAAATAATATTTTATGCTACACCAATATGTAAGCAAGCAGATATACCTTAAATTGTTTGCTGAAATCAAACAATTTTTGTTTGATTCTGTTTACACAGAAATTTTCCGTGTAAAACTTCTGACTTTGCAGGATAAATGTTTGCTAGGAAGGTGGAAGGGCAAACACTGCTCCAGCAGTCCAACTATAAGGATATTCACCTTGGAAGTAGGTTCTCAAGTTCCAGTTCCTCTCGCAAATAATATTTATGCACTTGCACAAGCCAGAGTACCTTCAGTAAAACTGGCTTAGACTGCTCACAAATCTGTTCTTCAGAAAATCTTATCTAGTCTCTTGAAGGAGATGTTTGAACATAGGGTCTATACTTTAAATTGGAAGGATTTAATAGATACTACTTTTTCTTAAGTGAAAGTTTTCCTGGTAGTGCATTCTGTGAGAAAGAACAGGACTGGTTCAAGTGGTCTCCTAAGGAAGGAGATGGAACTTTTTCAGTGCAAAGCTCAGATTTGGATACAATTGATACTAAGTCCCAGGTATTACCATAGAAATGAGACATAAGTGGAATTTATTCACTGATTTTTAGCCTGAGGGCTGCAGGACACACTTCCAGACTTGGCATTATGTCTGACTGGTTTAGCAAAGAAAGTAATATTTGGCTGTCGGAAACACCTGAAGAAGTATGGCACACCTGAGCCCTGTATGGGGACACTGGGCACTCCTGGCCTAAATTCCCCAAGGGAATATATGTATATATATATATATATATACACACACAGATAAATATATTTATAAATTACATGAAAAAAAGCCCAACCAAATATTTTGCTTTCACTTAAAACATTGGAAATGTTAATTGACCTTTGAATATAGTGAAGACCTGAGATGTCCAAGATTGTGTCTACACATCAAATGCCTGCATTTAACAGCGTAATTTTTGTCTCTCCAACATGTCTTGTTCTTAATAGGAATGTTCCTGTTTCCAGTGTCCTTGTCATGCCTGTTCTTGAAGAAGCCAATTTCTCTTCCCCAAACTTAGCAGCAGCTTCCAGGCCAGTCAACATCAATAGGATCTCCATGGTGGCTCAGTGACAATGCTTCAGTGAGGTGTCAATCCCTTGCTGTAGACAAGGCACCAGTTTGACATGAAGAACTATAGGCTGCCCCCAAGCAAGTAAAAACACTCATTTAATACAAAATGTAAGTAAAATGGACAACTACCATTTTCTTCCACTCTCATCACAGCTATAGCAGTACAATATTCCTAACTCCTGAAAAATGTGATTAATGGCAGCCTTTTCCTACTAAGATCTACAAAATAGTGTTGAAAATTGTATTGCTAATACTGAAATAGATATGCCTGGAAATGTACATAATGTAGCTTTATATATAATCCTTCTGGATTTTTATTTATGCCTTTGTGTAAATGTTTTTTCATATCTTCATATTTTCATATCTCTTCAAAGAAAGTAAATTTATTTCATTAGAAAACATGCATTTATCTAATTATTTCTACTTTTGTCTTTTGGGGAAAAATTCCTGTGTATGTGCCACGTGCAGATGTTTTAGCTCCTTTAAGTTAGCTCAGAGAAGGAGGGAAGAGACAGAGCTTTAATAAGCTCCAAGAAGGCAAAATTATAATTGTTCTACTTGTTTTGAAAGATAGATTAAAAAAATATTATCTTTTTTCTCTTACTTATGAGGAACATATCTATACAGTGGTGCTTAATTAAAAATCTCAGGATTTTTTTGTGTTAGTGTTTTTACTCCCTTTAATCTCACTACAAAGCAGACACTGAATGGTAGATAAGGTTTTCAGAATCTACACTTGCTAGTTGCGGCTTAGCAGCCTCCGTGCGGCCTGGGCTTAGGTGAAGACACGGCTGCCACAAGCTGCGTGTGGAGCTCGGGCTAATTGACTGAGCCGACACCAATATGATGGATTCGTCAAAAAGCGTTTATTATTTGAAACACGGGGTTTAAGTACCCTCTGGATCTCGCTACGTCATAGGGGGTCTTACTAGCTTCTAGGGTTAGTGGAAAAGTACTGGTATGTAGAAGGAGTAGAGGGAGAGGGGCTCTGTTTCCTGATAAGGGTTATCTCCAGCGGAGGAGGTCTGGCTTATCCTGTTCCGTGACAATCCGATATCTTGCGCAACGCCTTTCCCTGTTCTAACCTCCGCTGCAGCTAGTAGAGTTTTTTGTTTCAGTGGTGATACTGGGGTGATTGCAGCTTAACAGAGACAATGCTGTAGCCAGGTTTCTGTGGCCAGGTTCCCTGTCTACCATGGAAAATGGAAGATCTCCCTCAGTGCAGGTGTCAAGGGAGCTGTTTGGCATGACGATGTCAATGAGAGCTTAGGGACTCCTCAGTGCAGGCATCATTGATTTAAAAGACAGTTATAGCTCCTCTGGAATCATTTGGCCTATCCCCATAAATACACCCTTAGGGACACTAAAGCACACATTACTGGAACAATAGTGTGTGATAGCTGTTCTTTCAGTTTTACACTGCAGATACTGTAGTTGAAGGTGTCATTCAATCTTTACACAAAAGTAGTTAGACGATTATTTTACACTTGCAGCATAGGAAGAAGTTGTAGCCTTGTTTTTGTTAAGGCTAAGATCTGTATTATCTTAAATCCTGGGAAATCTTAGTGACAAAATCCTACAGGGAAAATGAGAAAAATTGAACAGTGTTGGAGCAATTTGCTATGATTGAAGGAATTGTCTTTATTCCTCATCCCTCTTTTGGTTGCTGAAGGACTTTTTCTCAGTTCATCTTGCTCTTTGTCTGTGCTCTCAGTCAATAATTCTCTTTGTTTGTGTCCACATATAATTTGTTTTAGTGGGTTTTATTTTTTTTTTGCTATGGACTATATACTTTTATTTGAGAGATAGTAAAAATGCCAGATTGCTGTTTCTGTGCATTACATTAACCAAATTCTGAAGTGTAATATGCCATGAAGAACTTAGCCATAGGAAATCAGTATTGTTTTGGGCAGAAAACAATAAATAAAGTCTCAATAACACAATATGTGGATAATAGAAATTCTTGCAGATAAAGTATGAAGATAGGTCTGGCATTCACCTCTACAAGAGGTGGGGAGGGTATGCAACATTTAAGGTCTTCATATAATTGTAAAAGTAAACCCAAAACTTAGTAATGAACACTTATTTGGACAGACCAAAGGATGTAGTCAATCAATGCTAGAGGCAGTTGATCTCAAACATCCTTCCCCTTCCTGTCCTGTTCCTGTCCCTTGCTTGCCACCGTACAGTGGTCACCGTACACTGGTCACCATACATAATGTTTACATTAATGCTTTGAAATGCTTCTCTTCTATAATGCTGAAAAAATAAATGCTTATTATACATTTTGATGTTGGCTAGTCAGACAAGTAATTTTTCCTGACTATATGAATTAACAATAACTGTCCAGATCATGTATATATTTAAAAGATTATTGTTGCATTAACTTCTGAAAAGAAATACTAATAAATACAGAAGACAACCAAAGCATTTTTTTTTTCAGTCTCAACACATGGCTATTAATATCCAAGCAATCCATGCACCCCAACCCTCCACAACTCCCCTGAACAAAAGAAATATTTTTAGTGGTTTTCACCCTATAAAATGGTGTAACTGCAGTAATTCACGATATCATGAAAGGAAGAGGTTTTGCCTGCAGACCTCTCAAAGGATATGCTTTCCACTGATTTGGTGGGAGAACAAAGTCAAACTGATTATGTTACATGGAGAAGAACTTATTCATTTATTCCAGGCAAGCATTGTCATATCACCAGGAGATCTTTCAGTCTTTGGTATTCACATCACATCAAGAAGAAATCATATTGACACTTTCTAATTTTCTTTATAGCAATGAGTAAAAATCAACCTTTGAAAGCTTGGTTGGCTTTGGAGAAGGAAGAATAAGAGGATATAATGCAGGCTACTAAAAGTAGAGCAAGACAAAGAACAAGAACTTCTTTGCTGTCTAAACATTCTGATGAATTTGAGATTAAATTAATCAGGAAAACAAGATTTCATCTCAGGCTTAGTGGTACTTTAACTGAGATGTTTGTTATCTGACACTGAGACCACCTTTCACGCAGCAGCAGTATCCATCACTTTAAGATCCTTTTTAACTCCATGACAGATCAGTCTCACCCTCACTGGGAGAGTCCATTGACAGGGATAACTCCTGCACCTTGCAGGAAGGTTGGGACCAGGCCGGCTGGGCAAGCCAAAAGTCATGCCATGGGTCCTTTTATCTGTTCCTTGGGACTATTAACCTCACCAATGCAGAAACAGGCTACATATGCAATGGATATCTAGACTGTAGCCCAGTTATATCTGAATTACTGAGATATGATGCTCCCATATGATTGACAGTGGATTTTTTCCAAATGAATTCCTTCAATTAGTGGATCAGTGCAGGAAGCTAAAAGGTGTGTCCTTAGAAGAATAACAATGTAATATTTTAGAAATTCAGATAATTCATTTGTTGCTTTCTAATTTGACTAGTGTAGCATTTGTCTCCTTTTTACTTGGAAGGCAATCCCAAGTAATGTGGTCTAGTGGACACTGAGCAGGGAGCTCAGTCTAGATGAACTCCAGTTGTCCCTTCCAACCTTAGCCATTCTGCGAAATTACCCAGTCTGGAGAAATTATCCAAGTGGGAGAGTCAGCCTCCTTTTATTATTTATCATGATGACATAATTGTGAAATAGGATCTATTTTTGACTTGAGACTAAAAAATACAACCAAGAAAAAAAGGGTTGTTTTGAAAATTTACTTGTAAGTATTACAGCTAAAAAAGTTTTTTCGCAAGAGGTTGTTAATGGGTTCATTTTCAATGGGTCATTGATGAGGCCGTTGTTGTCACAGGAATACTTCCATATGAGCAAAATAAGCTATCTAAATGAGTCTTTTCAATTTTTGTAGTGGTCAGTCAAGTAAATTAAAAAAACCCCAAACATATGTATAAAGAAATACAAGGAGGAGACTATTAAGTTTTTAAAGGGAAAAAAAAAAACAAAAAACCAACCAACCAACCAACCAACCAAACCCACAACCAACAACAACAAAACAAACAAACAAACAAACAAAAAAAACAGTTAAGACTTTGCTAACCTGGAACTCACCTACCAGAAATCATATTGACACTAATTACATTACTGATTCAAAATAATGAGATGTATTCCAAATCATCACTAATAAAGTTATGATAATTAATTACTGAGATATTGAGAATAATAAGCCTTCTTACCACCCTCATTACATTTGGGCTCCATGGAAATGAGGATACAAAAATTCATTAAAAGAAATACAAAGTAATAGAGTTGCTTTGGTCTAGCTTTAACTTTCTAATTAGGTTTTAAAAGTCATCACCGTAATGAAATACTTTTCATACATATATAGGTGATATTTCCCTAAAAAGCAACGATCTTTGTTAGTAATATAAGCATTATTACAGCAGTGGAACAAAAAAAGGTACCATTGCCTTATAGAGCAAAAAAATAAGATTTAAGTGTTACATGAAGGCTTTTTTGGGTATTGAAAATTAAGAACACTGTACAATTATAAAATAAATTTTTCAGTTTCAGTTACTTTTAATTTAATAGTCTGCATGCACTTTCTTCATGCACTTTGCATCCAAAAGCAAA
>VXBN01014479.1:328415-338426 GCA_013397395.1 Sinosuthora webbiana | reverse complement strand
ATATATAAATACATAGTGTATTACTAGCTTAGCAAGCAAGAAATAGTAATCTACTCTGCAGGTGGATTTTTTATTCTGTGTCTTCAACAGTTATTCATATGTTACAAATATTGTCACCCTGTAGTCTATAATTAGTAGAATCAAAATGTAATAAAAACACCAAACAAAACACCCAGGACTACAGTATTTGCATAGTTAATTGAAGCATACATATTTAGTGGGATAATATGATTAGTGAGAAAAGGAAACTAATATTATACTCAGAATATATCACCTTGACTCTTAACTCAGAATTTTAAAGCAGAGGCTATAGGAATGCCTGTAGTTTACCTCCTCAAAGTAGTTTTAGCTCTAGAGAGAAACTAGTGCTACAGAGTTTTTTTTGAGACTGTAAAATAAAAATTGCTATCTTTTAACCACTAATTTAGACTATCTGGCTTGCAATGAAGAAAAAAGTTTAGGATCCTAACAATATACATGTATTTGTTAAAGCATGTGAGAGTACAAAACTAGAATCCTAGACATTTTTTTGCTATATACCAATTACAAAATACTGAATGCAGTTTGATACACTTACATTTGTTGGGATGAGAATGTTTGTGGGACCACATTGCTACCCAGCATTGTAGGGAGACTTGGGAACATGCTGATGTGCTCCTTCAGCCTTTCCACTTTTGTCAACATGCTGTAAAGGACTGTTGGGTTTCTCCAGAGACACTCCCAGCGTGAAAAGTTGGGGAGTTGGCACTCTGGGGCTTGCCAAGACATGCTGGTGCCCTTCTTCTAGTTGAAGCCCTGCTTTCCCAGTAGAAGTATTAACATGGCTATAAAAAATAAACTTTGTTTTCTCTGTTTAACTCCTACTGAAAAAACAAAAAAAAAAACAACCAAAAACATTTATCCAGAGTAATTTTAATTCAGCATATGTTGCATGCACTTAGCAATAATAATGACTAGCAAGACTGAGTTTTCAAGCTTTGGTGCAACAGTTAAGGGTATAAAAAATATTAATCTGTAAACGATTATAAAAGTATTCATTTGTTACTCACTCTAAAACAACAAGAGAATTTTAGTTAAAAAAGGGTGAATTTACCTGAAAAGGCCAAAGATTTTGTCTGAAATAGATTAAGTTCAACTGAATAATGCATTTCTTTTTTCCTATGAACTATGTTGAAATATTGAAGTTAAATATAATAAGAATTCAATCTTCAGTGTGGTTTTATTTTGATGGGATATCTGAATACACAGTAAATGCAAAATTATTGAAACAATAGAAAAATAAATCTCTTCCTATTGCTCTGTGATATTGTTTTGGGAATATTATGGAAAAACAACTACGTCTTGCAGTCCTTTCTTATCTTACTTTAAAGCTACATGTCTAGGCTGAAGTAAAATTTTCCTTGTGAAACTTCCTTAAAGTATTACTGAAGTAATTTTCAGAGCTTCAGGACAGAGAAGGGGAAGGTAAAGTTATAAGAGCTGTGTGCATGGTTGATAGATTCTTGATCATTTTTTAAATTGATCTGCAGTTCCCAAAAGACAGCACATTCAAAATAGTCATATTTGTCACAAAAATCTTTGTGTTTAGATTTAGATATTTATATGTAAGTAGGTTTTTATAAAGTAAGTACATTTTTAATATATTTGTATATATTCCAGCACCTGAGAGTACATATCCATGTACCTAAGTCTGTATAAAACCATGTGCACTAAAACAGAACCAAAAAAATGTCATGGTTTGCATTCACTTAGACTCTACTCTGGTTTAAAATACTGTATAAATTGGTTTTAGACTTTTTCTTCTTAATGCCATTCCTGACTGGTGCTGTGGCAGAACAGAGAAAAACAGACAACTGTACCAGATAAATTTACTGTATTGTTGAAATCTCAGAAAATGAGTGCATCGAGTTTTGAGTGATGTTTTTTATAACTGGTTATCACCATTCAAGAAAAGCCCTAGCTGATATTTTATATTAGCTCTGACCAGGACTCCTTCATTACTGCATTATTATATTCCTTGTTCTCTCTTCATAACATAAGAGCCAGTACATAAAGGGCAAGTAATGTAGCCATGCACAACTAAGATCACTGATTTTTTAAGGTGCTACTTCTTACTGGAAATTATAACTCAAGCCAGGTACATAGATAGATAAGGTAGGTGGAGAGCATTAAAAAAGGCATCATATCTACTGCAAAAGTGAAACATGATCCAGCTGTAGATACTGATAATGAATAACTGTTCAAACAATGTTTTAAATTTCTGTACAATATGAAATGTTTTCAAATTGAGGTGTGGATAGAATTTTTACCAAACAGCTTTGCATAGAAGTGGGTTTTCAAGTTTACTCTGATAAAACATAGGGTTCCCAAATCCCAGAAAAAAAGTGCTATGGACTGTGATCTGTGGTAGTCTACTGGAGGGAAAAGGAGGTCCAAGCCTGAGAAAACTGTTTGTATGTGTGTAACCTGTGTGGAGCAGCTGAAGGTGAGAGAATACAGTGATTAGTTACTCAGTAAACTGAGGGCCTGAGTAAACTGAGTTAGCCAAGGCATCTCTATTATATAGGTGTATATGTTTCCTACTAATGGGTCTCATCACAACCAGCCAGAGAGGGGGCCAGGATGATGCTGTTGGTGTTGTTGGCATTAGCCCAAATGCTGAGAGTGTCTCTGTGTCGATCCTGTTGGTCATGTGCATCCATGCTCTTTATGTTGCTTTTGTATGAGTGCTTATTGGAAATTCCTGCTCAGCTCTACTACTGGCTGGACCTTGAGGTGTCAGGTTGTGGCAATCCTGCCTCTATGAGGCTACCAGATTCAGGAGCTCCTCACACTTACTATTTCATGGGAGCCTTGGGGAAAATAAAAGTATTAAGCTATGAAGTATTTTACTTATTGCATCAAACCTGAGGGAATATGACAGTGTTCCTGAAATGTTCATATCAGTGCAATCAAAACTGAGCAAAGCTTTTGACATCATTGCACTTTATATTGTATTAGGTCTCTTCTTTCTGAACATCACTTTCAGGTTCATTTGATATCAATAAAGTCAAACTGATCTTATGTGTGTCTGTTTAATTCATGGCTCAGTAAGACAGAAGCAGAAAGTGTGACAGGTCAGTTGTTCAACACTCCAGTGTTTCAAATGACAGCAAGCTGGATGCAGAGTATTGTGCTTGACTACCTAGACTATACCAGACGAAATCTGAGAAATAGGCTTGCAGATATGACCATCTGCTCCCCCATCTACCCCTCAAGGTCAAATCTGCAGGATCATCTTATAGTTGAGTCTGTAGGGACAAGAACACCCCAGTTCCTCTAGTCTTAGGTACTGACTAATATGCAGGAGTCCTGGCATTCCTGAACAATGGAAAAGGACACTTTCGACGTCAGCTCACAAAGTGGAAGTGGCATAAAAATGCATATACAATTCCCATGCACAGCAAGATATCCAATAGAATTATGGTCTGATCCACCCCCATCCAGCTGTGTAAAATCCAAATGTATTAGTAAGAATTCAGACAACACAAACCACATAGAATCATAGGATCATTGAGGTTCTAAAAGACCTTTAAGATCATTGAGTTCAGCTACTTACCCAGCACTTCCAAATCTGCTTAATCACATCCCCAAATGCCACATCTACATGTCTTTTAAATACCTCCAAAATGGTGATGCAACAACTTCCCTGGGAAGCCTGTACAAATACATGACAACCCTTTTAACAGCACCGTTCTTTGGGCCTGACCATCCTACCAATTTTTTACCCACCTAGCAGTACACCCATTCAAGCCATGACCAGCCAGTTTCTTCAGGAGAATTCTGTGGGATATTGTCTCAAAGGCTTTCCTAAAGTCCAGGTAGATTCCATCCACAACCTTCCCCTAATTCACATCTAGCTGGACCATGTGTGTGCAGGTTCCCCAAAAGAGACAGGATGTCCCTGCCTAGATGGAGATAAGTAGATAATACTTAAGCACCTACTGAGTAAATTATGACCATAAGACAGAGGAAGATTGTCTAGTTTATGAATATTTGCTAAATAGATGCATAATAACTAATTAACTTTGCAGAATTATGTAGTTCTCTGTGTACTTACCTGGAGAATTCAAAAAGACTCATGACACAAGGTTTTTTAAAAAGTATTATAAAAAAACTTAGTTTTGAGAGAACATCAAAGATTCATACCTCAAGGTTAAGATGAATGAGTGTCATCCAGCACCAGGGGACAAATCTATAACACAGAAGACAGGTTGCTTTGTCCAACCAGTCTTCTGCTCCTTTGCAAATGTTAATATTTGCTGGAGGACTGATTTTCACTCTTGAAAATTTTAATGAGCTAATTCCCCTATGAGAGAGGGAGGGAGGGAATTTATTTTAATTAAATATCATATACATCGAAACTATAAGATCACAAGTAACCAGATGCTCTGTTCATTCCAATTAATTATGCTTTGGGATTTCTGATATGCAGAAAGGACCTTGAATAGATCATCCTTAATTATAAACTTACATTGCTATTGGTGAGCAAGACTGAAGAGAGCGGTCCAGAGATGCAAACAGTTGCTGAGAGTCTAAAGTGTCCTTCTACAGTTTATTAATGACAGAAAAGAAGAGTAACAATGTTTGTCAAAGTTTATTGCCCATAGCTATTGATATGACATTTAAAGATTATGGCAAGTGTTGAGAAATTATTTTTTTCAATTAATAGTTTCTCATTTTCTTCATAACATCTCCAAAGTTATAAGATAACCTTGACAAACAAGAAGCAAAGAGATGTTATAATACCTGTATACATAATTAATTGTGAAATGTGCTTAAGAGAACAACTAGCTGAAATACAGTTTATTAGTCCTCACAAATCAAAAAAGTAATTACTCTGTACTGCAATCTGGGACAGCTTTCTGCAATAGAGGGATTTGGTGATGCATATTTTAATGATTGACACCATGTCTATTATGCTGCCTGAGACCTTAATTTATTTTTTTCGGGGTAAATATAAAGTGCTTTCCAGTTATTCTATGGCTGTCATAATCTGTGCATGAGCATTTTTACAGCTATCCAGAAAAGCAGATAGAGGCACTATACTCAAAAGCATGACCTATTGTATTCCTTGATATTTAGTGATCTGAATCAGACTATCACATGTTAACAGTCAGAATTTTTTTCGCAATTGCATATGTATTTACATTTTTGGAAATTGACAGCAGAAAGAATAAAAATGGTCAAACAGTATCAACATATACAGTTTTTTCAACCTCTTTCCAATCAATCACTGGAGAATACTGAAGACCATGGTCTGTCAAGATGCATCTAACTCATATTGTGCAACACACATCAGACAGAAAGTATATTAGGCCAAATGATGTTTTATGAACACATCATCTGCCTATATCAATGTAGAATTTGTATACTGTTTTTCTTGAACTGTATACAGTAAAATTACGCTTGTTAGCTATAGCCTGAGGCTTTATCATATGGAAAAGCACAATATTATTGTATTATTCTTTATCCAGCATTTTCATTATGATTAGAATAATTTCTTTTCATAGGTATAATCTGACTTTCTTCCTTAAAAATAGTAGTATCCTACTAAAACAATGGGCATATATGTAATCAATATTATTGATATTTCTTAAGAAAACTTTATTCATAATATGTTACAGATTTCATTGCATCATGGAGAACAGAACTGAGTGGTGTCAGTACCAGGCAGGTAAGGTGTGAAAACAACTGAGAAAAAAGTGAGGTGATCTTTGCTTTTTATGTCCACCAAGAAAGAAGAGGATAAAAAAGAGGAGGGAAGGGCTTATGCTCCATGCTTCTTTCTGTTGTAAACTGTGTTTAGGAATAAGTAGTATTAGGATTAGCATTTTTGAGACTGAGATGTGCTGCTCCTGGATGTCACTTCTTTATTTCTTGGGTGTTTTCTTTTTTGTTTGTTTGTTTTTTAAATCTGTTTAAGACCCTAATTTTTGGAAATAATGCAATAGATATGACCAAAACGTTACTGATTTGAAATAAAATGGATTCACAAAAATGGTTTATGTGCAAATGAATAAATATCAATGATGTTGCATCATAATAAAATAAGCAAGAATACAGGTTGAAAAAAAATTTTTAGATTTTATGTGTATGTATGTATGTGTCCTTTTTGGTAATGCTATTCTTCTTTTTGAATATTAGGCTTTTTTAAAATGGTCGTGCAGTAAGTAGTCTCCCTTTCTTATATCCTTGCCATTCCAGAAAATACAGTAATAATTGTTCTCAAGATAGCTGGATCCTTTAATTCTTAGTACTGCTCCAGTGCTTGAAGATACTTAAGAAAGATATTTCTCCACTTAATTTATTCAGTGAAAATGTGATTTAAGGCTGGAGAAGTTAATTCTTCAATCACTTATTGCTGAAAGGTCATTCGATTAACACCACATTATGCTTGTTAACTGTCAGTGTAAAACTGACATCATTACCTAGACATGCAAATTGGAAGATAGATATTATAAGAATATCCTCTGTTCAATTAGAAGTGAGCACATGGCTAAAGCTGCTTTTGCAGATCTCCAGATTTTAATGACTAGAACAATGAAAGGAACAGAGACTACTACATCATTATCATTACTTGTTTCTAATCTTTGCAATGAAGAGAAAAACACATCTCCTCTTTTTAAAGGTTGAAGATAAGAAAAACACCTTGTTATTGCTCTTTTTCTGTTTTCTAAGCGAATCCATTCTTTATTGCTTATGGATGATATTCCTAAAGGAAGAAATGTTAGTTAAGCATCTAGATACTGTTTTATATTTGCATCTAAGCCCAGACCTTAAATGCTCCAATAATATATATTAGAGTGGTATCACTGTGTTCTAGTTCTCTTTTTTTTTGTTTGGTTTTCAATTTGTCTCATAATCCTTAGTGGATCCTATAAAACCTGTATCAGTGAATACATAAGTATACTAGACTGAGGTCTACACAAACATGCATATTGAATTCCAAGGGGGTGGTATCTTTTCAATTGCATTCAGTCATTCAGTTAGTAAAGCATTCAGGATGTTAAAAATGGCAATTTATCTTTGTTTCCTGAAGAGATTCACAACTGACTTTTCCAAAACTCTCAATCATGGACAAAAATGTTTGAGCAACTAAAGGAACAGGCCCTAGAATATAAAAATAACTTTGTGTTCTCCCAGGCCAGTCTTTGTTATTCCATTGGCTTCCTTTAGAATTTCTGATCCTCCTATAACTGAAGTAGGAAAAGATTATACTTGAAAAAAATTTGTTCAGTGTGGCAGTTGCACATGAATTTGAATCACAACTAAAGCATCTGACTATCAGAAGACTGGATTAGAAATGATGAGGATTTAACAAGACTACTGGGTTTCATTTATTTGGCTTTGTTTTTTTAACCTTCAAGTTTCTTCATTCCAAGATTTTGTTTGCAGGCAGGAAAATGGAAATTTTCCTCTTACAAAATAAATTCTAATATTTTCGGGTGGTCAAAACATTTTAGATACTGTTTTTTCAGAGGCATAAACAAATTCTAAATCAAATACCATGAGAGAAGTGCTAAAAATATCAAACCTGACAGGGTTTTTCTGTATTTCAAGGCCAGGAGTTATCTGTGGAATCAGAAATAGTGTCATCCATTTTACAGTTATTCCTTTACGATTTGGACCTATTGCATTCCTTTTTCATAACTTGGTAACTGTCATGTAAAAAAATACCTTTAAAAGGGAGTTTTTTTATAATCTGTGTTAAATATTATTGCATCATATAAAATTTCCACATTTATTTTCAATTATAATTTTAAGCTCTTCCTAGGACTTCAGTACCCACCCCCCTAATTTATTGTCTGAAATATTCCTATAACTTCAATTATTTTCTTTAGTAGAAAAGTAAATAAATAAATAAACCTCTTAAATACAGTCCTTTAAACATGCAATTTTTTCTATAATTTATTTTCTTTTTCATAAGGCACAGATTTCTACTCATAATGATGGTCTTCCTCAAGTGAGGAAATTTTATTTCTCTCTAGACCCTTAATTTCTTTGTTTCATTCTAAGAATATTTTAAAGCCATACTATCTGTTTTGACTACATAAAGTAAAATCAATCTCATTTATCTTTTGCTCTCCAAAATTAAATTTTATGTCTTTATTAGTGAAATGAAAATGTCCTGTTAAGGTATTTTTGAAAAAGAATGGAAAGTATGTCTCCCTTTCTTGATTTATTTCAGAGAATATAGACAACTACCTAGAATAGAGGTCTAAGTTTTAAACAAGTGTAGTTTGGTGACTTGAATCCCTTCTCAAGTATAATTACAACTTTTGGGCACTTACTAAAAATATGGGTTCATTCAAAGTTCTTTCAATGCCTGTAAGAAACAATAGGAAACAATACCATATATGCAAATTAAATAATTTCAGGCTGCTCTTTCAAGTGCTAAAATCCACATCCAAAACCACAGTGATCACAGAAGCTTAGTCTAGGATATATACTGTTCATGGTGTTATTTACGTGTCATATATTTTTGGCAAATGGTAATGTCAGAAGAAAGTAGTTTGGGCCCGTCTTTGTTTTATTAAAATTAATTAATTTAAATTAATTAATCTCTTCTATAGTTAGAAAAGGAACTAGAAGATTGAAATAGTCCCAACATTTTCATTGTTGCCCATTCATTGTTGCGGTCAGTTCTGGGGGTGAGATGAGTTTTATGGGTGCTTTTGCAGAATTTGGATTTTTTATCTCATGAGATTCCTGCCAGACTGAACAATTATTATAGGCTTAGTGAAATATGAATTCTTTACATATCAGAGTAGCTTGAGTTCAGCTCTCCGCAATAACTGCCTTAAATTAAAGGTCTGGGCAATCACCAACCATATGAAGGGTAACAAAAGAAAGTTATGCATTCTCCACCTGGGATGGAGCAACCCTGGATGTACAGACAGACTGGGGAACAAAAGGCTGGAGAGTAGCACTATGAAAGGGACCTGGGCATCCTGGTCAATGGAAAATTAATTATGAGTCAGCAGTGCCCTGGCAATCAGAAGGGCCAAGTGTGTCCTGGGGGGCATCAGGCACAGCACTGCCATCTGGGTAAGGGAGAGGACTGTTTCACTCTGCCCTGCACTGGGGAGGCCTCACCTTGAGTGCTGGGAACAGTTTTGGGTGTCACAATATGAAAAAGACATTAAACTCTTGGAAAATGTCCATAGAAGGGCAACAAAGATGGTGAAGGGCCTTGAGGATAAAATGTATGAGGAGCAGCTGAGGTCATTTGGTCTGTTCAGCCTGGAGGAGACTGTGGAGAGCCACATTGCAGTTACAACGTCCTCATGAGGGGAAGCAGAGGGGTAGACACTGATCTCTTCTCTCTCATAACCAATGACAGAACTCAAAGAAATGGTATGAAGCTGTAAGGGGAGGTTTAGGTTGGCTATCAAGAAAAGGTTTTTACCCAGAACATGGTTGGGCTCTGGAACAGGTTTCCCAGGGAAGCGGTCACAGCATCAAGTCTGACAGAGTTTAAAAAACCTTTGGACAATGCTCTCAGGCACATGGTGTGGCTATTGGAGATGGTCCTGCGCAGTACCAGGAGCTGGACTTCATTATCCTTGTGGGTTCCTTCCAACTCAGCATATTCTGTGATCCCATGATAACTATAGAATTAGAATCCTACCTCTTAAAGCTATTAAGAATATATCATAATTGTTATAAAACTTATTAGTTATACCTTTCTGGGAGACACTACTGGGAGTCATCCATTTCAGTTAGTGTTAGAAATATGAGCAATAAACGTTAAGCTATGTCTGTGAATTCTTTTCAGTAAGATAAGAATTATGATGGAACGCTGCTAAAGTCTAAACTAGGTCTTATCACCAGTAAACAGGTTAAGCTAAAGGGGAAGATGATGCACTTGATCAATTGCCTGAAGCTCTTAGTATAATGCTTTCTTACATATGTGGTGTAAAATGGAAAATGAAAAGAAAATAAAATGGTGATACTATATTTTCATAT
>VXBN01014479.1:254311-328365 GCA_013397395.1 Sinosuthora webbiana | reverse complement strand
TATCCAGAACATTTTTTCCCAGGCTTGTTTATTTGCATATCTTCATTTAAAGACATAATCCACCACCCTACTTTGTCATACTTGTGTCTTTTAAAGGAGCCTTAGCTCATGAAAACAGTGTTTTATGCTAAAATCACAGATTCATTTTTCTCTTTTTGTCATGCTTCTAAGATATGTCCTTCTCTGAGGGTCTTGTAACTTGATAACCTTTAGATCAGTTGTGTTGTTGGAAGGCTACAGCTCAGGTTTTCAACACTTTTCGATTATGCTTATGAACTTACACTCAATAACAAAATTTCATAATCCTCTTGAGCTATTCTGATTTTTTAATTTTTTCTTTCTTTCTTTGTACTTCGGAACTTTTCACCATATTTTCTACAAGGTAGTAGAGGGAACTTCTCTTGGACAGAAAGAACTCAGGATACGATTTTGCAGACTGATTTTTTGTCTGCTTTGTATAAGAAACATATGACTTTCAGGATTAGTAGTCACCTGTCATCTTCTTAACAACAACATTGTGAGTTTGTGTTACAGAAAACTCATGCATGTATTAATTTGACAAGGTATCAAAGTGAGAACAAGAATTTCCCTGAGCTGAAGAACAAATTAAACACATGCCCTATGGGCTCACATCTCAGGTTTCATTGGCATTGATGCTAATGATATCATAGTTGTAGCTGGCTGTTGTGGATTTTTGTATTAGGTAATGTATGAGTTTTATTTCCCTTGTAAATTTTCTGACATATGAGTTTTTTCACCCATCGTTTACAAAGCTTGTAGCTTTGTTGTCAATGAGGATCCTATCCAGTTGCCCCATTAGGTTGAAATGCACCAACAGATTGACACATTGAGAGAATGAGTCAAGATTTTACACATATGTAGGATGATTACATACATTTCACTTCCATGAGAAACCAGAATCAAATTGTCTCACATTCCTAAGTAAATTGAAAAATGTAATTAAACATATAATTGAAACATTTGATATGTTTAATAAAAACATCCTAACAATAAAAGGATCAAGAGTTTTCAGATTAAAACCTGGACAATTATTTGAACAGATCCTACTGATATCTACTGGGATAATATTCAGAAATATCTCTTATGTATTGTTTTCTAAGAAAAACTGAAAAAATCCCTTTTCCAGATTTTTACATAAAAAAATATGGCTTTCTACACCACTTGTCTGGCAAGCCTAGGTTCATGGAAGTAGACAGCATTGTGAATTATATTTATTTTGTGTATTTTGGAATTATGATGTCAAAGGAATGGTCAAGTGTGCAGGTGCAGATTACTATAACCACAAGACACTTGCCTCATGAATAGGCTAATTAGTTGAGATGTAGAAAAAACTAGGACATTGCAGCGCTCATAATGCAGAAATCTAATGTTCAAACCAGCATGAAACTGGCTGTTCTAATGGCAAAATCATCCAGGATTAACAGAACTATTTTCACCTCCCCTCTGATTTGCAAAAGCAGTATTTTATACAAAGTACCATAGCTAGCTCTCCAAAGACAGCTTATATTTAAGCTTCTGTGGAATTCCTGAGGCTTTTTCCCTGTTTCGTGATTAAAAGTTGTTGTTGAAGCATTTTCAAAATATTGTAATTAATTTAATTTGTCTACATGACTAGAGTAGGTAGTGCAGCCAATTAAGACCTAGTATTTTGGCCCTAGGGCATTAGTCTGAAACATTGTTTAGACAGGAACTAATGCAATTATCCCTATCTGAATGCTCTGAAGGAGATAGGAAGCAAATGCCAATTTGATCTCTTTACATGGGCAAAGAGACACTTCTCTACAAGTAATGAAAGTGGAAACATTTTCAATAATACATGCAACTTAATTAAAACAGTTAAAACAAGTATAAGGATCTTTATGAAAGACTATTTTTGCTGATAAACTTTAGGACGCAGAGAAATGTTATAAAATTATAACATTTATTCATAAATCCCTTTCTCTTTTAACTTCTGTTCTTGAAGCTGCTCAGTCTTACTACTTTTCTTTTAAAAAATGATTGCAATAGGGAAACTATCTTCTTTTTAATACTAGTGTTTCTTTTCACATGGCTGTTTCAAGATGACTATCTTAAGAGTGTTTTTAGGCATTCTTATGTCTTACAAACTATAAAAATATTCTGCACTGGCACTAAGTTAAATCTTCATTTCTTCATCCTTCAGTAGTTACTAAAATCAATCCAATGTACTTTTTCAAGGTTGTTGGACTAACACTAGCACCATATTATCTTAGACTGGTCTAACCAATGCTGTTCCACAGTACTATTCTGAAATTTCTGGATTAATTTAGGTGTTCATTTCTTTTAATTTATAGTGGGACATGGACTCTATGCAGTACCTCCAGTCTTAGGAAAAGAAAGCAAAGGTTGTTTGTTCTGTACAACCCTAGTTGTCAGATTCCAAAATTCAGTACTCAGGATCACATCAGAAGTATGTCAAGGTATTTAAAATTATTTTAATGGGCTGAATAATATGAAGGTCTTTTTACTTAAAGGCACAAACACATCCCATAAAACCATGAGAAACATAAGAATATTCATCCTTCTCCTTTCCGTATCTTTTCAGTTCAAAAAGGACATTTGTAGGAGCTTTACTGACCAACAAGTGGTTAAGAACAAATTTGATTCATCAGAAGAACCCTTTAGCTCAGGAAGAAGTGAAAAATAGTACGTCAAAATGTTTTGCTATTCTGCAAGTCTGAGGCATTGGGGATAGTTTTATATGTTTTATTGCAGTTTTTATATTAACTAATTTAGTACACAGATTATACAACTAACCTTTTTTCTCTATTATAAAGGGCAGATTACCTTGGGGGATAGTAGAAGAAACGCTAATCATTGTTCTTTTTCCATCAAATAAGAATAGATTAAGGTGTGCTTTGCTGTGCTTTGGATTACCTCTGGATCTGGTTCAGGACCAAACCTTAAGATAATTTTCTTTCACTTTTATTTTTGCAGGGGTTTATAATTCCACTGCCTTTCAGTGCTCTGTTTACTTTGAGCAGAAAGAAGCTTCAAAATTAACTTTAACAGTTCCATGCACATAAAAGCTTAGTTTAAGAAATCTCAGTCTTTCCTGAAAGGTCTTCATTCCTTTGAGTGCTCTGAAAAACTAGGGACATCTAGGAAAGTCAGATATTGGACTCAAACCTCTCCACATCTTTACTTTTGGAATTTTTTCCTATCCAGTTTCTTTTGCCTTGCATCTCCCACCCCTTGTTTTTTCAGACAGAATTAATTTTTTTGACTAAATACAGGGCTATTGATGTTCAATGTTTATAGCATCAACCCCTGAGCCTTAAGCCCTGCAGAAAAAAAGCATTTGTTAAGCAGGTATGATTTTATAAGTTAAGATAAAAAGGGTCATGGTTGACTGCTGGCAGATAAATTACACAATTTCATGAAGACAAGGTATGGAAGAGGACATTCTGTCAATCCTATGGCCAGTTTTATTGCACCTGCATTGGCTGAGTGTCTATTATTAACACTTGTTTCTTTCCCTGTGCAAATTAAAAAGACCATTAAGATCAGGTAGTCCCTTTAAATACTGGACAGACCCAGGTGCTCTGGGGAAACCTTTTGAAATCTTCAACACAAAGGTATTTTCCTGAATGTTTCGGTCTTCTTCCATCAGCATTTCCTTACCACACTTCCTCGAGTTGGTCAATACAGCATTATTACTTCGGGTGTGAGAAAGTACAAATACAATGTCTGAACTTTCACTGTCATATTTACTTTGGCTTTTGAATGATGATTTGGACAACATAATTATAAGAAGGTTTTTTTCTCTAGTTTGTCATGTTTAACTCCATTTATGATATCAGTGGTAATATTTATACATAGAAATGTCAAGCTTCTTTCACTTTTTCCCAGATAAAATGTCTGGTTTCATCCATTTTACCCAGATGAGAAAAAAATGAAACAAACTTCTAAGAATTTTTGGTGATTAGAACAACAAATAACACAGTTACAAACAGAATTAAAGAAGGCCATTTTTCAGTATTATGGAATGATAAAATGGTTTGGCTTGGAAGTCACCTTGCAGATCATCTAGTTCCAATCCCTCTGTCACTAGACTAGGTTGCTCAGGGGCCAATTCAACCAGGCCTTGAACACTTCCAGGGATCAGGCATCTACAACTTTTCTGGGCCTCCAGTGCCCAGTTATTTCCCACAGTAAATAACTTCTTCCTAATATGCAATCTAATCCTACTCTCGGCTTANGAACAACAAATAACATAGTTACAAACAGAATTTAAGAAGGCCATTTTTCAGTATCATGGAATGATAAAATGGTTTGGCTTGGAAGTCACCTTGCAGATCATCTAGTTCCAATCCCTCTGTCACTAGACTAGGTTGCTCAGGGGCCAATTCAACCAGGCCTTGAACACTTCCAGGGATCAGGCATCTACAACTTTTCTGGGCCTCCAGTGCCCAGTTATTTCCCACAGTAAATAACTTCTTCCTAATATGCAATCTAATCCTACTCTCGGCTTAAAGTCATTTGCCTTTGTCCTGCCGCTACATGCCTTTGTAAAAAGTCCCTCTCCCAGTTTCTTATAGGCTCCCTTCAGGTACCGGAAAACCCCACTAAGGTCTCCCAAAGCCTTCTCTTCTCCAGGCTGAACAGTTCCAATTCTCTCTGCTTTTCGTCACAGGAAAGACACTCTATCCCTCTAATCAACTTGGTGGCCTCCTCTGCACGCACTCCAAAAGTTCTCTGTCCTTCCTGTGCTGGGGCCCCCAGAGCTGAATGCAGTGTTCCAGGTGGGGTCTCAGCTGAGCAGAGCAGAGGGGCAGAATCCCCTCCCTGGCCCTGCTGCCCAAGCTGCTTTGCATGCAACCCAGGACACGTTTGACTTTCTGGGCTGTGAGTGTCTATCGCTGTCTATGTCCAGCCTCTCATCCACCAGCACCCCAAGTCCTTCTGGGCAGGGCTGCTCTGGATCTGTTCATCCCCAGCCTGTGCTGGTACTGGGGGTTGCCCTGATCCAGGTCCAGCACCTTGAACTTGCTCTTCTTATTAAACCTCATGGGATTCCCATGGGCCACTTCTTGTGCTTGTCCAGGTCCCTCTGGATGGCATCCCATCCTTCAGGAGTGGCAACTGCACCACTCAGCTGTCATCTGCCAATTTGCTGAGGGTATACTTTCTTATGTTAGAGAAATATCCATTTCCTACCTTATATTGTATTTTCATTCTTATTCTCATTCTTTCGTTTTCACTCTTAATCCACTTGTTCCTTTTGAGACTTTACCCACATTCTAGGATTTCCATATAACCTATTTGTGCAATTTCTCTGTTCCTTCCATTGTTTTTGACAAATTCTTTTTATCTCCTTTTGTTTCCTCATTAATCTGGAATCATGTTCATAATCTCTCTTGTTCATGCTTTTCCCTCTCGAGACTAAAATGTGTTAATTATTTTGTCAGCACAGTGATATATCTCCGAGAGGAGTGGCTGGAGATGTTTTTGTTATATCGCAGAATTTGAGAGTATCCACTGGCACTTTGAGAGCATACCTTGGAAAATAGAATCCCATAATAGTATGAGGAAGAGGAACAGCTAGTTGGGGGATCCAACACTAATGAATTGACCTGCTAAGCACTACTTAAGCCTTGAGGTTTCTCTGAAGACTGCTAAAGAAAACTCTGAACAGTTTCAACATGAAACCGAGCAAGATACCAATAAGGGGTTCTGCAGTTACATGGTCATTTAAATGTGAGGCTTCGTTCTAAGTAAACTTAAGAACACAGACACCAAGTGTTCTAGAATTTAAAGAGTTAAATCTGGAAAACCCCATAGTAATTTTAGATTCCTTATTATGGTGTTACATTTACAGCCATCTGAGCAATTTCATGGTCTGAGTCAAAGCACTAACACATCTGGCTTGCACAGGCAAGGTCTTTCCTGACACAAGGAGAGACTAGATATTAATTCTTAAGCTGATATTAAGCAGAATGTCCTCAGTAAAATCAATGAAGATCGGCTATATAATACTAGTTTAAGATTTTTTGCTTCTCTGATCTATTTTTTATTGCTATTTTTGCTGTTGTTATTATTACTACTATTGTGTTTATGTCCATGTGATACATAAAGTATGCTAAACCATTTATAGGTTATTTCAATGGATTTACATTTCAGCACTTTAATGCTTTGAGTTTACAGATGTACGTATTTTCCCCTGGCAATCTCCTTTTTGGAGTTTCCTATTCAGATATTATCATTTAGCATAAAACAAAATTCTTAAAGCTACCTTTTAAGATTTATTACAAGCAATCTACAGTTTCATTGGATTCTGACGACCAATTGAAAATGGAAGTGCTAGCAATAAGGCTAAGTCAACAAGATACTTTTGGCTACGTTAAAATACCTAATTACAGGTATGCAACGTGAAGCAGCAAAATTTAAAATAGTGTCTATCTGACACTGTTTTATCCATTGACACAGTCAATGGTTTCTGATATTTTTTCTCTGTCAGTACGGACTTATCAACCCTCAGACTTTGTAAAAGTGATTTCCTGGGGATTGTTTGTTTGGTGTGGGGTATTCTTGGTTGATTTTTGTTGTTCTTTTTGTCAGATGAAGGGTTAAATTCAGCATCTAGATGCTACTTCTGTCAAGAAAATCCATATACTGGGTTTTAGATTATGTTGAAATATACTGATCTGATTGACTTTATGGTGGATAGAAAAAGAATTAATGATTTTTAAAGGAAGGTCTTAGAAAATAGGAATTTCCAGTGTTTTCCAATTACAAGAATAGATGTGGATGATCTGATTATACCATGGCTAGACATTTATCAGGCTTCACTGTATTGCAGGTTTAGGGGCACAAAAGTAATTCTCTCCATCTGAACTCAAAGCTGAATGTATGAGTCTGTGTCATATGAAGATACCAGACTTACATCACACAAGCTCTATTAGAGTCTACTAATTAGGTTCTGGGTAATCTTATTTAGTATGTAAGTGTATTAAGAATACATGGAAATGAAGTTTCTGGACCCCCAACAGTAAATCCACACTGCCAGTGCACTCTTTAAGTCACCTTTAAAATTAAAAGGTTTCTAATTATTGTTTATTGAAAAAAGGGATGCCCACTGCTTATTGGCTTTGCGTTATGTACAGTTAGTAGGTTTCAAGAGAGTGTTAATTCTTTCTGAACAGAAGCATGTCAATAAAATACAACCAAACTAGGTCCTGGTGAGAAAAAAATTACAGAGATCAATATTGGAACAGAAATGTGGGATTATTGATAAGACTGATCCTTGTTTAGGGTCAAGTTCTTCCAGACAGAGACACATACAGGCATACAAACTTACTATGGAGGACATATGGTTTAGTATCAGTAAAGATTCAAGATCCTGACCATAAGCTGCATTTCTTAAAAAAAATAAAATTTATCCAGTCAAAACTTATAAGCATCAGAGGTTTGTTGCCGATTACAGAAAGTGGAGTTTGTGGGTGGAAGATATGTTTTCTTATGCAGCTCTCAAGAGAAGAGAATAATATAAAGTAGCTTCTGATGGAAAATTCAAGTCAGTTTAAGTTCCCTATGTTTACATGAATGTCTGGTTAAAGGTAGGATAAAGGGACATTTAGTATTTGTGTTTTTCTGATCTCCTGTTTCAGGATGTAGTGGGAACCATCTCTGTCAGAATTCTTGTACATTTTCATTATTAAACATGGTGGGCTTGTTAAACTTGATGTGTTTGTCTATGCATTTATAGAACACCAGGTCCTGCAAAAACAGAATAAAATAGAATATAAAATAGAATAAAATTTCCCAGTAACAACGATAATGCTTTTAGTCAACAAATATCATTCACATCTGAACACCTTTGTTGTTTTTCTCCTGGATTCTCATTAACAGAGATGCTAGTGTTTTATGGTGGAAACTCTAAGTACAAAAAACCTAACATATTTTCAGTGCTGGCTTAGACCATGCTTATTTAACTAGATTTGGACATGGGGACATTATTGTTTCATTCTTTCTGGCTCTACAGACCAAGATTTAAAAATTCATCCTCATGGAAGTATTTAACATTTTTTTTTACTGCTAACCCTTGTAGCTTGTCTTCTCTCATATAATTTTAATTTTTCAAGGAAAGAGTTAAATCATCCATTAGCCAACGGAAATTTCCCTACAAGGTGACAGCAAAAAATCTTAGGAATTACTTGAAAGTCTGCTCAATTTTAATGCCTTAAGGAAACTTTCTGTGAAAGATATAGCTTGCTTTTCTTGCCATGTTTCTTCTACAGGAGTTTCTATCATTTGTACTAAACATGCCACTACTGATGTTTCTTTAACTCCCCACCACAAGAAAGAGACACTAGTCCTTCTCAATGGCCTCCTGACTGAGTATTCAGTCATAAATATTAACAATGAGATAAGATAGTTACCTACTAATGGAAAACTGTGGATAATGGTGGGTCTTGGTGTTGGAAGGCTTGTTGATGGATAGAATGCACTTTTGCCTTGTGGAAATAGATATGCTTAGCATGAAATGAGCTACTCTTCTTTGAGGCAGAATTGCACTGTCTTTCTTTTAAAAGAGTAGTGTATTATCTAAGAAACATTAAAGCTGTTTTTTGTTTTTTTTTTGTTGGTTTTTTTTAAGACACCCCATTACAGCCATGAGAGAAATATTGTGCATTTATTCTTACACAGGCACACAGCTACCATTTAAATCTACCCCTGAAGAAATATGGGTGATTATCACCTTCATAGGTGTTTGCACACAAATTGCAACTGACAGATCAGAAAACCCCCCAAACCTGGATTAAAAATGTCAACAGAATTTTGGACTCTTGCTTCAGATACTTAGGGGTCTCTTTCTTCACTTCATCTGCTTGATTGCAGAGGCATGCTGTCTTCAGTGCAAAAGGAGAACAGTTGTTTATCGTTTTTTGGGAAGGGCTGGAGGTATGGCTTCCCTGGGGCCCTCCTCTTCCCTGGATTGAAAGAGAAAGGAAATGTCATTGGTGCTCGGCCCCTGAGATTCTGCTGAAACATATCCAGCTGCTGCTGTACAGAATTGAAAGGATTAATTGGTTTTCAGCTTTGAAAGGATTAATTGGTTTTCAGCTGCTTCCTGGATCAGGCTGGACTAGAGTGGAAATCCTTTTATTTTTCCATGCTTTTCTCAGGTTTGCTAAGAATCACTCCAGAGTATGTGGAGAATACCGGTGCAGCACTGCCTGAAAATTAAGACATTTTTGACATTTATGAGGACACACCAAGAAAAAAAAGTCATATAGCATGCTACAAGAATGTTATTGAATGTGTGTGGAAATTTGCAAACCAATTGCTGGTGATGAAAGATCTACAGAAAGATTGGATGATTGTATGCACAGAGCCAGATTTTCAGTTTTCCAGCCGCTAATTGTCTAACTATAAGTGGAATTATGGGTGTTCAATATCCTTGCAAATCAGTTCCAGATGTTTCTAGTTTGATATGTAAATATGAAGGCAATAAATACTGTGAGCATTTGGATCTGTAATTTAATGAGTCCTTCTTCCATGAATCTCATAGACTTGGAAACTCTTCTTTATGTAGTTTCTGAATGGGACCTCAAGAAAATTTCTAAACCTGCTAATGCCATTTTGAAAAGTGCATATATCACATGAAACTCAAATTAAATAAGCGGGTGAGATTTTTGTATAATATTTTAAAACTTGCTTTGTTATAAAGTTAAAGTCTTATATTTTGTGAAATATTACATGCTGCTCTATGAAACATTTGCATGCTTTATTTGAAAGGGGGGTAGGAAGTGTTATATCATGTACAAGGCAATTGCAGTGACCTCAGAAGAGAATTATCAGGTTCAGTAAGACTTTTAAAATGGGTTATTTAAGTATGAGTCATTTTCATTATCGTGTATTCTCTACAAGGTGACCTGGGAAAGACTAGCTGCTTTATTTATTGTAAATGTCAGGTGCGCTTGCTAAGTGTGCATTAAGCTAAAATTTAATCTCAAAGCTAAAACCAAGAATTGAAATCAGGGGAGAATTTAAATTCAAGACTTTAGGAAGGTCGTGAGCCAGGTTTGAATAAGCAAATTCAGACATACACAGAGGGCACTTTTCATCAACTGAATGAGACAATTATGAGGATGCCTTCAGCTCTTGCATATAAAGCTGAGAAAAGAGAGCTATACATATAGGTAAGATTTCTAACATCAGGACCATGGATTGAACACTACTTTTTATAGGATATGGTACTGCTCAGATGTATCCCCCTCTCAGTCTTCCCCTAGACTGATGCTTTCTTCAGCAACTGTATTTCTCTTATATTAAATTATATCACTAATATAAAATCATATCACTTTCTTTAAAAGTTTAAAAGTCCTACATTTAAGTAAATATAAAATTCATCTCCCCATCTTCAACATTTTTCTGCTCTCTTTAGGAGGGAAGGTATGCTGATTAACCTTTATAATAATTTCTATACTGATAGAAATTTCACATATATAGACATTTCACACTGGAAATTTCGGCATAGCTCTCTGGCATTGAATATAGCAATGGTGATTCTTACATCTCCTGATCACCATGGTAGGTTTTATTCCAGCTGGAATGCCTGCCCTAGACTGAGACCAGTGTATATTTTCACAGATCTTCTGAACAATATTGGGTAATACCTGGACTGTTAGATTCTGCTGTCAAATTCATATGGGTTGCCTTCTTAAAGTCAACAACCAATCTATGTCAGTATGCAGAGAAAGCATAAGTCTTTATAAGATTACAGTACAATGAATCCAAAACTAACTTGTTTGTTTATGCATTTTTTATAATCCATCATCTACTTCATATACTCCTTATGCATGTCCCAGAAGATTAATATAGAGATGTAAATTAAATTGCATTCTAAAGTTTATTTTCTTGGTTTTCTTTACTAAATTTGTAATTCAGTCTTTTTCAGCAGATGGTTAGTTCCAGTCCCTTTCATGTTGCTATTCTGTTATGTTTGTAAAAGACCCAGCTGCCAACTGATAATATTTCACTGCTGAATTTATCATGTGTGATATAATTGCTCATTATGTGCTTTGCAATAAAGTTAAAGAACTATCAACACAGTTGTTTCTAACTCCAAACAAGTTTAAAGGAATAGTTATTTTTAATATCCATAATTCTCAGCTGATGCTTAATTATTTTAGAAGTCTCCTTTTTGCAACAGATTCTCCTATTTTTTCAGGTCTTGGTTTCGAAAAGCTTTGTATTCAAGAAGGGCAATAAGAAATATCTCCTGTTTTAAATGTATTGTTAAGTCTGAAGAACCTGTTTTCATATATCTGCACTTTATGTAAAGTAGTGCAATCTAAAATTTTGCATGAGGGTTTTTTTAAAAATCATACTCAGTAGTCAGATGTCTAACTGTAGTACACCGTGTATTGCTTACCCAGAAAAAATTCTGGGCTTCCATCAGAACAACAATGAATCACCGAATGCTAACTCTTTTTTTTGGAAGCTGCTGAAACATTTTAAAAGGCAACCAGAATGTAATAAATATATTTCCTCACAAAATCGTATTACTATTTTTAGTAAAAGGTAGGGTATATTACACTGCATATTATGAATAAAGAAGTCCTTGCTAATGTTTTCTGGAATTATATGGGTGGAGAATTTTGTCTACAAGCCTAATACAAGCATCATGATCTGTCAGTAATATCTCAGGATTTTTAGGGACTGAAGTAAAAGAAGATATATATTTACCAAAGAAATCTCTATTAATTATGTATATATGGGAAATTAGACCATAAAATCAGAAAAAAACACATTCTGAAATTAAGAATGGAAAGGAACTGTCAATCAATCAGCCCTGCAATTTCAATATGTTTCAATATACTTTCATATAAGAGAAGATGCACTTCTGAATTTGACTCCTGTGTGAGCTTCATGTGAGCTTCATTATTCCTGAAAAGGAAAGCTCATAACCTTTATGGTTTCTCTTTACGCAAGGCTCTGTTGGGTCAAAAAGCCTCACACTATATACTGTTTACCAGTATATAGATAATAAGATAACACTAATGTTAAATGCCAATTCTAACTGCGTCAATTAAATTGTCTAGTAAAAAAATTCTGTCTCTTAAGGGAAGCCTATTAAGGGATTTTGAAAGAATGTTCAGTACCCTTCTCCATTCTTGTTTCTAACAATAGATGAAGGCTAATATGAGCTCCTAAAAGTATAAGGTATATCAAGTAATCCACTTCAAGCTATCTAATAATAAACTTGAACTCCATATCAAATGCTCAAAGCATTTATTGAAAAACTCACGTTTTCTTTGCCACTTTTTCATTACACTGTGATTTTGTTCAGAAAAGGCAGTCCAGTATATTTAGTAAGGGACATTTCCTCTTCACTTAATCTTGCTTTACACTGTTATATGCAGATTTCCATCAGCTTTCAAAATTTGTACCTTCTTTTTAACGGGTCAAAGCACTAGGACCCCCCATAGACAATATGACTTTGACATTTACAATACATTTACATTTGCTTTTACAGTACTTTTACATTACATTACTTTTCCTCAGTAGGTTTACAGCTTTCACTGTTATGTCAGGTGTAACATTGTAAGCTCTTCCAAAGCACAGACAAGTGGAAAATATATTTAATCATTCTACAAGCAAGATATTTTATTTTTTATTGTCACTTTTCTTTCTAGAAATCAATCAGGTTGTTTATTTTGTGTTTCTCGACTATTTGTTAAATTCACCCTGTTTTATGTTCAGATTGTCAGACCTATAAAATGAGATGATTTTAGAATTTTGTATGTAATTATAAATCTTGTCACAAAGAACTCATAAGCCTTAATAAACCATGATTGTATATTAAATGTTGGTTCTCTTCCTTTTGTCAATAACACTGATGGATAAAATCATGCAGGTTATGATGAATATTCAGAAAACAATGCATCTTGGTTAACAATTTTTACAGTAGCTACCAGATTTTGAATAAGTATTCCCTGAATACTTATTCAGGGCATCATAGTGGGTTATATAAACTAATAAATAAATAACTATCTAACATAAAATTGTGACAAAGGAACATTTTCTATGGACCATATAGAATTTGGCAGGTCTTTTCCCAAACAGAAAGAATTCCTGCTCATATTACAATGCTGGATATTTCTTTCTGTGTATGTGAGGTTAAAATGTTGGCACAAATATATGGCAAATAATGTTCTAGAAGTATTTCAACCTTCTTTATGGCTCAATCAATACCAGAAACACATCTGAGAAAAAAAGGAAAAGTTTTGCTGAAGTGGGCCTGGCATTAGAGGGAATAAATTCTTCCATTTGTCTCTTCCAGAAAAAAAAACCAAACAAACAAAAAAGGAAATCATCAACATCAGATTTAAGGCAGGCAAGAGCACAGGATCAATGTACAGGATTATTTAACAGGATTATTATTCATAGATTTCTGTATACAGAAATGTAGCCCTTATATGTGATTTAATGATTTTTGTGATTTATGAGATTTAATGTATTTAATAAATAAATTTAAATTATTTACGTGATTTTCTTGTAAAAGAAATAACTTTTAAAAGGTTCTTTTGCGTCAATGTCCCCTCTCTATTTTAAGAAACCAACCAAATGGCTTCAAAGAAAATTCCTTTTGAAAATCCAAGGTGACCTCCAGAAAAAAAAAAAAAAAAAAGTAGAGTAGGGGTTCTGACAGGTATTTTGGTTCTAAGTTATTTCCAAGGGTCGACGACCATGACATGCATGTAATTACATGAACATCTAAGTAATTGGTGATTATAATTGCATATGCAAATATGTATTTTGAATATGCAAGCACAAAGATGCCGTTAAGCATTTCAGATCAAAACAGTTTTTCAATGATTATAGCAGGTAGCTTGTCAGGACTTAATAGATGTGAAGAACCCTATTTTACTATTTGTGCAAGATGGGTGCCTACCTACAGTCACTGCTGCTGCATGATCTGTATTAGATTTGTCTCACTGCAGCACAACACTATGATCTTTTGCCTTTTTGATTAATTATTCTTAAAGGAAGAGCACTCTCAGTGAGAACCATGGCCTACATTTTCCCCATACATATTCCCCAATATATGCATGTAAATGAATATAGCTACAAATAAAATATTTAAGGTGAAAATTGGCAAGTGAAATATGACCTTTGGTTTGGATAGGAAGAAGATAAAATTATTGTGTATTTAGGCTTACCTTTCTTATTTTTAAGTGCCTCCAGTTGTATATATATATAAATATGGTAAGAATTAATCTACACATCTTTCATGCTGACATTAGTTGATCTCATTGTGACCTCTCATTCATGAATGAAAGTCTGATTTTAAACTTCAAACACAAATATATCAATCTCTTAGGTACAAATATATCTGTGTTACCGAAACTGTTCAGAATGTTGAATCAGAATGAATCTTGTACTTTTGTAAACCATCATTATTCATTGTGAACATGGGATTATGAAATTCTCACTGACAGTGGAAAATCAAAAAGCATTATAATGTAGCTAATGAAATCAATATGAAAATTATATTTGAATGTATCAAAAACATCTGCAAGTCTTATGTGTGAGAGTAGACATTTTTAATATTGGAGTTTCAAATTCAATCTTTATTAATATACCCAAGCCCCCCAAAAAACTTTTTATATATATTCTCTCCAAGTTCTCTGCATAAAGATCTTGCCACTCATTGAGGATTTTACTACTTCTCATTTAGAAGCAATATCAGAGAAATTTGGAGGCACCAGCTTTGCCTCTCTCAGCTGTTAAGTTCATTACAAAAAGGTTTCTATGATAGTGTGCATTATACACAGCTTAAGACATTATATTTAGTGGGAAGGGAAAAGGGGTCTTCCTTAAGAATGTCAAATGCTGTCTGTTCCTCAAGGTGGAAGGTATTGAAAGAATATGAGCACATGAACAACCTTCAGATATTGACATAAACAAGAGGAGATATCTGTTGGAATGGAGTTGGGGTAGACAAACTAGAATGTAGACAACTGTACATCAGAACTGTTGCTGATTGTCAGATGTCTCTAGTGCTCCCTAGAGATTCAATTGACTGTGGAGAACATATTGATTATCAAGTGCCCAGAGTTTTCTTAATACTGCAGGATGCAGCACTCCAGGTGGGGTCTCAGAAGAGGAGACCAGGGCAGAGTGGCAGAATTCCCTACCACAACTTTGCTGCACATGCTATTTTGGATGCAGCCCAGGACATGTTTGGCTCTCTGGGCTGTGAGTGCACATTGCTGGGTCTTGTGCAGCCTCTCATCCACCAGCACCCCCAAGTCCTTCTGGGCAGGGCTGCTCTGGATCTGTTCATCTCCAACCCGTGCTGGTACTGGGGGTTGCCCAGACCCCGGTGCAGCACCATGAGCTTGCTCTTATTACACCTCATGAGATTCCCATGGGCCCACATTTTGAGCTTGTCCAGGTCTCTTCGATGTCATCCCAACCTTCAGGTGTTTTAACCACACCACTCAGCTTAGTGTCATCTGCAAATTTATTGTGGGTGTTAAACCTAGTATCTAGAATAAGATAATGTAAAACAGCTCTCTTATAATGTTAGTATTAGAAAAATAACTAAAATAAGCTGAGATTAGCATTAAAACTGATATCTAATTTTTAAAGTAAATCTACACTTCTCCTAAGTTAAAGGATGAGAGGAAACAGCTTCAAATGGTGCCAATGGAGATTTCGATTCATTATTATAAAAAATATCTTTGCTGAAAGAGCAGTCAGACATTGTAATAAGGAAGAAATTGAATCACCAACTCTGGAAGTTTTCAAAAGGTGTGTGAATGTGGAACTTCAGGACGTCTTTTAACAGTGAAGATGGCAGTGCTGGGTTAAGGGTTGGATTCTGTGATCTTAGAGGTGTTTTCCAACCTGGATGTGTCTATGATTCTATGATTGAAATACAGAAACTTGAGATAAAATGTTGTTACTGTGAGGCTTTAAATGCTCTAGAGAAGAGCTCAAAGCAGGATTTGAGGAATCTGAGAGCATTTGAAGAAAAAGAAAAAAAAAAAAAAAAAGAGATAGTCGTCAGTTTTGGTGAAAGGTGAGTATACTTTTTAACAACCAGAGCCTTGGACTGCAAGCTAGGTGAAGTAAGTGGATCAGTCTTTTTGTGGCAATCAGCCTAGCTGCAGTAATCTATGAAGCGTGTTTAAGCACATTGTTATCTCAGACTTAAAGTTCAAGCTTTCAACATTTTTTATAATAGCAAAAACACTGAAGGTATTAATCATTTTAAAAGCAAATGAGCAGAACAAAACAGAGGACTAAATTAAGTAAGAAATCTAAGTAATTTCCGCTCCTTCCTAGACATTTGTCCTGCACAAGGTTTTTCCTAAGTTTTTTCTGCAGTTATGTCATTATGTTAATGTTTTTTTATGTGTACCTAAAAAACGCTGCTGAGACTAGAAGTCTTACATGTCACAGAACCAAAACATCTCTGATCCTAAGAACTGTGAATTTTCACTTGATCTGGTGCTACGGTAGGGAGGAAGAAAAGGAACAAATGTGCTTGTGACAAGCAACAGGAAATAGAAATGTAACTTGATAAGTGCAGGTGAGGCTGAGAAATGAATTTGGCTCATTTTCCTGGCTAGCTAGGAGATGAATGTTCACAGAAATTCAACAAAAATGACTAAAATTTTATCTGTACCTGCACTCTTGGCACTATTATATTTGCTGGCTACTACTGTCGTACAAATCAAAAACAATAATCACAGTTCAGCTGTCTTTACATGCTATGAGGTCACAATATGATGTAATCTATTTTAAAGGTTCATTCATTTGTTTTCTTAACTTTAGAGACCATAACAATAAATAGAAAAATGAATACTAGCTAAAGAAACAAATCAGAATCCATCATGCAGTGATTCAGGACATATTTCCAGATGCAAATGGAGAACTAATGTTCAAACTAAAGATCCATTGAAAAAGAACCTTACAGCAAAATGTCATAAAGAAAACTTGTATACAACAAGACCTGGCAAGATCATAAGTTCTTATCAGTTTGACTGCCAAACGTAATAGTGAGGCACTTCACATGAAAGAGTGTATCTCCATACAGCTGGCGCATCAATGCATCCCTCATCCCCAAAACTGCAATCTAGAGACAAAAAAATAATGGGAAGACATTCACTTTGGAGATCATCTTCAATTTAGGGAATAATGCCATGTTGTGTTAATTTGTGTTTGCTGTAAAAAATACATTTGTGTTGACTCATTTATGTAACAAGCATTGCTAGAGGCTGGTGTTGCTCTGACTTTTACAACTATCCAACCTAATTACCTAATGAATAGAAAAAAAACCTTCCAGGACACATAGGATTTTTTTGTAATGATTGGCAAGGCAAAGCAACGTAAAGTAAATTATTTATAACGTGCTGTTAGCCACATATAAACCTAGCTGGACAATACATAACAAAATGCAGCAAGGTTATTCAAAAAATAAAGGTCTAAATCAGACCACTGAAGGAGTCACCACAGTGGCTGTAGTTTCTGCAGCTCAGAATTTACCTTGTGTTCCATGTGCTTCTATCTCTCTTTTACAGCAGTTAAAGTGGATGTATGAAAGGGGAGTAGTTGGAGTCAAGGTGATATAGGATTTTTTAATGCGCTTTTACCCAACCTGAACCTGGGAGGTAACCCAGGTCTCCCTCCTGGAATCTGGTAAATATTATCTGATCTGGCATTACGGGTAAAAGTTATGGCCTTGATAGATGCATCTAAGCATGTGCATCTAACATCAGACTATGAAGACGAAAATTTTGAAACAACCCTTAACAGCTCTGTCCATGTATATGAGCACTGGATGGTAAACTAGAGAGCTTCCTTAGTGAAAACCAAAACATTTACATTATTTTTTTTTTTACTGTGAAAGAGGTTTGTTTTTTTTTTTTCCCCCTGTAATATATGCAAGATATATTCTCTTTCTAATAGAAAGAGATTTTTTTTTTTGCTATTCATGTCAGTCTATTCATGACTGCAGCCTGGTCTTAAATCTTGATTTCAATTTGTATATTAAGTTGGCTTTAAATTATTATTTTACAGGCACTAAAAGCAGAGAGGTAAAAGTTTTTGCATTTTCAAAAGATGTTTTAAAAATGCTTAATTGGAAATTTACAGTGTTGCAGCTATTTTTTTTTTAATCTTAGAAGTCTATTTTTCACTAAATGTTATTGTCTAAAAGAAACTTGCAAGGCACTTGATTTCAAGGGATTTCTTTCCTTTCATTCTTGTTTGAAACTTAGTAATAGTGAGCTAAATATTTTGACAATAAATTCACCTGTTTGAGATGAGGAAGTTATTAACCTCCCCTCTGAGAGAGAATTGGAATTTACTTAATGAAGATTTATCAGCTTTTCAGAGTAACATAGACATTTGACTTTCAGACATTTTATAAAACTTAGTAACTCGTTGCATAAAATGATGTCTCTCAAGAAGATAATTGCTCAGAAATTATCCCAGAATTTTATTGTTTAATGATAGGAGACTTTTGACAATATTTATTCTTATCAGGGAATTTTCTTATCACCATTTTGTATTAAAAACATTACAGAAGCACAAAGATGCTATTACAAAATTGCTGAAATTATTTGATTTTTAATCCTTGGTATCTAATATTTTTTGTAAATTGATTTAAAAAATAGCACTTACTTTGCTACTTTTTTTTCCTCTTTTCCCATTTATTCTCCATTTCTCTCAATCTTAATATTGTCTCAGACTGTAGCTCTTCATGAGTTTATTAAGCTTATGTCCAAATACAGTTATGCTCTGAGGAATTTGCTTTAGACGATTCAATTTATATATAATATATCTTATGTATTCCATATAATTTACTTATAGAAGATATCCTAACTCTTCAAATTAAACTATACAATACTTCTTTATCAAGGTAAAAAAGATAGCCATACAATCATATGAATGTAGAGGTATCTCCCTCAGTATAAATCATCTTCCCTAAATAGTATTTTCAGCATATCATGTAATTGATGACCTAAATTATATTTTGGGAGACCATCGAGTCAAGGAGAACTTTCTGTCGCTGAAAGATTTTGCAGAAGGAAATCCCAGAAAACACAGAGAGAATTCACCTAATCTTGTTGCTTCCAAACACTGTAAATAACCCATACAAGCATTCAGAGATGAACACTGTCAAACAGAGGACATTGCAGATTTTCAAGAAATATTTTTCTATAACCCTTATACAAGTGTTCTGAGCCTCTAATATCATATCTTCAAACAATCTTCATGTTGACTGCTAATATATTATGTGTGGGTTTGGCTCTGTCTTCAATTTCCTTTTAATATGAGTCCTCATTTTAATAGGATTTCTGTTTCAGAAAATACACATCCTTTTATATTTTATCTGAAGAAAATATTATGTTAGAAATTCATAATGATAACTCAAAAACCAGAAATATCCAGGTCTCAAACCACATACTTTTTTGATTTAGTACTCCTGGATTTTTTTCCTCAGATTTATTTGTCAAGGTCAAAATACAGAGCTGGTTTTTCATACTTTTTTATTTCATTTTTTTTTTTCCTAAGGCAGATGAATATCCTGCCCTCAAGTCAGAGATCAGTGACATTTCTGGAAGGTTAAATCATGGGGTCTTTCAAAGAACCAGAAATATATTCAAAGTTAAAAGAATTCTTTTGTTTAAACCTTGATTTTCTCAGATTCTTTAATTAGTTTTGAGGATATTCTCATCACAGACCATCCTGAAAAAGGGTCAGAAGAGGGAGACCTGCCCCATTCCTTTTTCAACAGACTATTAAACAATGTGGAGCACTATGGAGGGTTTCCTGTGTATCTCAGTGTCTTTAGTTTATGTTCCTTGAAAAAAAAGTTAAAATTAGGTTGTCAGAGAGAGAAATTACAGTGTTGTTATGGGCAAAGTTCCACATAGTATGAAAAGCAGAAGGTTCCAATCCTCTAGAAAGATTAATTCCAGTTTCACCTCTCTAGCACAGTTAGTTGAAAATTTTCAGAGGAGTAACTTAAAGTGAAAAGCAACTTTTTATTAATAACAATGCCAAATTATTAGCAATAAGGCAGAGGCTTTAACATTAAAGAACAGGACATTCATAAGTCAGCTATTTGTTGTAAAGTAGTTAAAGCCTGAGTATTCCCTTTTAGTTCTCCTGTCTAGCCTTCAGGTGAACCAGCTCCTGTCCTGACCTATTTAAAGGTATATTTACATGCTCTCTTCTAAGCTGAAAAAACAGAGTTCACCTTCTTTTAAATTTTTGAGATTGAGGCTACAATCATTGTGAAACTGTAAATAGCAAATGTGACAAACCTGTTACCACATAAAGAGGAATTGAATCATTCCACCTATTTCTGCCAATGTGGTCATTTCCTCTTTTGGCCAAGTATACCTACAAAAAGCAAATACTAAAATCTGTTTTTGGAGTAAAGGATTATTTCAACTATGTTTTACATGTATTGAGAGGAGTAAAGTAATTGCACAGGTACAAAAGAACAAGGAGGCTCTGAAATTTTCTCATAGCATGATTTCCTTGGCATTGTGTTCTCTCCTGCATATCCATTATTGACCATCTGCATCTTCAGCCTGGACTACATGGTGGTTTTAAATGAACTGGCACGTCTGCCAATAAACTGAAAGGAAAAATAGACAAGAAAGAACAAACCTCAGAAGCTCCTGTTAATCCATTTAAGACTCCTACTTCATTTTCCACAAGGAAAGAATGGGTAAAGCATAGTTTTGCAGCCTTGTAGTAGAAAAGTTGCAGGGGTTACATGACAGTTTTGTCAATTACCAAGTTTGCATTACTCACCAGTCCTCCTTCTGTTTTTGCTGCCTTTCCTTGATCTAGGACCACAGCAAAGATTGACTCAGTTTGATTTCTGAGCAGTCACAATGTGAAGCTCAAGCTGCCTGCTGATATGTTGCAGTCATTTCAGCTCTCATGAGCTGAAATCTCAGGCATCATCTGACTCAGTGAATAACTTGTGAAGGAGATTCATTATTATATGGCATAGAGTACAAATCTGCCCACATACAAATAACAAAAAAGGTTTTCCAGTTAAAAATGTCTGTTAATTTTCAACAGAGTGCTAGTCAGCTCATGCTTTTCTCAGATTTGAAAGGTAAAATTTGAAATTTTCTGTTTTCTAAACACTGAGGCTTTATAACTTTTATAATATTTATTTATTAAATATTCTACTTCAGAACAGTAAAGATGTTGGGTTTTTTTATTTTTTTAAGGGTCTACTGGTCTTATCTAGTCTTACTGGGGATTTTTTGTATCCTCTAAGCTTTAGAAGGGAGAAGGAAATGATGCACTCCTGTATTTATATGGTCCTAATTATCAAACTATCACCTAACTCAATGCCTGGCCTTCTTTAATAGATTTAGCCTACAACTCTCCTCAAAATTCAGAAAACTACACTGTTTTTACTAGTAGAGTAATATATATGAATTGTCTTAAATCACACAAAAAAAATCGTCCCTGAGCAGTTAACTGTATTTGGCCAGAAAACCTCAGAGAAGCACGTGAAATTTTTCCATGTGTCTCCAAAGCTAAAAAAATAGATGGGCATTTTTCCAAGGCACATTCTAATATAAAAATATCTAATGGGATTATTGTGACTCATATGAGACATTCTCTTATTAAATGTCTAAGGATGGCAAGGCTGAAGAATTGTTAATTCATCTGAAAAATCAAAATATAAGTTCTGTCAATTTGTCTTCACCTTTTGTATACAGGTAAGCCAATGTAAAATGCTCATGTCATACATGGACGTGGTGAGTGCAGAGTGCAAGGCTGCAACACCACAATGATCACTTAGAAATCAGATTCCATAATCAGATCTTTTCATTGAACTGGTGTTAGTGATAGATCTGAAAGTAATGGCAAGCATAGAAGTGAAAGGATACCTACTTGTACTTACTGCATGACAGGCTTCGACTGCAGATACTATAGTAAGAAAATCACTTAATTGGGAATTAGTTGATTGCGAATTGATTGATTGAAAATCAGTTTGTTGGGAACTCTATTACAGATTCCTGACATCACATCATCAAAATTCATGAAATACTCTCCCCTGGTTTAAAAGCAAACAAACAAACAAACAAACAAAACATTTACAGATGGGCTGCTGAGAAAACTTCTTTCATGGTTTTTGATGTAAAACTCGGATTACTGAGGTGTTTTTACAAGGTAAAATTTCTGCTAAGATATCTACAGACATATTCAAATTAAAAAAAAATAATAAAAGGAGAAGGAAATAATAAAAAAAAAATCAAAAAATCACTAACCTTTAAATATGTAGAGATACTGCTAAAATAATGATTCACAGGCGAGAGAGTTTTCTGATCCATGTTAGAAATGTAAAATCCTTCAGATGTCCACTCACATATTCTGTAATGCTGAAAAGAATTGACAGTTCTGACTTCAGGGCTGCACACCATTCAAAATATTAAGAAAACACAGAAACAGTCAATTAACTCATGCTGGGAAAATGAGGCTTAAATAAAAGTAAGTCCAATTGGTACAACTCCCTCAGCATAACCTTCACTTTAGCAGATTCTCACTGCAGACAGATATGGAGAATTACTTCAAAGCTACACATAATAGGAAATCAAGGGTCACAAACGGAAAGAAGAAAATATAAGTCACAACATGCAATGGAAGCCATGAAATGAATGACAGTGCAATTAACATGACAGAGAGAAGATGGAAACTTGTCAGAAATTGCTGCATGGCTGCTCAGATTTGATAGGAGCGTGGAATTGATTTCTTCACACAATCTCTTAGAAAAAAGATTTCAATCAAGAAGTGAGGGAATGAAACTTGGTGTATATACACTTCTCTCTGTGCTTGTATAAGTGTGTGAGTCCTTATGTGGGGGTTGATAACAGACCAAGGAGCTCAGCAAAGCTGTTAGATCATACAGACGGTGGAAAAATGGCCCACAGTTGGCACCATGAGAGGCAATAATTAAAGGAAAGGATTAATGAGAACTTTGGACTGGCTTTTGGCCATTGGAGAAAGATTTTATTGCTATTACATAGAAGTTAGACAACTATGCCAAAGTAAACAGCATAAAGGGGTCTTTTTAGCTGAAGCTAAAGCTGAACCTTATCAGCAACAATTCATTCTGTGTCTGCTGTGAAGAAACTAGGCCTAAGTAGATCCCATAAGAATGGAGATGGGAAGTTTTTGCCTGCGCTGTGAATCTGAATGGAGATGTTAGCTACTCTGCTCAAAAGCTCTCTTGCAAAAGAAATAAAGTCTCTGCACTTTCCATCAAGAAAAGCACTATTTATAGCTCTCTGGAAATGACTACTGGAAGCCTTGTGGGAAATACACAGCAAAAACCCTTAACTGAGCAATGGAAGACATTTGCCAGAACATCTCTCCCAAAGTTCCATCAGGCTTAACATGTATATTAAAAGAAAGTGGAAAAAATTGCTCAAAGAACTTATCTTTATGAACTGAACTTCAACTGCCTTCAATCTCTATCAGTTCAGACAGAATAAGTAAGGGGTAAAGTTTGTTGGAGTAAAAATCTCTCTCATTATCCAACCTAGAAGAGAATTAATGACTATTTCAGTTTGTGATTAGCTGTAAGAACAACTGTGTTGGCAATTATCAACTTCTTGTGACTCTCTAATCTGTACCAGGTTGGCTGCAAAACAGAAGACAACATACTGTCTGAGAGTGTCTTTTCTGAAAGAAAAGAACTGATCAATAGATTAGAAAATACTGATCCAAACACTTCTTTGCTTAATCTGCTGTTTAATACTTGGAATTGAAGAAGAAGGATAAAGGGAGAGAAATGAATGTATGATTTAATATGCATTTCTACTTTTAATCTTGGTTCAAGGATGATCACTGCTTTCACATAAAAGCTGAAAGAATATGCACAAGTTCCAGATTTGAAAACTACCCTAACTGAAAATTGAAAATACAGGTCTGCTGATGTTATCAGGTCTCCATTTTGTCCTATGGTGACATATGACAATACTTTTTTAAGAGATTCCATGCATAACTAACTTTAAATTGTTTTTATCCAACAAAAAATGAAAAAAGAAAGGAATAAGACCTTCTTCACAGTAAGATGCAAATATAATGGTCATTATAAGCAAATTTTTGTTTCAATTTGACTCAGTACTGCCTTAACACCTGCTTAGTTGTTTTTTTTTTTTTTTCTTTTCATGCTTGTTTCCAAATCATTGTGGTTTTGGTTTTTGTGGGGTTTTTGCATAGCAGAAAATGCATGTCATGCTGTGTTATACTATATGCTATTATAGTGTATAATGTATAGTTATATATAACTCTCTCTCTCTCTAAATATATGTACAGTTCAACTCCACACAATTTATGAGGAATTTAGCATCTGGTTTTAACAGATTGCATAAATTTTTGTTTCTCCTGTGTTTCCCAGGAAGACAGTAGGGAGCTATTGAATTTCCTGCTTAAATGTTTTGAATCAGGCGACATGCTCACAGTATGTTCTTGCACTTGGTTATTATAAATTTCGCAGAAAACACACTTTTTCACTGGAAGGAATTTTTACAGAAGACATCAGCACTTTTGCTACTGGTTTAGAGCCGTGTTTGCTAACATTTCTTATGAAACTGTATTATTGAGATCCAGACTTTATAAGGTGCTGGGCTGCCTTACTCCTTCTAACAGGATTTTCACTGTAAGCAATTAAATTTACATAAGAGGGACTGAATTATTACAGTAACTCCAATGTCTTCATATGGCCCAAGAAGAGATCTCTAATTTGTTGACAAAAGCTTACAAATCCTGTATAGTTATAACCATTAGATACAACAATTGAGATTAAAGTGTGTTCTTAAAAATCACATAAAATAAAGCTAATTTTAAATATTTAAACTTTTACTATTTTTAATTTATTTAATGGAAAGATGTAATTGCCTGCATAATATTTTAATTTTAAAATCCTTTGAGGTGAAGATCTGGCTGACAAAAATGTTGAATATCCTAACAGAATCTGCTTTCATTTGTTTAAAAGAAAGTGATTTAAAAGAAAGTGATTTAAGTGATTTCATGGATTCACCACTAAATGTTCAGAAAAAGTAACGCGTGAACCAAAGGTAAATGTCTTAATGGGAAATATTTTATAAATAGACATCTAATAGTTGTGTCAGAATAGGTTTGAAATTCCACTGTGAAGGGAGGGCTGGCTTTGGTCTGGTTTTTTATCTGTGTAATATAAGAGACAGTAAAAGAAACAACAGAGACCTGTTGTAGGGCTATAAACCAACATTAGCACACATTAGAGGTTAAATGATCTAAATAACAACAGAATATTTCTGGTACTGCAGACATTATAAAAAATTACATACAGAAACCTGAAGTCCAAGCAGTGCTACATTGCTAAATACTCCTTCTTCAAAGTATGAAACAATTAGATTATCTGTTTCCCGAAGATTAAGCAGGACAAAAAGCTGATGGTATAAAGTCAAATATGTTGTATTTTCTTAATTAAAAAATAAAGCAAAAGTATTTTCCTGATCCATATTATGACACTCCTCAGTCACAGGGCTGACATATAAAACTGTTCAAGCTATAATTTCTTCTATACCTGAGAGATATCCCAGGGATTGTTCCTTATTTGTCTCTCAAGAAAACCTTACCAAAAAAATTAGGTTTTCTTTAGCTTTACTGGGGGAAGCTGGGGAGTAAGGGTGTACCAGTGTAGAAAGTGCACATTTGCTCCAGCCATTTGCTTGACTTACATTTTCAGCAGAAATAATTTTTAGTTGCTTTTTCTGCATGGAATGCGAAAATGCTATAGTTTGTTTGTGTTTTTTTGTTTGTTTGTTTGTCTGTTTGTTTGGTGTTTTTTGTTTTGTTTTTTTGGGTTTTTTTTTTTTTTTGTATTAAAAAAAAATATAAATTTTTTTTTTTTTTTGTATTAAAAAAAAATATAAATTTTTTTTTTTTTTTGGGGGGGGGGGTGTTTGGTATTTTTGGATTTTTTTTGTGTTTTCCAAGGATTATGAAAGATAAATATGATGATAATCCCTTGTTAAAGCCAAAGGCTGCATTATTTTGTGCTGTGATATTTTCAATGCAAAACGTTTATGATAAAATTGAAAAATCATTAGGGTAATGCAAATAACATGTTACAGTAATGGACACCTGGCAATTGTCTGATGTTACAAAAATTATTCTTCAAATGTGATATTTCTGTAGTGGCTAACAATTACAGGATTCCTTTGGGAATTTCAGATCAGGTTAGAGCAGAGACGGATTTAATTATCCGGATTTGAAGAATATTGTGGTTCATGCATTTCCTGGTAATACAAAAGAAGTTGTACATCACACATGCTGAATTTTCACATTTCCTGAGCACACTTTATTGCCCTTTGTAAGTTGTGTCTGCCTCCAAACTCATAGTTTTCAAGGCTAAATTGTACTCTGCATTAGATTTTAGCGTTGATCCGAGACAAACAAGCTGACTTAGCCAGCTTATAAACTCAAAAACTCAATATATTTGCCACAGCAATGCAAAAAGCAGTAGGTGCAGTTCCTGCACCACAGTTGTACTCCAAATAACTGTGAGCCATAGTCTGAATGAAAATCTTCTGACACTTCAGTGGGAAAGGAAAAAATTATACTCACATCACTGTCATTTAGAAAAAGAGTTCTAAGTAATTTCTTCCAAATGTAAATCTTTGCTTCCTCAGCAGACTCAGAGAAAACTACTCCAAAATGAAGAAGTGCAGAAGGAACATTGTCACCTCTCACTTTCATCACTGCAAAAAGAAAGAAAAAAAAGAAAAAAGAAAAAAAAAAATAAAATAAAATAAAATAAAATAAAATAAAAAAAAAAAAGAAAGGCTTTATGAAGTCTTGCAAAATCTTGCAAATCTTAGCTCAACTGTGGTCTATGATATATCAATCACTTGTATTGCTCTGTCTTCTCTTTTGGATCATCTGCTGTTCAAAGTAGGGTCAGGAATGATCTGAGCCTCAGGCTTGTCTTGGTTTAGATAGACAGGTATTTGCCAGGGAGGGTTGGAGTCTCCTTTGAAATGTAAGCCCCCCCCTCTTTTCCAAATTATTATAAATTTGCAATTAAAAGGCTGTCAGGCAAAAGATTTTGGGAATAGGTATAGCAGTTCTTTACTAGGGATATATATAAAAAATACAGATGTTGTATTACAGAAAAACAAGCAAGCAAGCAAACAAACAAGAATCCTAGAAAAACCCTGACAGAGTCAGAAATACAACCTGACACCCTGTTGGTGAGGGTGTTGGAAGAGTCCAAAGTAAGCCCTCCTGGAGTGGCAGATGTGGTTCTGTTGGAGTAGAGATGGTCCTGACGCCCTGTTGGTCAGGGTGTTGGAAGCAGTCCAGAGTAAGCCCTCCTGGAGGGGCAGATGTGGTTCTGGTGCAGTAGAGATGGTCCCTTTTAATAAAAAGGGGGTCCAGCAATGGTGAGATGGGTCCAGTCTTCCTCCAGGGATCCAGTGGAAAAACTGGATACCCCAGTTTCACTGTGGCTCCTTTTTTATCTAGGTTAAGATGGTTTGGTTCCTCTTCTCTGTGTAGAACAGCTTAATGGTCCATTAGCAAAAAATGTCCCCATGGATTAGTGAAACAATGAAGAGAGATAAGTAGCACTCCACCATCTGAAAAGCGACACTGACCCATTTGGACAAAGATAAACAATTCTGCTCCACCCAGATGGAATAGAATAACATGCTCTTTACAAAACCCAGGACAAGGCTATTCAATGTGGCAGAGTGCTCCCAGGTCAATGTTGCTCCTCTGAACAACTTTTACAAGCCAAAGATGTGGCAAGTTCAGATGTCCTATGTGAAAGTGTGAAGACTAGCCAGGACTATTATGCAGTCAACTTTTAGATGCAGGCCTCCAGCTGACGTCCAGTTGATAAAAAGTGGCCTTAAGACCAGCTGTGCTCAAAAGATTAGGTTTTATTATCAACTGTAAGTGTGTTTTCTCTGTTAAGGCCCAAGCCTTATATTTTTTTCAACTGAAATATTGCATTCATATCAAGATAGCTATGACCAGAACAAGGGAAAATCTTATTTCCAACCACCTCCCCTTTTTCCACTAGATATCACTAAAAATGTAAGCACTGATTAAACATCCCTTCTCTTATGCAGCTACTCATATACTGCCTCAATGGATGCACCAAAGATGCTAAGTCTTGCTTTTTGCCAACCACGATGCAGCACAGTGGGACTGACCATCAGAACTGAACACCATCTTTTTTCCTTTTCTACCAGATCTTGGCAGCCAATCCCACCATGGCTTCCCTCCTTAGATGGCAGAAAAGAAAAGTCTAAGAAAGTCTAAGAGCAACAATTAGATCTTAGTTTGAAAAATGCAGAGAATATCCTTAGCTGATGAAAGGCACATGTTCTCCATATTACTAGAGACAATCTCATTTTTGCATCTCTAGCACTTTGTAGGGCCCTTTCAGGCTTTCAGAGTAACAACTGCAAGCCCTCTGTGTCTTTTGAAGAATTCTGCATCACTGAGATGTTGTGCCCTGCTCTCTCTGAGTCTTTTCCATATGTACTTTTGCAAATTTTTAAGGAAACATTTGACTTTCAGGATGTAAAGGTTTTTTAGAAGTAGTATATGATTAGTATAAGAGTCATTAGAGCAGTAATGTGTGCAGGAAAGACATCTCAGATAAATAAAGTGCATGCCCCATCTCTTGGTCTATCATTTTGACTGTCTAGCCTAAACTCTTGTGATCCTATAGGCTGTACTGTGGTGGTGGATAGAAATTCAGTCTAAGGTTTAAACAAGAAATAAGACCTCTATTCCTGAAGAATATAAACAATAAGATTTTTTCATCAGACATATATGTGTTTTATTTTTTGACAAATGTAACCAACTGAAAAACCCCTTGCCTTTTCTTTAAACGGAAAATTCTTGGAAGGAACTGATGGCTAAAAGAAATGTCCTTTTCATCCATATATTCTGAGTAGCTGGAATTTTTCAAAATTACAAAAAGTCACATGCTTATTTCTCTGCAAATTAAATTAAAATATTATATCCCTTTTTCTGTTCTTTCAGAGTTCCTTAAGACTGTATCTTAAGCAGAGATAAGAGATGTTAAAATTGATAATATAATTTTAAAATAGAGATTAATGTTGATATATGAATATCAGAATTTTTCCAACAAGAATTTAATTTCAGTTTATCTGTAAAACTGATATTGGTGTTCACTGAAACTTTATATTGAAAACCTCTTGACAAAATCCACACCCAGCATTGTGGATATGCATGGCAATTTACAGCAAAATTTTCTTTAAATGTGACAAATGAAATGAATGCCAGATGTTTTAAAACAATTAATTTTTTTTTTATTCTTATAAGAAGAAAACTTTAGAGAGAAAAATCAGCACTTCATGTTTCCTTGTCTATTGAGGTGTCTTTATTTCACTAGACTTAAAATAATAGGAAGTAATCAGAGGTCCTTAAGTTCCCCTGTGTATTATTTAAATGTTAGCTAGTAGTTCATTATTTCATGTGACTGAATTCTGTGTCTACATTGCACTTTCACTTTCCAACACAAGCAAAAGTGAAGCAAGAGAAAATCAATGCTTTAGAGGGGTAAATGATAAATGAAGCAAACAGACCAATGTTTCTTTTTGACTTTTTTTCCTAGAAGCTCCAAACTGTGGACTGATGCTTTACAGAACCTGAAAGCAACCTCACAGGTTGTTAAAACTTTTTTTAGTACAGCATTTTCATTTTCTCGCTGGGTCCAAATCATAGGTTTAGTCTGAAGCAGAAACAGATGTCATCTCCTTCAGAAGTAACTGTAAATGTAATCAAGGCTTTATCAGACCCATTTTAGATTCTTTCTATTGTAAATGAGCTTCTTAATCCATTAGGCTGATTATGCAAAGCATAATCCATGGCCAGTCTTTCAAAGTTCATTTTTTAAATGGAACATGGCTATCTCACTTTTAAAGATTTCTGAAAAACTATTACCAATTCCACACATTTGGGTGCATCTCTGATGGGAAATGCAAATGGAGTTAGTAATAATTGCAGAATGTCGGGAAACTGGATGAGGTTCTTATTAACTTTGAGAAGTTATACTATATGCAGATGGGGCAGTCTGCTTGTTCCACCGTTTTTAACCTTGAAAAAAACCCAAGAAGCTCTTTGACACATGTAACATGGATCTTTCCTTACACATATAAAACCCAGTAAGTCAAAATAACCGCTCCAAAACGCCCAAAACATCAACCCCCCAAGAATCCCAGCTTCTCTCAGGCTACCATTTGTGGTCTTTTCAGACTTTCTCACTATGAAGACAACTTTCAGAAAAGTGATGGTGACAGTAATCCTTTAAAATGTCAAATCTTCTGACTAGTATATTTGGAAGAGCTTAAATAAAATATACTCACACATACATTTATTAGATCAGAAGTACAGATATTTCAGGAATCAAGTGATATTTTCCTGGGCTGCTGCACAATTTGTGAAGTCATGCAAATGGGACTAATTCAGCTACTCAAGATCAAATGGAACTATTCATGTGGGATACTGGGATAAAAATGTTTCCATTGTTTCCACTGTTCATGTCTGCATGAACAAGGATAACAGTTGACACAGAGAGATGCCCAAGGGATTACCTATGTGCCACCAGATTTTGTGCTTCTGCAGCAGAGTTAGAATGTAGGTTATATAGGTGCTGTATCACACCAAAGAAATGAAGGAAACAATACATTTAAGAAAACTTTTTTGCTAACCAATCACAAAATAAAAATATGAGTTCTCTTTTATTCTACCTGGGTACAATTTGGCAAAGTTTCACTGAGCTCAGTTTACCACTATGAATATAGATCACTGAAAAGACTGAAGCTATGCCATCTATTATTAAATTATTATTCTTTAATGAGCACCTCAGCTTCATAATTGAAGTAAATAAAAAGAGCAAAAACTCTCACAACTACAGTTTGAAAATGCAGTAGACTATGAAGTATCTTTTGCAAATACCAAAAGATCATTTTTCATCTGTTTCAATTTAACAAACTTATGCATTTAAACAGAAAAATATTTATATTTATATATGTTCGTATAAAATAACCTTTATTGCCCCATGAAATCACTTTTGGATTAACTAGAAAGTTCTGCCTAACTTTCTCCTCTTACCATTGCATTTCAAATACATGGTACAAAATTAAGGTTGAGAATAAGAAGTTCTATGAAGGTAACACAATTTGAAATGATCTCATAAAGAAATACACACAGTTAAGTACAGTTTTTACTTAATCAGCTACCATTTCTTAGGTTTTATTTCTAACCAGCTAACATAACAGTAATTAAAAATTTTCCATGGATGTGCACAGTTTAAATGAATAGCTGAAAAGTAAATTGCAGTTATCAAACACTTTTTCCTTAAAACAGTGATCAGTGGCCATGGATTTATGGTAGCATTTCTTAAAAAGATCATTGAGACCATTAGTAAAGCATTGACAACATTAACTCTATTTCTTTTATGCATTCTTCTTGTTAGAACAAATATGAAAATTTTGTATAACACTGGCACACAAAATCTGACAGCTAAATGGTGAAAAAATGCCTGAAAATGAATGTCAAAAATAAGAGTATGAAAAAATATTTTAAAGTATTTTAAGAAAAATATTATTCTAAATGTTTATTGCCAAACAAGAAAACCTTCCAATCTCTAAATTATAGACAGATTAAAAACCTCAACCAAACAAATTTTTCATTTCAAATATATTAGGAAATTATTTTTTTAAAGGCCAACAATTACAGTGTCAGGATACTGACTTCTATTTCACATGTTTCTATACTCATGTATAATAGTATAGATGGTTCTTATTTATATATATGTATATATAGCATATCTACCTTTATCAAAGAAATTTCATTTGTAAGGAAATTAACACCGCACAACAAATAAAAAAAGCTCTGCATTTTCTACAGTGTATCTATGAATACTTTTGTTTATCATAAATGCAATACATCAACCAGGAACAATCATTCCTAGCTCAAGGTGATATATCTGCTAGGGTAATGAAAGTAATTTTTTTTTCCCTTTTCATTGAAGTCTGTGAAAATATTTTTTTTAAAGAAAAAAAAATAAGCTAGGATCATCAACAATCAAATTTTTAAAAAATTGTCTGCATTACTCGCTTGGCTGGGCAGATTTTTGTGTGCATTTTGATGTGAAGGTGGTCTAAAGCATTAGGCTGAAATAGAGGATGGGGGAAATGATACTTTGTTACTGTACAGAATTTCTTACATTTTGGAACTGTTAAGTTTTCCATTATCTGTCTTTCACTCTACCCCAAACGAAAAATAATAAATAATAAAAAAATTACTGCTATTCTTTATATTTTGCCTTGATCATTTTCATGAAAAGAGGAGTCAGGTTAGATTGAATTTAGATTAGAAGTGACACAATCAGAGAAATTTTGGAAGATCTCACACCTCTCTGAAAGACTAGGCCAGATCATGCTGTTTTTACTAGTCACATATACAATTGTTCCTTATCGCAGAATGAACAGTAGTATTATCCACTTGTTTGTATCACTTTCTTATGCTTTGTTCCATGCTTTTTATCTGTGTGGAAAACAGACCAAAGATCTAATAATCTGGACCACAGACTTGTAAAGTCATTTAGTAATAATTATACCTACAATGTGGAAATGTTTTACTATTATTATTGCTTTTTTTTTTTTTTTAACCTTATTATTCATTATTATTGTTGTTGATGTGGTTATTATTAATTCAAATTTTGTGAGAATCCATTTATGCTTTGCCACTATTTTTTGGAGGTCTGTTCCTTTGAATCTGTCAGAACTTGCTGTCATGATGTAGAATTATGCAGTTATGATGTGGTTTTGTTTGTACATGTAGGCTTGGACACAATTGACAGCCTGGGCTCCTGAAGAGGAAGAGTTTGGCTCTGCTATCCATACAAGCCGCCTTTCTTTCTTTCTTCCTTTCCATCACTCCTTTTTACAGGTCAGGCTGATCTGACAGACTGACAGGAGAAACTGCAAAGGTGTCTACAGTCCCTCCTACTGCACTTTAAAAGCACTGGAAAAACAGAAACACCTAAGGAATATGAGGTCATAGGGTTATTTTAAGTTCTAGTCTTGTAGTGTGGAAGTCAGGTTCTGTTGATTCAACTTTTATTACACAGTTGTTCTCTATGGATATTTCCAGCCCTACATTCCCAAGACAGGTAGCAAAAACCAATACTGTTACAAATGTGCTGACAGACTAAAGGAAAGTAATAACCACTTTTTCATCCATTTCTAATTCTGCTGCTGAGCGTAAGCAAGAGTAGACAGCACAACGGTTTCTTGGGTGAAACAATATTCTGCCTTTGTGATCAACAGCCTCTTTTTGTGATGTTTCCTGCAATATAAAGGATTAAGAGTTTCTAAATTATCTCTCTCCCAAATGGGAAATAAAATAGAGCAACATACTCAAAAGTGTCCCTGGTGCTGTTTTTTAATTTAATTTGCATCCATTGCATTCCTTTGGCTGAAAGACCTTCAGCACTTTCTGAATATATTTGTTTGTCTGTTTTTTTGTTTGTTTGCTTCTGTGTGTGTGGGGGGGATGTTGTTTGTTTGTGGTTTTTCCCCAAAAATACCTTTTCAACAGCCTCAGATACATGATTAGTGCAAGATCAGGCAGTCCTACATCTTTCTTTCCTTCTCTTCATGAAGTTTCTGCTTCTTTCCTGGTCATTTTGATTACTGTTGAATTTATTATTTTCAAGTGCAAGAGGATGTGAATGACTTACTATGCCTAACTTTCCTGTTTGTTGAGTTAGTTTGCTAGCCTTTAAGCTATATGACGTTCATATTTTGTCTGGAAGAAAAATTCTGGGGATTGGATACAGGATATACTAACAACCAGGCCTTGACTACCCTTCCTATTGATAGTTCTGAGTCCTTTAATTCTATATTAAAGACAATTTTTCTCTGTAATAGTGCATATATTCCTAGTGAAGTGATTCAGTCCCATCATATAATTCTGGGGTCATTAACATCTGGGAATTTATGATAGTGGAAAATTTTGAAAACCTGCCTTGTTAACCATTTGTGTCACTGCCTAGCTCTTCAATGAGGAAGATGTAGAAGCAACTCCATTTATTTAAACTTTGTACAATCTGATTTTCTCAGAGAAATTTTTTACCTCTGTATAGCACCAAGAGCCTCTTTTTCCTCAAACAATGAGCCTTTTTAACAGTGGTTAAAAAGGTGTTTTGGAAAGTTGGGCTTTTGAAGGGCAAGACATTTCAGTGAAATATGTCAATTTAATGTAGACTCCAACAGCCCCATGACACAGCTCCATGTGTCTATTTTTGCAAACAGACAAATCAACCATGGTGCTACTAATTGAGCCAATGGAGGTTGTCCTTGACTGCATCCTCTGTTTGAATGCACAACATTTAAAACTTTTGGAGACAATGTCCCCAGCTGGTTTGGGAGATGTCCAGATCAGGGACCAATACAACAGGTGGTATGGACAAGTTTTAACACTTATATTGTTCTCCAATTTGTGTGGCACTCCATCACTATTCCATAATATATTTTTATAATTCAAGCATACTTTTTTGAATGCCTGAAGGCATGTAATGTGGATAAATGCTGTAAAAGCCCAGACCTATTCCACTGCAGTGCTGCCAGCATTTTTTCACACAGTAATAAATTTAAAAATCAATCTCCCTGTCCCATTACCTTGGGTCACTACTTGTGCTCTAGGGGTAATCCAGTGGCAAGAGTTAGGTAGCCTGAATGCAGTTGGCATGTGACCCTGTAGACTCAATGTTATGAAACATTTCCTGACTCTTTATGTTTAAATATGTTTATATGTATGTAATTAGGGTCAGGGTTGAGGTTCTCAGATCAGAGCTCTAAGGAAGGACATGGCTGCTTTCAGGTTTAAGACCTTTCCATTAAAGATTTGGAAAACAGAAGAGTCTTTCTGGCCTTCTGATATCCATGTCACAAAGGAAATACAGGCAATTTGAAACTTTTTTTAACTGAAATATCTTTTAAAATAGAATGTTCTATTATTTCGTCTATTCAGGAACTTCTCAAATTTAGCATTACATTCCAAAATGGGTCATTTTTTAGCCCCAAAATTCCTTAATTCTAATGAGTCTGTATAGCTTATTACACAAGTAAATGTACTAGGACTGGGCATTTTGTCTTTGCATTTTTATTCCTTTATCACTCTTTGTCTCTCCTTTTATGTTACAACAGATATATATTTATGTCTATGCAACCTAATGTCAGTTTTAAATGGGTAACAACAAGGCATATTTCAGTGTGTACTTATAATACTATTCACTATTTTTCACTGATCACATTTATATTTCTATGTATTATTGGCTGGCAATATACTCCTAAGTGGTGCCACCCAGAACTCTCACAGTATGTGCCATAGCATCATTTCCATTCAACTGCTCCCCCCTTTTTTCCATTAACTAAAAATGCAAACATTTCTCAATATTTCTTTGAGTCAAAAAGATTTAGCGCTGGTAGCTAGACAAAGTAGTGCAGCTGTTCAAACTTCCACTGTATATTTTTCAGCTCAAGGAGATAAACATGGGCTCTATCATCTTGCTTGCACGTTATGCTGTTGCACTTTTAACAGTATTCATCGTGCAGCCCTTTTCAGCAATTTGTCAGCACAGGCCACTGTGGAGACTGTAGGCAAAAAGCTCATTTGGAGAACAACATAGCCCATCTGCAAGGTTTAAATCATAACACATCAGGGATTAGAAACACACAACACAAGAGGACAACAAACAATCAAGCAAAAATATGAACTATTATTCCAGAGTAGTTACTGCAAACCAGGTGTTGGTAGTAGGTACCAAGCCACACAAGATGCAGTGATGGGACCTGGCCCTGATGGCTGGGAGGGAGCTGGGTGGGAGCAGGCTCCCCCCTGGCTCAGGGATAACAAAAATTCAAAACCAAACAAAAAAGTCCCCAACAACCCAACTCCCAAACCTTTAAAAAGTGATTTTCTACTTCTTGAAAAGTAGCAATGGTAATTTAATACCAACGTGAAACAGGCTATGAAGGCTATGAAACAGGCTATGTTTATTGACAGAGTAATACAAAATAACTTTGAGGCATGTGGTTTTTCATTTATTCTGGATTCTTTCATATCTGCATTCAGATGAGGTTATGATTTCATATGTCTGTTGAACAGGGATAGATGCACCAGTCACTCCAGTAAGTACCTATACAACAAAGGATAATGCAGTATGTCACAGGTCAGGCTGCAATAGCAAAACTCTAGCCAGAGTCACTCAGAAACCCTAATATGTGCATAACCTTGCTTGACTTTTGTAATTTTCATAGGTATCTTTTTCATTGGTTCATGGCAATTATTCAGGGTAAGCACACTTTCTGTATTTTTTGTTTTAATTTATCAAGAAAATCTACAGAAATATTCTTCAACACATTACAGAAAACATGTATTTCTCTGAAAAATAATCTGAAAAAGTAGTTCTGTATGCTCAATTGATTTGAGTATAATGTTGACTGGAGAAAAAGATACTCTTATCTGCAGGATTTAAAATATACCTTGATGACCTGACTTTTCTCACACTTTAATAACTTTTTTTTTCCTCTTTCTTTCTCTCCTATCACCCATCACTTGAAGTATAATCTTTATTAGTGAACTGGTATTTAGAATGTATCACTGGCATCAGCAAAATCTGAAATTTCCTTATCTTCAGCTGCAGAGCTTTAGTCAGTTTATTTGCCCAAATGCCGCAGAGCAGAATTATGTGTAAGTTACCAATGATCTCTACATAGGAATCCAGTAGGATTCTATGGGAGACACTAGTTCTCTCTCATATTTCAAAGGCATTGCTGACTAGAACTGATTAAATTTTTTTCCAACATATTTATTACTCAGCATCTGTATCATTCCAGTTTTCATATCAGTGTGCATGCTTCCTAAATTTTCGTCACTCTTTAGTCAACTCATTTATAGAAGAATAGTCAATCAATAACGCTTCAAGTGATTGATGATTAAAATTATCTGTGAGTTACTTTTAAAAGTAACCTGCGTGTTCAGTGACTGTTAGAATGTCCTGTTAGACTGTTTATAACAACTTCCTATCTTTGATTACTTCATCTGAAAGAAAGTCCTAAAATGCCAAGAATAGGTGTTTAGCAGAACTTCCAGAAGTCCCTAATAATACAGATGTAATGCATATAGTTAGCTTCTAGACCAGAACCAGGGGGATTACAAATAAAAACAGAAGTCCTAGCTGCTGAGAGCCCAAAAACACAGCTTGTGGGAATCACTGCAGAACAATAGAGTGAATTGTTGCTGGTGGATTCACCGTTCCTACAATTTGCTGCACAAAGTTCCAGGGAGGAAGAACCAAGTCTATATCTGGTAAAGTTTACTTCTAAGTACACAGTGACCTAGACATAGCTTTGAATTGTTTAGGGAAAACACACATGCACACATGTACACTCCTCTAGACTTGACATTTTTAAGAGTGCAGAGAAAAGGAGGATTTGTTTAGCCTTACGGACCCAGCTTTGTGTTTCCCTTGCACATCTGACAACAAAAATTAGAAAGTCAGATGAAACATGAAGGAAGGAAACAATTTCGGCAAGCTGACTCCTTTCATCATGAAGGAAAAAGGGACAAGAACAGATTCAGTTGCTCTCACTAACGAGAGGATTAAATACCCAGCCAGAACAAGCAAGGGCAAAAACTGCTGCCGGACCTAAGGAATCATCTGCTAATATGTTGATTCCTGAGGGTACTGCAGAGCAGGAGGGAGAAAGCAAGTTTCTAACTGTGACCAGACCTATCACCTTGCATTTCTAGATTCACACCTGGGAAAAGATTTGGAAACAATTCATCTGGTGTGGGCAGATAAGTAGATTGTCCTTAGAAGAAAAGAAAATGAAACTATGTCTAGAGTAAGGTACAAAACTAAGTCTGGTGTTTTTTTTCCTGCTGAAGATAGCAATCTGAGACTTAATTTTTAAATCATTAAAATAGTTCAGTAAAATTGCTAGTACCATTTACTGGATTAAAGGAATCTTAAAGATACTTATACCATTTTTAAGGATGCTTTGGTTGTATACTCAAATGGGAAAATACAGCTATACAGCTCCTCTGCCCTTGCAAAAGATCACCTCCCTAAAAAAACTGCCTGTATTGATGTGTGTGTTCAACTATCTCCATATCATGGTCCAAATGCTCTGATACTTAAAATAGAGTAAATTCCTCTGGTGTTATCAAAAGTAACTGTCAAGCACTACAAAGCTAATTTCAAACAGCAAGAAAATTTGGAGAGTGGTGATATATCTAGACCTGGGGCTGAACAAACCTGGTTTTATAGGTAATCATCTAAATTCAGAGATGATAAATGGCCAAAGATACTATTAATTTATTGCAATATTGCCCGTCCCCCCTCTCACGCACACACCTTCTTCTTCAATCAGATGAAACCACTGGCCTCAGGAACCAAAGCAGGGGAAGCGGGGACACTATCCCAGGAAAGAGACGGAAACCAAAAAAGTATGTATGTAACAAGCGTAACCATATTATTCTTATTGAGACGTTTCTTGAATGAAAGCATTATAACTGTGGAATTCTTTCTTTTGCAGTAACTAATAGACAAATCGATCTAGAACAATAATGATTAGAATTTTAAGACTTCAATTACAGTGACATTACATTCTTGACTTGTGTGTGTATACATTTATACCATAAATACATATATATACACACACACACATATATATAAGATGTGCTTCCTCTTTGCTCATCATCAAGACATTGACTGCAACACCATAAGATAAGGGTTGAATTTGGAGAGTTTTGTGGGAACATAAACTCTTAGACTATGAGGGGTTTTCTAAGGAAAGAAGCTTATTTAAGGAAAACAGCTTATTTAAGGAAACCATACAAGTGCTTTCCTGTTAACATGAAATGTGGGCACCCTACTAAAGCTAGTAATTTCTAACCCTCTGGGTGGTGGCTCTGTGATTCAGATCTTTTATTCCAAGCACTCTTCAGGAGTGTCCACAAATACTGTCTCCAGCTGTTCCAAGGTATTATAAAATATGCAAACGTAAATGGTGCCATATCATTTAATCTCATATATGCTAACAAAAGGAGTCCTCTAACTCTTGTTTTGACAAATATTACAGATCATTTATTCTTACCTCACAAAGAAGCAACAGCAACAGCTGGAGGATGGTGGTTTGATCGTACTGACATTAAATGCAGGAGGCCAAAACCATTTTATTTTTCAGGCTGAGGGAGGACATCTTCACCTAGTGATAAGAAACTAGATGACATGAAGACTTTTACTAGTTTGGTTGTGCTTTGTTTAGTAACTTCAAGCAGATCATTTCACCCCCTTAATACTCTGTTCCTCTCCCACTTGCTTAAATGTTTTGTTCACTGCAATTATAGGTTTTTAAGGCCATGACTGTCTCTCATTATTTGCATTTGATGCTAGTAAAGTATAAAATTAATAGGTTCCTAATCTGGATCAAGGTATCTTGCTATGGCCATGGTACACAATGACAACAGAGTCTCTGTGAGGAGGCAAGAAGATTTTCAGTGAATAAGAGAAACATATTTTTCTTTTTTTGCTAAGGAAGAATAAACTAAGTATCAGAAACGCATAGGCAGCTTTATTTAATATTTAATATCTCTGCAGGATAAAGTACCAGCTCAAATACACATAATGCATTTAAGCTGCTGCTCTGGAGTGGTGCTGATAGTTTGTAACTATTATATCTTCAGATAGAGAAGTGTAGTTTCAGATCAAGTTTAACACAGTTTTACCTAGTGACACTGAGCAAGTGCTGGATTGCTTGCTCTGCTGTGTCACTTGTAATGAGTGACTTTAATATCTATGCTAATAAAGCTTGCTGCATCTCCTGTATAAGCTTGACACAGGCCCCAGTGGCAAAGAAGGAACAGGTATCTAAATTAAACTGAATATGTCTTGATTGAAAATGAAGGAAATTATATTAACCAGTCACCTGTGGGCACATGTTATACGCTACCCTGTGCTGAGTTTGCTGGTATGAATGTCTGGCATATTAATGCATGTCAAGCTTTGACAAAGCAGATAAGTAGCATCTCCATCACTGAGAGAAGACAGACTGGCACTCCATCTTAGCAGTTCACTAAAATCTTTCTTTTGCTACTAGCAATTTGCTTTGCTGCAGACCTTTTGTCTGACATGGGATGGGGCTTGTCCTACCATTTTCTACAAGCAGCACTAAACTTCATGACAGATATAATCCTCAGATAACATGAAATTTGTTTCAACCAGAGGCAAAGTACAGTATTGAAGGGGCTTAGAGGTGGTTAGGCAAACCCAGGTTTTACTAAATCAGAAGACTTTATTTACATGTAGAGAAGTAATTGGGTTATAATTCTGTAAGAATTATATACCAGTGTCTTATATCTTCACAGTGCCATAATTGGGTTTTTTGAGAGTGCCTAGAAACCTTCATTACAGAGTAGGATAAAAGTACTGTTCTAGTTGTAAAATACAGCATAGTAAGGTCAACATATTCAGGTGGCCAAGGAGACAAGACACACAGAGGATGAATACTCTAATTCTCTTTTCCAGCCACGGAATTCATCCTCTGCCTGATATTTTTTGTGCCATAATTTCTATATTTGCAGACAAGAACTGAATTTATTTTCCCAATACAGTGTTACAGAACCACAAGATAAAGTAATGATGGAATGGATTCGGCCACATACTATATCCCAAAACCTTTTCACAAGTTGAAGCTGACCAGCATTTTGTGCTGAGCAGAGCTGCTCCTGGAATTGATGTCACAACAGCGTGAAGTGATTCAAACAGAAGTATCAGGCTGTGTAAACCTATTTTTCACTCTGTCTTCTTCAGGTTGTTTTCACGTAGTGTGGCTTTAAGTGAGTATGGGAAATATATCCAAGAAGGGCAATGATTTGGAATGCTGCAGCATTGTAGGGCAGACCACTGTCAAGATGGGTGAGAGGGATAGAAAAGCCAGACATTAGAATCTACTTCAAACAGGCATAGAAAAATTTTCTCAGGCAAAGAAAATCTAGTACAAGTTCAAGCTCTTGCCAGTAGTTTGAAGAAAATTAGTCTTTTCACTATGGCATAGAGGAAATATTAATTTCTAGTTCTTTCTCTATGGTTATTCAGTCAGAAATTTTAAAGAGAATGAGAAAAATCTTGCTCAATTGTAGAGAAAAAGTGGTGATGCACCGCATTCTTTTGGAACTTATTTAGTACTGTGCTACCTTTACCATATCTCTTGTGGTATAACTTCCACATCCCACAACATATTAATTTTCTTTAGGAATATTGCTGCATTTCAAAAAACTAATAGGAAAAAAGTAAGGGAATACTTATTTTATTAGTTACACAGGGATTGTTCTTGAAACATTTTTGATCCTTCAAAGCAGGACATTTTAGTTTTTATTATAATATAGTATGCAGTTCAATTTTTCTAAATTAAAATATATAAACTATTATAATTGGCAAAAAGAAAAAAAACAAACAAAAAAAACAAACAAAAAAACAAAAACAAAAACAAACAAAAAACAAAAAAAAAAAAAAAAAAAAAAAAAAAAAAAAAAAAAAAAAAAAAAAAAAAAAAACAAAAAACACCAAAAAACTAAACATGGAATTATTCCAAAAACTTGGCTAGATTTGAATTCCGATACTAATGTTTGTAAAACATCATAGAAAATCTTACCAGGAAGGAGAAAGTCATAGGAGATGATCTAAATTGATAGTATAGAATAAAAAGAACATAAAGATTTCTGGAATGATCAGGGCAATGTAGTTTGTCCTCATGAGGAAACCAACATCCAATGCAAATTGCGGATGTACACTTAATAGATGACTTATCATAGGAACATTCTTTATTAAACCTCCAACTAATGACTTTGGTTATTTCTTACAAATTAATGTTGAGACTTGCTTCTGAACAGGTGAAAGTCATCTTTAAAATACTTTGAAGTGTTCTAAGTTGACATAAACCATTTTCAGTGTAAAATGATAAATGTAAAATGATTTCAGCATCAAAATATTTTTTAAATGAAAATCAAGTTTAGAAATTTTTTTGTCCTGTGTTTATATGTGTCCATTTTTGTCAGAACCAGGACTTGCAACTTTTTCCTCTGTGTTGAGAAAAGTAATTGCAATTCTTCAAAAATAGTTTTCATATTTTTCAATTTCCTTATTTTCTAGGCTTCCTGAACTTCGTATTGCCCTGCTCGCTAACACAGAATCCCAGAATCACTGAGGTTGAAAAAGACCTCCAAAGGCATCAAGTCCAACCTGTGACAGATTCCCACCTTGTAAACAAGACCAGAGCACTGATTGCCATGTCCAGTCCTTCCTTGAACACCTCTGGGGATGGGGACTCCACCACCTTCTTGTGCAGCCCTTTCCAGTTCCTGACCACCCTTTCCATGAAGATATTCCTCCTGATACCCAACCTAACACAAACCGGAGAGGCACTGCCAGTCAGTTTTCAATGAAATTTTTCTGAAGAAGCTTTCTAAAAAGTTTGCTTTCCAGTAGATACTAGTTCTGCAATCAAATTCAGGCCCATGCATTTTTTGTTAGACCAAGTGCTCATTGGAATTAGGATGTCTGCCAGGATATTGTGTAGTGTTAAACTGGAAACTAATGCAAGGCAAGTTCAGGTAGAGTTTTAAAGAGCCTGAGCTCTGGCAATAGTCTGTGTCTTCTTGCTGAGTTTACTCATTTCTCACTGACTGAAACTCCTCTTTATTCTACTTAGAATAAAGCTGCATCCATGGGTTATCTTACCCCATGAAAATTTAGTCCATATGGTTCTCAGTCAGTCTTATCTGGCATATATAAACAGGATATATGTATAAATGAGAATCTTCAGACATAGCCCACAAAATATGTGATATTGATGCCACATTGATGAATAAATAAAACTTGATTTTCTTCATCAAAATCTGATTAATTTTTATTCATACTTTTCCTAACATTAGGGACAAAACACTTCTCCAAAGTAGTCTGAACTTATCTGCATATGTTTTTATAGTCTGAATACAATAAGTCATAAACAGATTTATAAACACTTTCTGTAATTCACTAAATTATATTCGGCTAGAAATCCCTGGGGCCAGAATAAGGGAACTGGGTAGAGAGGACTGCCTAGCTGAACAGCAGTGAAAGCAAGACACACTTGTATAATGGCTCTTTCTGTAATAAAATTTTCTTCTAAACTCTATTGCTTATATGATGAAAATCTTGGTTTGGGGCATGGGGGAAATGAATAGAGATAGTACAAACTCAGGGGAAAATTCTCTTTAATAAAGCACATAGTAGAACATCAGTATTTCTTGTACCTTGTCTATCTTCCTTTGAATTCTTACAGGTATTAACAACCAGCCAGCCCATCATATTTAAAATAGTACCCTTTGCTGCAGTGATTGAATTTTTGCAATTTTCCTGTCTTTGCAATCTATTTCAGGTTGCATTTGTGTCTGTTTCACACTGCAAATGTCACATTTATCATCACAATGGAAAACAAGGGTACAGATTAAATTCTGGGAAGATACCAAAAACAGGTCAGGAGAACTGATAAAATAGGAAAGCCAGATTTAATATTCTCTAGAGATTTACAAGTGTTTACAGAACCTACCCAGTTTCCTGGCCCCATGTAGTCAGCTGCTCTCATGATCAGAAGGACTTATTGGAACACAGTAGAACATGCTGAATGAATATTTGTTTTTCAGCATAGAAGAGGGACACCTGTTTGGAAGAGACTCTGACAACAGGATGCAGGATGTGGTTCCAACAAATTGTTCTTCACAGCTTAGCTGTACTTAACCTCAGTAACAAAGAAAGATGGTCAATCGTATCTGAAAAGCTCTTGACACTAAGGTCATTCTTAGATGAGATTTTGATTCTATTCTTGTTTCTGTTGATCATTTGACACTGCAAGATAGTAATTTCAGAAATAATTTTCTGAGTGATATATCTTATGAAACCATCTCCTTTTTTTTCCCTTCTTTTCTTGTTGGGAAATGGAGTTGTAGTATTTTTAGTCCCATTTTCTATTAAAACATAACAACATTAAAATAGAATTAGTTAAAAATATAAAATATATAAACCAAATAATACGGTAACTCCAAAATGTGGGGATTAAACAAGACACATGGTGTAAACTCAAGTGGGTTGAGTAACAGGTGTTTCAAAGACTTATGGTGTTGCCAGAAGTCTCAGTAGAGGATGTCAACAGAGAGACTGACAGCAAAGCTATACCAGAGGTGTTTTTAATTTCTCTTTTTAAAGGAACAGTGGTTTTGCCATTTCATTGTCAAGTGATGCAAAATATCCCTCCTGTAAATACAGGTTGTTTGGAGTAGTTATTACCTATGTTCCTGCTGAGTAACTGCATTAGAATGTTTGTGTGCTTGCTTGTTTTGAGTTGTTGCACACCTGGAATTTTACTTTTTGTAGTTGCAGCCATAGTATTATCTCATGACTGTGCCTGTGTTGGTTTTAATTGTGTTGGGATCTGGAGCCAGCCTTGTGTGATGGATCATGAACGAGGTGCATTCTGTCTTTTTCCTAAGCTTTGCAACAACCTCTCCATTCAACGTTCTCTGCTTCCATAAAAACATAGAAATTGTACCCATCTGTGCAATACTAAATGACAGCAAATGTAATCTCGAGAATCATAATACATCTTGTAGAGCTGATCTATCCTTCACATACAACTCTTTCAAGCCACTAATTTCAAGTAGTCCAGGGACCAAGCTTTTTCATGGGCTTTCTATAGTTTATTAACACTGTTCAGAGAATAGTTTTCTACTGCCTAAGTGCTTGGAAAATCTTTTAATATCATAGGCATCTGTTCATCTGACTTTTTTTCCATATTTTGTCCTTCTGTGAAATGGTGCGAAGGAAATTGCTACAAGAATTCCACTTCTGGGACTCTGTATTACTTTCACATCAGACCTTTGTCATTCTGTGATCTGGCACTGCAGACTTCTCAGTACGGAGGCCATCAGATTGTCAGGAATGTTCTCTAAGGACCAGTGATCTGCTTCAGCTCACACTTGGTGTCCAAGCAAGATGTACACTTTATACTCATGAGATTTCTGCAACTGTGACAAATAATTTTTTTTCTCTCAGTTTAATTTCATTTCACTACTATCATTGATATTGAGGTCAGCTGGCCCATGTCCTGCAACAACTCTTGTGTTGCTTTATTGTCATCTGATTTTAAAGTGACAGTTCCTGTTCAGGGGGAACCAAATTGATGCTACAATTTTTCTTTCTTCTGCTTTTTAAACTCTTCAGCAACATCACATTATTTGTCTAATCTCACTATTGATCTTGGTTAAATCACATCTGCATAATTAACATCATGCATGTTAATGCTTTTTTTGATAAAAGATTTTAAATTATTTGGATGTTTCACTTCATTCAGGTCAAATCTGATGCCTCCTGGTTTTAGTAGGTGTCCAGTGGGACTTGCTCAACACAAACTGCCAGCCTGTTGTCAGTGTCTGTCTCTGCTGCTGGTGGATAGTACAATCTGATTTCTGTCATCCATGCTGTTTCATGCAAGAAAGACCCTAGTGACAGTTTCAATACCCATAAGTTAATATTATAGTACTTTTCCCTTATTTTTTTTACTATTTCTGGTGCATAAGCTGTACAGAGGACACTCAAGAGAGCAATCATTTTCCTGTGGAGAGTATGAGCTGCGCTAATCATACCGAGCACCCAGGACGCAAATACACTGCCTGTCAAAATGTGAAGTGGGTACTCTACATTAGTGCTTGCATCTCATCAGTTGACACACATGTGGTCCACACCAGTTGCCTCCTAAATTCTCAGTTATACCACAAGTTTTGCTTTGGACACTGTCTTTAAGTACAATCTTTGTGGTATAATCACTGCTGTCTATGCATTTGCAAACACACCCATTTTGCAATGTTTTTGTAGGTATCTTATATCTTCAAGGAAATCAGGAATTTCTAGATCTTCTCTTTTGGGAGATACATTTTTGTATATCTGTGACAGTCTGTGCTTTAGTTTTCCTCTTGGTAAACTTGAATTTTTTTTTTTTTTAGTCTAAACCAATTTAAATTGAAAAAAAATAGGATAAAAAATCTCTTTCTTTGTGGGTATTGCATATATATAGTATAGTATAGTATAGTATAGTATAGTATAGTAACAGTCTAGTCTTCCCATTAGGATTTATAACATTTTGCAAAGAATATAAACATTAAAAGATTATTTCCCATTTTACTACATAACAGTCACATAACAGAGGATTGGTATGAAAATCAAAACATAAATACTGGGTGAAGTGTTGGGAAACCTTTTAAAAGCATGCTTTTTAGACATCTATTTTGCATAGGGCTCATTCCAACACTAACTAACCATCAAAAAAAAAAAAGGAAGCATGTATTAGAATTTTTTTAAATACTTTCTTAAATCATATGGTGAGGTACAAACTGGCTTACTTCTATGCTTTCAGTGAAAAAAAAACAGAGATGGTGTTTTAAAACAATATCTGAGTAAAGGAGATATTGCTGTTAAACCTTCCTCTCTAAAGTAATTTTCTGTGGACTAAGAGCTTTAGTAATTTAGTAATATTCTGTGGACTACCTTTAGCTGAAAGTTTTTTTCTTAGCACAACATGTCTTGCTCTATATAGTTTCAACAGGACTTTTCTTGCATGTTTTTTTATAGAACATAATACTCAATGCCAGAGAAAGCAGCCCTTTTGGAACCTATGAACAGAAATTTCTATTCAAATGTAATTTTTTTTTTCAATGGACTTCTCCCCAAAATTCTGTTTTATATATGGTCAAAGATTCAAATATGTAGGAAGAAACAAGGACTGTGTGTGTTTATTTTTCCACCTATACGTAAAAAAATGAGGTTGAATCTCCATGTAAAAGCTTTTTATGCCACTGGTAGTGCCAGTAACGTGTTCCCTAATACAATGCAGATATTTTCAAACACTTGTTTTGAACTTCCAAATGCTGAGTTTGTTTTCTGAGCATACATAGCAGATAATTTCATTTTCTGTGAACCAAAGCATTCAACAAAATCCCTAACTCACTTTCATGCATTTAAGTGACTGCAAAAAAGAAACAAAAGAAAAAAAATTATTCTTTTCTTCCAGGCAATAAAATTATAACAAAACTAATAAGTGTGAGATTACAGAGAAAACCAGAACATAATTCACAGGAGAAATAACTTGGATTTTTTCATGTAATATTATGAAGGTACAAAAGTCAGAGATCAAGTGAGAAATAGCTGTGCAAAGCAATTGAAAACCTAATGGTCATTCTCTATGTCTTGTAGAGATGGAAATGAGAGAAAATAACAATTTAAAGCTGCAGCTGTGATTTCTGAATGTACTGGTATTAATTCTGGAGAGAGGTTTCCTGATATGTTTGGGGGTTTTTACCCCCTTGGATTTTACATTTCCTTAGGGAATTTCCTTGTATTGTTTCCACAGCACAACTGTGGATCATTTTAAGATGACCTAAAGAAACCATCCTTTTTTTGTTTCTCTTATACCAGGGAATTGGCGAATGGCAATAATGTTATGTTTGCTTGTGAATTTTCCTGCAGTGTCTGTATGGCTTTAATTTTGCTCAATTTCCTCCATTATATCACACTGCATTCATGCATTTAAACTACCTCCTGCAGAAGACTTTTTTTTTCAGGTGATTAGAAGCTGCTGACTTTCCTCGGAGGCAGCACAACAATTAGACCATTAAATGACAGAAAAAAGATAACATTTTTTGCATCTATAATGACCTTGTTTTGCAAAGACTACTTTAGGCATGTTGAGTTAAAATATATACAGCTGGGAACAACAATAAGTAGGGAAATATTCAATGGAAAAACTCTTTATGTTGTGTCATACTTCTGTTACAGCATCCTTAACTGGTATTCATATGTGCAAAGCATTTTTTTCTACTGAATCAGGTGATAAGCAGGAAAATAATAACACTAGCTTCTGGTGTGCAATTTTTTTTTTTTTTGCTTTAGTATGTTAGGTGTATGAATTCTCATTTTTAATGTAAGGCATATAAGTCTCAAATAAATTTTACAATCTAATACGGTCTAAAATATGTTAGGGTCACACCAATGCATTCATTAATTATTCCTTCTTGAACTGTTTTCTTCCAAAGAAAACAAATAATTTCATTTCTTTATCATTAAAAAATGATAATATTTTAGTGTATCTGTATCATTAACAGCTTCAAAATGACCACTCATGTACACAGCATAGTTTTACTGTACTAGAAATGTTGAATTGTTACAATTAACAGTAACCAAACAGAACAAACAAATGTATTTTTTCATTTCTTAAAGCTATTCTTGAGTATAAAATTCAGATTAACAAGATAATAATTTCAACATTTCTTGAACTTTTGTCTCTTTCAGGTAAATATCAGCAGCGAAGTCCATGCCCTAGAAGCAGGCGTTTTCTTTCCTTCCAATGAGCATTCAAATGGTAACCTAAATGAAATGTTTACCTGTAAAAATACTTTTTGTTCTATAGTTGCTGTCAGTTTTCTAAAAAAAAGTACTAGTAAAATGTATAATGACTAAACATGGAAAATTTTCTTTTTTCCCATTTTGAGAAGTACTTAATTTTATTTTGTATGTGACTGCATTGAAGAGTTTCTTTACGTAACAGTGGTGAAGAGCAAAGATGAGGATTTTTTTTCCCTTTTTGTTAGTGATAGTGTCACAAACTGAAAGTCTGAGAGACAATAATTGGAGACACTATGAAATTCTTTGCTGAACTTATCTGCTTCACTGGACCTGATTCAAAATCTCTGAACAATATTGCTAGTCATGTGCATCAACCCCCAGGAATCATGAAATAAATCCCTAAATTTATTCCTGCACTGAATGTCTATAGTAAAGGTATTCTATTTTCCTACTGGAATGTCAATTCTCTGGAAAGTAGACAGAAACTTTAAAGATTCAAGAGTTGGTTTTATAGCCTGGTTTTAAAAAAGTAAAATAACACATACTTATGTTTTCATAAATGATGTGTGGTGGTTTTAACACCAGCTGAAAATTAAACTCCAAATAAGCCACTTGTCTTCCCCTACCCCTTTCCATAAGGGGAAAGGGACAAAAGCATAGACTATGGGTTGAAATAATTATTTACTGAAAGCACAAAGTAATGGAAGAAGAAATGCACAGTAACAATATTAATAACCTAAGTGTATAAAAAAATAAGATGTTTTACCCACAGAAAGATGTTCACCACCTCAACTTAAATAATTAGATAATTAGGAAATTTCTCGTGTCTTTCACCTAGTAAGAAGTAGTATATTATCTTAATTTTGATAATTCATTGCAACTTGCATTTATATTGCAGATTTTAGTTTTTATCCACTCATCTCTTTAGTAAGGAAGAGCTTCATTTTGGAAAATGTTCACAAGAGCACACTGGCTGTTTTTCTATTGATACAATTTTGCTTTCAGTTTTTATTTTTGTGGTGTGCCTCTTCTGGATATAGTTTCAAACAGCAAATCACATCAATAATGAGCTAATTCATGTGCAGCATACTTGGTTCACACAAGTGTTTTCTGTGCAGTCACACAAAGCAGTTTCACAAAGATCTGTGGCTTGCATACTCAGCTTGCTACTCAGTATAGGTTTCAGAGGGTTTTTTGTGTTTCCATGAACTCTGTTTTAAGTGTCTTACAAACCAATTTGCATGAGGCCATGAGGCACTTTACTGCCTCACTGTCCATGATTATATTTATTTTGTGAACAAGATAAAAATGGGCCATAAACCTTCCATTGCTCTTGTTAACTTAGAGCATCTGCTCCAGTAATAAGTACCTGGTTGGATAACTTTGACATCTGTGAATCTCTCAGTTGATAGATTTGCCCTTACTGCTTATGCCAGCAGAAATGACAAAAACATTATTAGATCTATTTCACAGACTTTTTTTGTAGTCCTATATACCTTTGCCAAAGTTGAAGTCTGGTTGTGTGGCTTCTATGCACTCTTTTTTTCTTATTTTTACAGCTCTAAGTTTTATTTTGTAGCACCTACCAAAAGCCAATGTACACAGCCAATGTTTTCATGAAAAGCTGTAAAGAATATGTTTGCTAGTGATATGTAGGTTTCAAGGAACTGGAATACAAGGAGAGTTTGACAGGCAGCTGAACAGCAGCTCTCTTTAATTATGTATTATGCTCCTGGTAAATGTGAGTGCCAAAAAGGTTTGTAGCACCATACTGTCAACTATGACTTGAAGGACTACATGCCTTAATTGAAAAAAGCAGAGTGGAAGCTCATGAGATTCAATCAAAACCATGTCACAGGATTTAGGGACAGTTTCAGATAATTATGATTTTTGTCCAGAAAATATGCAGAAAAAAAAGCAACAGTAGAAGTAATAGAGCTTTATCCCCTGTCAGAACTCTTCGTTTTGATAATATCATCTCTCATTTCTCAACCAACATTTGCAAACCAGTCTGAAAAGCTTAAAAGCAAAGAAGCGATATTACAGATGTCATTTCTGGGAATTTTTATTTTACCCTGATACAGAGGTCTTATTCTCCATCTAATTTGAATCAGTGAAGTGAGCAGATATGAAATCTTTGATTACAGCTATAATTGAAATGTGCACACGTGTACATGTGTTTTTGAGTGACTGTGTAAGAGAGTTATGTATGGTCCCACCCATACCTGTCTTCATATGTTTATGTAGAAACACACAATATGCCAACTTCCACATTGAACCAAATCAATACACAATATTTTGGTTTGTGATCTCCAGGTAAAATACCCACTCTCTGCAACTAATTTTTAATAATATTTTTCATCCTCTGGTTAGTTTATCTTTGAATTTTTTGCCTTAAGGCAAAGGATTCAGCTCTCAGACTGATATGCTCTGACCATAATGCCTATGTAATTTTTTTTTAATTCTGTGAAAATTAAAGTTCTTGTTCTACAGTTAATTCAAGTTTAGCGTGATATTGCTGCTTGTTTTACACGTTAAAGTCCAAGCATTCGCCAATAGGATACCAATAAAATGTAAAATGCAATCTGGTTTCTGTATCTTCCCATTTTAAGTTTTTTACTCAGTTTTGTCAAGCTGACTATTGTGATGACAGAGAGCAGATATCAAAACTTAATGGATTTTGACTAGTTTAGATGGCCAGCTTACTTTGATTCTTCCATTAGATTGCTTATCTCAGGAAGATTAATCCACCAGCTATTTTTTTAAAGGATATGATGTGAATTTAATGCATGGAAAGGTTGTGATAGAGCAAAGACCTCTGGGAGTGAGGCCAATATTGCTGACTTTGGAGTTGTATATATCAACATGTCCTAAAAGGAATTTAAAAGCAGCTGGGTTATTGGGGCAGTGCCTTGCTTTTTCTTTTATCACTCCTGAAGCTCTCTAGCTGAGGCTTTCATATCTTGGGTTCTAAGTACAAAACTATTACGTGAAAGGTCCTCTGACATGCTTTTAAGAAATTATTCTCCCAAATTTGTAGGCAGAGTTCAATTGGTTAAGCATGCTCAAGAGAGATATTTAAGGATAGATTGCAAATTTTAATGGACTTGCTTTTGAAGATGAATATCAAAATAGGCATTCACTGTGTCTATTATTCAAAAGCTGCCTAAAAGTTAAATTTTGGAGGTGTCGGGTTATCTGACAAACTGCTACTGAAAACTACTGAAGTCAGTAATGGAAAACAGACCTTCCAGAGTTATACTCCCTCTCAGCCACAAGGAATTCCACAAGCAAAAGCACAGAGTCACCAAATGGAAACTGCTTTTTTTTCCTCCATTAACTCAAGACAACTGAAGCAGACTAGACAACACTGGATTTTTAGAGTAGAGAAGATTAAGTTCATCCATCCAGTAGTCATGTACAACACATAAGGATTTGGTTCTGAATTTTTAATCACAGCAAGGTTATTAATATTCTTACTCTGACTTCTCTTCTCATGAAAATATATCCAAATCCAAGCAAACAAACCCACCCCACCTGAATGATTATCATAAGCTGCAAAACTTTAATGTCAGTAAATAAAAATACCAAATTCAATTAAAGGGAGAATTGAAGATTGCCTGAAATCAAACAGTAAAAAAAACCAAAAAAACAAAAACAAACAAACAAACAAACAAACAAACAAACAAACAAACAAACAAACAAACAAACAAACAAACAAACAAACAAACAAACAAACAAACAAACAAACAAACAAACAAACAAACAAACAAACAAACAAACAAACAAACAAACAAACAAACAAACAAACAAACAAACAAACAAACAAACAAACAAACAAACAAACAAACAAACAAACAAACAAACAAACAAACAAACAAACAAACAAACAAACAAACAAACAAACAAACAAACAAACAAACAAACAAACAAACAAACAAACAAACAAACAAACAAACAAACAAACAAACAAACAAACAAACAAACAAACAAACAAACAAAAAAAAACCCCACCACCCACCAAGGAAATCGATTCATGATTTCAGGCATAAATGCTGACGCACAGACTTGCCCATTGTTTTACTGAAAGGACGTAAATGCTAATATACTAGCTTTAATTATTCTACATGGAAGGCTTTGGGGTTTGTGGGGTTTTTTTTTTTGCAAACTAGCCTAAAATATTTCATGTACTGTACAAAATCATGCACAATGTAGCACTTAGAATGGAAGTATTATTATGCAATAAATACATTTTTTGCAAGCCACTTAACAAAAGTAAATTATTAGGAGAGATAATTGCTTATAATATAGTCAACTGACAGAGTACACACTCATGAATTATCATTTTAATTAAAGGTAATTATTCACCAATAAAGGACCATTCACATTCTTTTACCATCAGGACTTCCGAAGCAATATTATCAATATAATTTTAAACCTTGTAAAATGTTTCAGTATGTTCCATTTAGACTTTTCATTTATTACTAAATATGCCAATATTATATTTATGCATAATATACAATATGTGGTGTAATTGATTAACTCAATTGCATATTTTCCTATACTTTGATCTATGCTGAACAAAGATCATCCTAAACACAAAAAAATCAATTAGTTTCATTCTAAAATACAGATTGATAGTTAGGGAAAAAAATTACTTCCTGGAGTAATAGCAGCCTAGTATCAGATGTATTTGAAGCATCAACATTAGAATTTTATTTCTATGCTTATTTGTATTGTTATCTACAGAAAACAAAAAAAAAAACCAACCAAAGAAAATGTCCCTAAATCTAAAGTACTAAGAAGAGAGAAATCGCTGTAATCTAACCATCAAATTATCCTGCAAGATGTGATCAGTCATGATTCTGTGATACAGAATCAAAATTCTCTTGAACTGCTAAGTGAGAACTTGAACATAAAACACTGAAGTATATTTGGGACTTCTCCTTTATTGTATATTGCTGATATCTCCTTTTTAAGAGGCTCTTAGCTCTAAACAATGTCATTCTCACAAGTGTCAGGAGAAAGTTAACTACAGATGCAGTAGGAGGAATGCATTTTGTATTCCTTTTTCAGCATATAATTAAGTTAGAAATATAGCTGTAGGCTAGAACCTACAGCTAAGGCTACCTTATCAATGCCTTTATGTTGCAGAAAAGTATGCTGAAACTCTTAAATAAATGGAAGAGTTCTATGCAATAAAATTCAAATAGAAACACCAATGCATGAGTGATTAAATTTAAATCAGTAGCATTCTTTTTTAGGGTCCCCTATCTTGACAAGTTCAATGAAAGTTGAAATTAATGAAGCATGTTGATCTGATGAATCTCACTGAGAGCGTATACTACTGGGAGGTACTCAGACTGAATGATAAAGAGGAAAGGGTGGAAATAAAATACTGGAAAGAGCATGAGGATTTAAAAGTATGAGACAAAAGGTAAAGCCTTTTTTCTCAGTATATATTATTGTATTTATATAGACAGTGCTGGACAGAGAAATCTCTATACACTTCATCCATGTCCTTTTTTAATGACTGAGTCATGCATTTCATGAAAATTCCACATATTTTTTCATGTGGAAGGAAATTATTAAAAAAGTCCCCAGATGAGAAGCTAAAGAAAAATAAAAAACACAAAGCATCATAAAATGTATAAATGTTCTGCCAAAAGAATTGGAAAAATTAAGGTATTTTTCAGCAGGTACATTAGATGCCATTTTCAAATAACTGTTTGAAAAGAATTGGAGCATGAAAACTGCATCCATATGTCTTGATAATAGTTTAGATTCTGTCTGTCTCGAGCTGATGTTACTTTGTCCCTACACACAATACTTTGAGCTGAAATACACCCTGAAATACATCAGGCACCACAAAATAGCAATCTACTTAACCAGGATCTATGTGGAACAAGAACAGAATGCTACTTTTCAAATTGGTCTTCTCACAATTCTTCCTTGAAGTTGATTGTATTTGCATTATTTAATATATTCATGTTTACACCTTTTTTCAATTTTCGTTGTGGCACAGAGCAAAAAAACAAAGGCAGTGATTGCCAGATGTAAACTGAGCAGACACCATGGGTAGTGTGTGTGTGCTGTGTTAGAGAGCTATTGACCATTATTCATTCAAAGCCAAGCAGGAGGATACAAGTCAATTCTTGCTACATTTCATAGCCTATATCTTGGCATAATGGCTTTGCTCTAATCAATACTTCCAATTGTACTAGGCTCCTATAGGTGACATTAAAGTGAATGAGAATTATTTTGGGATGTAACCATATTGACCAAACAATTATCTTGTGGAAACAGTGGAACATTATAGCCCCTTTCCTTCTTAAATTACTAATCCAGCATTTGAAACATGGCCCTACTTCACTGTCTTGACATCTTGACACAAATGACCTCCAAGCTCTCTACAAATCTTTTTCATAGAACCACTTTTGCTTTTACATATGAAAGAAAAGCATGAAATGTGTAAATTACATTGTCAATTTCCTACTGCTTTGCTACATTTTGAATTAATTTACTTTTTAAATTGCTAATTTTATACCAAAATTACCTTTTCAGTTACATCTTCTTAAATTCGGTTTATTCTGGAGTCAGGTTACTGAATCACAGAATCATTAAGGCTGGAAAAGACCTCTAAGATCATGAAGTCCAACTGTCGACCAGAAACAAATCTATGGAGAAATTCTACACATTTATTTTTCAATTTTTAGCCTCATTAAGATGAGGCTCATCTGAATTACTAACTCAGATTTCGCAATGAATCTTTTAAAAGTTGCATATCTAAAAATTTTGCTCATTCCTTTTTATTGCCAAGCTGAAAAAACAATGCATTTTTCTACTTACTGAAGTCAATGAGAAATTAAAATGTTTGTTTCATCTGAAATGCAGGCTTTTGAAATGCTAAATACAGTTTTTAGGATCCTAAAGTAAACTCTGACAACTTTTACTATGTAGATAGAGGGTCTACAAGAAGATGTGCAATTTGAAAGTACAAATCAATGGGTTTTCTTTTTGGCTAATATACACAGAAAGCAGCAAGAGCTGATCAACTACCAGCTGAAGCATAAATATTCTCGCCCCTCCCAGACCCAAAAATTCTGTTGGTCAGACAGCCCTTAGGGGTCAGAAATATGATATTTGTTGTGCCTTGAAGATGGCTCAACCTCAGTGGTGTTGAGTTGCAACCTTCTGATTCTGTTTTTTTCATGTCAGTATTTTTCCTCAAGAATCCTTAGCTGCCCCCTATGACAATCTCAACAATTACACTTATCTGAGTTTTGACATCTTAACAAAATTGAACCAGCACCTGGATCACAGAAATACCAGGCAGAATGCCACATTAACAACCTCAAGCCCATTGGAAGACAAACTGAGTATCCATTCTAGCCACAGGCTTAAATTAAATGGGGATGTGTGTGTGGGAGGGGTGTGGAGGAAGAGCAAATTGGTTCCTGTTAGGTAGAAGTCTTGTTGCCATTGGAGACTCCTGGTTTCTATGTGCATTTCCAGAAGCCTACAGGGCTCTTGGGAGAATATGTTTGCCACTTCTGTTGGGGATATCCCAGCTTCCAGTTTGCATTGGACATCCCTCCTTAACCACGTAAATCCATTCCTGTATAAACATAGAGGCAGTAATGTAGGTTTTATTTTAAACACTTTATTTCTGTTTTTATATAGATGCAATTCAAAAATTATCCTTATTTTCATAAATTGATACTGTGACAAAAAGAAATTATAATTTCTAAAATTTGGAAAAACAAATCCTGTTACTAAAATTCAAAACTATTTCTTGAGAAGAACACAAACCTTTCCCTATCAGAGTCTGAACTTACTTTATGCACTGATTTTATCCAAGATTTATCAATGAAAGGATCTGTTCTTGGTCTTGGAACCCAAAAGGGTTAGGGTAGAGTCCCAGTGCAAGGACTTGTTCAGTAGTTCAAGTAAAAAGTGGTTCAGCCTGAAAACTGAGACCTGCTTAATCATACCTTGTGTTGTCTTGAGAAACTCCTCTGCAGACTTTCTTTTAGAAAATTTCCCACTTAGAGAGGAACTTTGAAATGTTCAAGCTTGTCATAAACTGAAACTGCATTCTTCAATGTTCTCTGTTGATAATAGGTTCTATATTCATATGCTGACAGATAGGTTTTCTTACAATCTCTCAATCTCTTCACAATAATTTCAAGCATTTCAAACATGACAATGACACTGATTCAATGAGAGAAGTGAAAAAGACAAGCATGGATAAAATACACAAATTAAGGAAGATTAAATCCTATATATTGATGCCATTAAAATTTTAAAGTAACGTTTTCATCCTTTCAGACAGAAAAATGTGTTTAAAGATTTCCATGGAAAATTTAGCTTTCTGATTAAATGTTACAAGTAACAGGACAGCGAACCAGGTCACACTAAGGCACATTCAAATAAAATATTCTAGTTTTTTAATTACAAGAAACATATTAAAAAATTACTATATTTGTACTTGTGTGGCTATATTAATATATATACATATCTATTAAATATCTTTTATAATCAGATTCCAAATGTTTTCTCATTAGTAGCTGACAATAAGTTCTTTGGTCGTAGTTTTAAGGAGACTATTTTAATTACATATATAGTTGGGTTCGAGTGCCATTTCTAAACTGTTGTTTCTTTATCTTCATAATAGATAATGAATTTACTTCTATTATGACATCTTCCCACAGATTTTTCAAACACTGAAAAAATGAAATCTGAAATAGATAATAGAAATAAGATTGTGACTTTGAATTGTCATTTATATAGACAATTGTTTTAATAATCAAATAATGATTGGTTTATAGATATAGATATATTAAAATATATGTATATTTTAAAACAGGTGTACAGGCAGAAAAATTGAACATGTATCTGTGTAAATAGGTTTTTTGTTTCTTTTTTTAAATCCCCTTTTGTCTCAAAGAACTTTTGAAGATAATGGAAAAGTTACTTTCTTATTTCTTCCTTTATGCCTGTTTAATCTATTTCTTAACAATGCTTACCCTTCATCAATTATTTTTCATCCATTTTCTAGCAGTTAAACTGGTTGCTTTTGCTGGGAAATGATGCAGTCAGTGTTTCTTGTCAATGAAATCTATAAGTGCCTGACATGCACTTGCAACTGCTTGTACCTATAAATGGCCTCACATCTTCCAGTAGTTTAAAAATTAGGGAGGGCAACTTGGCACCATGGGACTCTGCAGATTAAATTGCTAGGAAAAAAATGAATGTGATTAAATCCAGCATCATTGATGTCTACATCTATTTCTGACCACCAACATGCCAATACTTTGTCTGCCACAGTAAATATTGTGGGGATCCTGGACTGTAGAAGTGGGTAGGACAATACAATAATAACCCTTTGTTAATTTTTCATAGTGTCTGATATATCCATGTAATCTATCCAACTCATCTATTCTGTAATCTTTTACAAATTCATGAGAATACATGTACATTTATATAGTTTGATGCTGCACAGCAGGAAGACTGGTAGCTTAGCTAATAAATCAGTTGGTCATTGAAAAAACAAGTATCTGAGTATCTGGGTTCAAATAGCATAAGAACTACTCCCCTGATGGGTGCTAGATTTCATTGAGATACAAATACAAAAGAAGCTGAGGTTGTATCTCCTTCCTAATATGCAATGGGTTCTAACATGGTACTGCATAAATCTGAAATGAGGAAATAATGCTCAAATTGCAATCATTTATTAACAATTGAAAGAGGAAAAATTAAAAAATCCAACAGTCAGACAAAACTTGGTGGCATTTTTTAAAAGTACTATGAACTAATGAGTTGTAGTCCTTTTTGTGAATTGAACTGCTGTTTCTAAGATACATTGGTCTTTCCTGAAATGGATGTAAATGATTTATATTTGAATGACCTGGACATGTCGTGCCTTAGGTAGCTTCTGCTGCTGTCTCTGGCATGGCTGAAGCTGAGTCTGAATAGTCTTGTGCAGTTTATATGATTGTATAGCTGATATTTTCACTTTGCCATCTTTCAGAAATATCTTTATAGATGTACATTATTTTTTAGAAATTTTCATGAGGAGAGTTTTGGACTAAGAAACGTGTTAATCTATTTTTGGTATATGCAGTATCACAAAAATAAATCACAACTGAAAATAGTGTTTACTCTTGCTATTAGTCATACTTCCTGTTCCTTCTGTAAGGATTTAAAGAGCAGTTGTGTGTCTCAAATACAATCAAGACCACAGAAGTAATTTTCTGTAAGATAAGGAGAAATTTGTGAAAGGGTGCTGCTAATTCCAGGTGTGATGGAGATGAAATTTGATCAGCACATCCTGTTTAATGTAACCAGACAAAAATTTCCAATGTGGCAAACTGTGAAAAAGGAAGTAGCTGCTCATACACATACCACCCCAAGGTACGGGAGTAACACTCGTGACCACCCTTCTGATACCTGGAACTTGGATTGTATAAATGTGGTACTCCCAGAAGAATGACTCAGGGACCCCACCCATCATTGAGAAGCCCAGGGTGAAGGACCAACAGGATACAAACTGGCTCCACAGGTGGTGACTGTCCTCTGCTTGATCTCTCTCCTTCTCTCCCCACTGTCCCTCTTTTCTTTCCCTCTCTCTACCTCACATTTACTGTTAAATAAAATCCATACTATTGACTTTGGCATATGGTCTCGTTTGCACTTTAATTCAGGCAGAGGCATCTCTTATAAACAGATCTTAACACCTTCTACTGGTAAAACTGCAATCTGTGGTGCTGGGAGGATTAATTCATTGGCAAATTAGATTGATGCTGTCACTAGAGAGTTTCTTCTAAAAAAAATCTTACCTTGGGAAGGAACTAATATTAAGCTAGTGCAAACCAGCCATAACAAGACTCTTTTACTCGTTACCTAGCCACTATGAGCAGAGATCATTCAGAAAAAAAAAATCATCAAATAATGACTTTTTAAAATTCTGCAGCTACTGTCAAACGAAATATAAGAAAAAAGAATCCTTGTTTGTAGCCAAGTCCCAATGCCTACAATCAACATGCATTGTTGTTTGGTAAAAAGTGTCTGTCTTCCAAATCGGCTTTCTCTTCCAACTGGGGTTAGCCATTTAAAGGATTCCCCATGTCTTTTCAGAGTTCTATGTAAAGGATGCAAATTGCTCATTTATGGACCTGTGGCATCCGGAAGTCACTGTGATGGTAGTCCATCAAGATAGTAGATGTAGTTTATGCACAAAGTGAACTTTGAATGTTGTCTCACTATTTGTTGTTAAAAAGAATCATGTATAACTGAAGATACTGGATGGGCAAGCAACCTTAATGAGCTATTTAGACATACTGTCACAATGCAGTAGTCATAGGCTGCTAATTATCGAAAGTTATTTGATAGTTATAGTTATTTCTATAGCTATATTCCTCCAGAACTTTTAATGCATCATGTAAGTTACTTCTCACCTTTTCCAAAAGCTCTTCAGAGGTGATAACGGGTTCAGCCTTTGGAGTTCAGTTTTCACAAAAGTGTCTGGTCCTAAACAGCAGGTTTGAAAACATTGGCAAAGAAGTGCTCTTCAGTGTATTTTCATGTTAAAGAAATGTTCTTATTAAAAATAAATGTCTCGTTTCCAGTTTAATTTGTCTGTCCCTTATCTTCAGTCTCAGAAATTATGAGAAAGTATATGGTGTGAGAAACTTTCAGAATACTTTTATGTCTACTATGGAAAAGTGTGCTTTCTTCTTTTTTCCTTTAATTTTCTCTCAGAAAGTAATAGAATATTCTACATCAAATAAGTAGTATGAGTCATTTGAATCAATGGAAAAGACCGCTCTGTCTATTGTTCAGGATTATTCTTTAGTCACTGACCCTCCCCTACATCTCTTCCCTCCTTACAGGCATGCATACATTTTTCTCACATCCTCAGTAGTTTTAGTGCTGCAGAGGGTATTACTAGTTATGTCTAACCACTGGGTACATACTGTGATCCCACAGAGAAAGCAGTCCTGACCAGTGAGTGTTGAGGTCCAGCAGTTCATTAGCCTGTGTCTCATTTTTCAAGGTCTGAAGTCAGAGGAACTGAGCAGCTGATTTGATCAGTAGCCACAGATGTGGAAATCCTTGGGAAACCCAGACTGGAGTGCTTACTTGCTGAATTTACAAATGTGGTCCTATGAGCAATAGGATAAGAGAAATGCAGAGCAGTCCCTCTCTGAGGCCAAAGCCAAAACTCCCATTGACTTCCCAGAAGATGATCTTTTTGAAAGAGTGGCAGATTATCCTACAGCAAAAAATCCTTCTCTGTCAGATTAAAAGAAGAAAGAAGCTTTGGAGGTTTCAGACCAAATAAAAGAACACCACACAAAGAAGTTTCTGAGTTGGAGGGGTCAGTGAATCTATATTCAGCAGCTGTTCTTTAATTCTGTACTGTGAAAAGCTCTTCAGGTCATGCAAAACTCGTCACACACATAATTCCATGTTACACACAGAAAGAAGGAAAGAAGTATTTTCAGATGGCTACAAACATCACTGTCATCTCTCAGTAGATGTTTACTTTTAACTGGAAAATGTAGTCTGCCCTAGTGGATAAGCCAATGTTTAAAAGTTCTCTAATGATTGTTGTAAACCACTGAAGCCCAACTTTCTTCTTTATAGGAAAGCACTCTTCCATGAATGATTTGTGATTCAGTGCTGAGGAAGCTCGTATGCAAAACTGATATATCATCACCTAATTCACTACCACAAAGTAGGAGAGTGGAAAAGAAAACAGAAAAATGTTTTAAAATCAGTGACAATGTTAAAAAAAGTATTTACTTGTGGAAAAGGGAACACTGTTGTTCAACTCTTTATTGAATTTGTTGTTTCTCCTTTGAGTAGTGCTGACAAAACAATTGTATCATGAATATTAAAGAAAATGAGCATCTAAGTTGGGATAGTTCTAATGAAGTTAATGGTTGTGGATCAGTTACAACTATAAAAAGTTTATCTTTAAATTTTCAACCAATTTCACCATATTTTACAATTTTAATCGTACAAGATAATCTTTGTCAAACTGACTATGTAATGATTCAGATCCAAGTATTATATTTTCCCCCCTGTACTCTAATATGTTTTATTGATTTAGAATCATAGAATCATTTAGTTTGGAAAACACCTTAAAAATCATCAAGTCCAACCAGACAACCCTTAACCAAGTGAACCTTTGCATATCTTCCTGCTGAATTAAATTATTTATCATCAAATTCTGTTCAAAAATTTCAAAGATGTCATTTGGGGTGGAGCTTCATTTCTCTGATTCAGTTTAGCAGGACTACGTGAATGTATAGGCACAAACTAACAGTCATTAATTCTAGGAGAAACTGCATTTGTTATCTTATCTGATATCACTCTCTCATCATCAAGACAAACTATTTCGTTATAGAGCACTTTTCAGGAGGCACCTTAGCCAGTGCACGGTATTTTCCACTGATGATCTTGTATAAACAATATAATGAAGTTGATTTTTTAGCTCCACTTAGGATAGATTAAGTACATTTATGCTTAAAGATTTTTCTTTGTCAGACATTTTGTTCAACCCCTAGTTCATATTTGGACCTTTTCTCTCTAGTGTATCCAAATATTCAGGTGTTTTTTTGTTTGTTTTTTGTTTTTGTTTGTTTGTTTGTTTGTTTTTTAAGAGACACAGCAAAATTGAAATTAGTTTTTCCACATATTTTTCACCAGTGTTGTATTCAGAGATGACTTTAACTTCATTCGTTTTATATTTACTGCTTTGGGCTTCATTTTGAGTTGAATTTTAGTGAGTTCATGTATTCATGCAGTCACCTCTAAAGTGACTGCCCAAGGAGCCATCTTTCAGAATCTGTGGCAAGCCCATGTGCCTCACCAAAGCTTAAGTAGAGTGATCTGACTCCATTTTCCCCAAACCAAGAAGGTCTTTGCCTTTGTGAATTGCAAGGGCTCCAGCTTCTATTTAAACCACAAATCAGCAGTAGAATCTTGCTTTTTAAAAAAATAGAGTCATTCCCAAACACTGTATCGCACTGGGCAAAATACTAGACAAACTTGCTCACAGTGAACAAATTGTCAGAAAACCAATATAATATTGTATGCAGCTAGGAGACATGGATTCTCATAAAAAGTAGTACCCTTTCCCCATAAGATCTACCTGTTCCTGTCAGCAAAGTTTGACATAGAGGGCCTGGAAACCCTGTTTTTAAGAAATCAAGATAGCCCAATACCAGATAAGGAGTGCAGATACTGAGTGGAAACTAGCTCTAGTTATGGACTTGAGACCTGACTACTTCTAGGTGGCACACAGACACTTTCCCTTTCAGGCTGTAGGTATGTAGGAATCAGGCCTGGGAGCCTCTGTGCTGTCTAATCTGCACGTAGAGACAGAGTTTATTAAACGTAAATCCTCTTCAAAGTATTCTCTGCTGTAGCCTCCTATTCTATCACAAAGGCTTGCTCTCGTTGTTTTCATATTTCTTTTGCAATTGCCTTTATAATTCATTTTCATATGAACTGAATATGCTTAAAAATTTGTTCATATTTTATTCGGGGCTTTTTTTCCCCTCATTATTATTATCCTTCTTCTAAATCATAGGTAATCCACACACTTCATCAGGAGATACATATATCTTAAAAACAGATGCTTACATATAATTTCCTAAATTTCTATCATGTTTCTGATCAATTTTACTGATTTTTGAAATGTTCTAGACAGAAATATCTATGTACAGAAATTTACACACAATATGCATGAAGACATATGCAGACATGCAGACATGCTTGCTTCATTTCATGTATGCAAATATGTGTATGTTGTTTAAGTTGTTGAGTTAGAAGGTAAAAATTATATTTAGGCATATTAAATATTTAATGAGAAAGAAAAATCATTAATTATAGCAACATTGTACATGATTCTAACCATAATCAATTTATTGAAAAAAAAAAAAAAGTATCAGTTTTGATGAGCATTCTATGCAAGAAATAATATTTCAGGTTACTGTTTTCTTTCAACAAACAACGAGTTAAAAACAGAGCCCCAAATTATAGTAGAATCAAAAACTTTTCCAAATTTTTGCAAATATATTGATCAAGACAGGCAGGAGGATTTCTGTGTGGTATCAACTGCTTAGCAAATAGAAAAGCAGATAAACTAAAGGATCAATTAATTAATTTTTTCACTTTATTCCTAGAAAAAATAATGTGATATTGTCAGCAGTATCAGCAGGATCTGACTTCCAAAGAGGAGACACATAACACTGGTGCCATAGGGGTTTCTGAGTTCAGTTAGCATTTGGATATTATTTTTCAAACAACACCAGAGCTAATAGCTCCTAAACATAAGACGCAAAAGACTTTTATAAATTGAGTAAATAAAAGGAATGGTAAAATTCTGATACAGGTTAACACCGGGCCAGATTTTATAAACCATGTGTTAATATATCAATTTCTGAGGGTCCAGCCCTTGCAGATTAAAATAATCTTAACAAGACTGCTCTTCAGAGGTGTTTTGTAAAGCAAAAGGTTTAATAAATGAAAAATAACAAAATAATAGATTTTACAGAAAACAAATGAAAAGCCACGCACAGGTGTCCATGAAAACCTCTAACACCCTGCTAGAAACACTCCAAAAAGTCTTTTACTTCCTTTGGGCTCCTTCCTAAATACTAAATGTTTTAGTATGGGCAACCTGGCCTGCTGCCAATGAAATTAACAACAGGCTTTGAGTTACTCTCTCGGAGCCCAATCCATGCTCTTGTGCTGGCACTGAGCCGATTACTGTAAGGAAAACACAGAACTTTCTAGTTAAACTTCCTAAAATGTCTAAAGGTCAACTGAAACTTTCCCTATTTGGAAATGCCTGCTGGGGGTGTGGGGTGCATTACTACAAAACTCCACTCTGGAGTTTTACCCAGACAATGTCTAAGGTGCAATTAATTGTTCTTAAATGGGGCTGCAGACACTTTATCAGAATAACAGCAGACAGAGTAAGAACTCCCATAGCTAAAGGGTGAAGTAATGAGGCAGGGCTAGGGCCAGCCAAGCATAAAGACAAAAACTTGGCATCTCCAGAAAGCACCCATCCAGTGGTTAGAAAAATCAACAGGCAGGGTGTCAGCAGCTGTAACATGTACAGTAACACCACTCTCAGCAGCGTGAATCCTGTTGATTGTTTCCTGTGGTAGCAATTTTGTGGCTATCTTGCATCCTCTTTCTGTTTGCCAGAACCTGAGCCAGGTTATAAGGCAGAAAAAGAAAAGTTCAGCTGGTTTTATCTGTGGAATAGATAGCAGTCAGAGCCCTGTTAGGGTTAAACTCAACAGCAAGAGTATTTTGCCAACTTTTTTATCCTGTGTTGAAGCCAAACTTAGTGTAATGACTGCTATGAAGCTCAGCATGCATATGTTACAAGACAGAAGTCAGACCCAAGTTCTGATCTTTGAGTGACGTTAGGTAATCCCAACACTATGTCTCACTATGTTTCAAATATAGATGTTAGAGGAAATTGAGTTAACATTAATATTCCAAGCATCCAACAGCAAGCACAAGTTTATGTACTGATTCACATGTTTGACAAAACACCAACATTTGGTGAGCATGATATCAAGGAAGGAGGATGTATGAATAGTTTCCATTTTGTTTATTACCTCTATCTTGTTTATCTGTGCCCAGAAGTTCTATCTAGATAGCAGGATCTATCTCTGACTGCAGAGATAAGAGTCTGAGATGCAGGTCTTTGTGTAGGTATAATATGAAAGAGATATATTCCCAATGTGTCCTGTAAATTACATGGGCCACATATTCTTTTTGTGTCTTAGCAGAATGAACACAGTTGATTGCTATGGAGCTCACCTTTGCTTGTCAATTTGCTTATGATAATAAATTTATGAAGGTACACTATGGCATGGAAGTAAAACTCTGTGAGAAAAAGTATTGAGGTTTCTTTTGAATCAGGTGATCCATTACCAAGATGTATATTTCACATATACTGGAAATGAATTGTCCTCTTACCTCTTCTAAATATAGCACAAAATGAAAGTTATCTTGAAAAAACTCTAAAAAATTCTGTCTGAAAGCGCTGCTCAATTTCAAAAAATACATTTAAATTTTTTGTAAAAATTCATGAAATCTGACACATGTAAGTAGAAATAAAAGAAAGTGTAAATGAAACAGCTCTGTTTTTTATGTAAAAAGGACTAATTTTACCTCATTTTTTCTCCCTCTATTTAAATAAAGGACAGGTATGATGACTTTTAACCAAAAAATTTATTTTTTTATAGCCAAAACTCTCTAAAAAGTTATGTGAATAAACTGAAAATCAGGAAGATTTTTGCAGCTTGAAGTAAATGAGATTATCCAGAGTACAATTCTAGTAAATGGTAGATAAATGAAGGAGTCGCTAAGCTCAGCTTCCCATACACATTTTTCCTGTTTCTCTTCAAATGGATGTTGCTAAATTCCTCAGTTGTGTTTGTGTGTGTCTATGTGTTCAACCATATAATTTTGTTATTTTGAAGGAGGGGAAACAGGGCTTTTTTGGATTCAGGAGCAGTTGGATAAATATTACTTTTTTTGAGTGCAACATCTGAATTCATCTGTCTGCAACCTCTTCAAAAACTGGCCACATATTGACTTAACTGAACAGCAATATTTGTACTACACGCTTCATACTGTGCCAAATAAGTCACCAAGGCACTCAGGACAAGTTTTGCTGTCCACACATCTGTTGTTTGCCATAGCAAGTTTGACATTACCACATCCAGGAGTCCTCAGTGGAGCTGTGTAGCAGACTGTACCATACTGAGAACACAAAGGACTGTCAGGTGATTGGCAAATCTTTAACACCTTTTTCATAATACAGAGTGTGTTGGGGGCTATATGTAAAAGTTCCCTAAGGATTTCCAGTTTAGAAATTGATTCTAATCATAATTACAGGAATTTCACGTGGATATGGCTCCATTTGGTTTCAAGGAATGACTCATCACTGTGAGTACTGTAAAGAACAGAGCTCAAAGAGACTCAAGTGATTATGGTGGAACAGTTCTGAAGGGATGAATTTGACAAAGTTGTGCATATTAAGCCAGATAACAAATAAATGTCAAAGAAAAACCTGGAAAAGCTGGAACAAGTTTCTGTCATTTGGGATGATAGAGGTTTATTTAACCTCAGTACCTGCTGAGAAGACAGCAGACGTATCTGTATCCAGATTCTGGCTTAAATTCAGCAGATTACACTGAGAAGACTGTAGAAACATACAACAAAAAAGACAGAGGTTAAATCTTCTAATAAAACACATACCCATAAGACAGATGTATGGTAAAATTTACCAAAGATTACACTGTTATTACTGAATAATCCTTTTTAAAAATAAGATTAAGATAACAATTTTATATCAATTACTTTAATTTTTTTTCCAAACATTTTACAAAAAATGGGTAAGAAAAATTTGAAACAAACATCCTTGTTGGTTTTCATCTGACCAAACTGCTCTTTTCTCATACCTTGGCACCAGGTGTACATTAATCTTGACAGAATATGATACTTCTCTAAAATAGTAGAAAAAATATTTTAGGCATGATTTCCAATTTTGATAACATGATTTTCTGCTCGGGAACCATTTTCCTTTGTAACCTGCAGTTACTTTAAAAGAGAGATTTTCATCCTCTCACTTCTTCTGCCCTGTAAGCAGAGACATACTTCCATAAATTTCTGCAATGGTTACACAGACTAGAGGAATCTTGTAGGCAGATCATATAGTGTCAGAATAACATTAATATACATGAGTATTTGTGATGAAACAGTACATGAGGCCACTGGACCCCCAACACTCATTTCCAAGTCTGCTCAAGCCTTATGAATGGCCTGGTTTGGAAACTCTCACCATAGGTTCCCTGGTGTGTCCTCAAGACATAATTTCAGTCCTCACTTTGATTATGATCAAGATGTTTAGTTCAAAACTGGAATATCAGATGAAGAATTTCCTCTTAAAGTGTCTGTTGCTGTATGGAAATACTTCTGAGTAATTCTGCTTTTCATTTTGGTAATATTGTCTTTCCTGCTACTAAAGAAATACAGAGTGCCTAGAATTTCCCTTTACATGAGAAGTCTTCTTGATGTCTTGAGTTGTTTTCTTTTATTGATTTTTAATCTGGAAAACATATTGATCCTTCCTAAAGTAGCATGACCCCATCCAGCTGAGAAAAAGGAGGGTTTTAATATTATTAAATCACAAAAAGCTACACATCTGCTGGAATGTGAATCTATTCACATGTTCTTTGTGATTAATGACAAGCTATAAGTAGAGTTTTAGAAACCATTTGCAGAACAGTAAAAAGAAAATGGGGTAATTTATATTAGCATTCCAGATATGGTATACTACAATGTGATATATAGAATTCTTAGGTAAGACTGAGAAATAGTGCTAAAGTGCTAAAACAATGATTCTGTGAGATTAATAGCGAGTTCCAAATGTTCAGAGAGCTATCTCTACTTTTACTATTGATTGAAAAAATTCCCATAATTCTTTGTAATATAAAGGTAGCTATGCACACAGAAAAAGTATCAGAAGTGCTCTATCAGAGCAGGGTTTCCTGTTGTGCTTCTATACTTAATATGCTCAAAATTTTTTCTGCTGGTAAGAAGTGGAAGCTTTGCTTGCAAAGATGTGAGACCAGTTTGAAAATAGATCCAACAAAGACTCTTGTTGGAGTGCATCCTGTGCAAATATGAGCTGTTTATGGATATTTTTGATGCCTCTTCTGGGCAGATGTGTCCAGATGTGAGCACTTAATTTCTGAGTTTCGGGATCCGTCACAACAGCCTGCGTGTAAGGGTTCACTCAGGTCCCTCTAGCTCCAATCAGCTTTATTTTCCAAAAGTTAGAACCACAAAGCGATATTTTGATCTCAAGTGCTATATAATGTTGCAGTTACTGGAGGGCATTCTGGAGGGTTCAAATGGGGGCTGGGAAAGATATTATAAGTGCTATTTTTTTTTTTTTTTTTTACTTACTTGCTTCTCATTATAGAAACTTGTTTTCTTCCAAATCTATTTTACGATGTCTGGGTTTGGCTTGTCTAGGCCCCTATGAAATACTTTTATATATTCAGTTCCCAGGTCTTGATCATTGCATATATTCCTGATATGCAGGCTCTAGACTTATTTTTTTGTGATAAAATCTTTGCACAATGTTTCTTGGACTCAAAAGGCTAACAAGAAATGTCATAAAGCACCTGAGGGAAAAATCCCCAAAAATTCTTACCAATCAAAATTGCAATTAATCTATAAGTATCACCTGTAGTAGGCTGCAGTTTCTAGTGTAAAAAGTCATAAACTTTATTAACATAGATAATAAATATGTCAAGACATCAACTAATTGACAGAAAATATTAAGACTGACATTTAGGAGTGATATTACTATTATTAAATATCTTTTAATCTGTAGCTCTATCTATTTTGGTGGATAAGGGAAATAAGAATATTATTTTAAAATACAATTTAGCTATTTTCTTCAATTGAAAAATTGTAATGCGAAAGAGTTTACAAGTATATGTGTATAGATAAATATGTATGTTGGAATGTGCAGAAATGCCCTGTGTCTGACTTGTGGATGTACACAAAGGTCACACATTGAACGGTGGGAATGTTAGTTATACCAGATTAACAGTAGTATTTTAACATTGATTAATTTCATTTATTCATACTTTAACCCATATGTTTAATAAGCTTTTATAACAGTGTGTCTCAGTGACCTGTTAGACTGTGGAGTGATTGCAAAGATTATCTTATATTAGACAGTTCCCACTCTGATCAGGATCACTAACCAAGCCATAATCAAGAGCAAAATGTATTCTACGGGGATTTAAATTGCAAGACAACAGAATATAAATAAATTAGAATCTTAAATTATTTAGTAAAATTCTCTTACATAATTTCTCTGCCACCAAGAGAATTCCCCAATTCAGAAGCCAAAGGCTCTGAAGACAAAAATTTTAAAGGTTTTAGACACTTTAAAACAATCACCTTTAAAAAGTTTTATTAATCTAAAGTATCCATGTCCTCACAGACTTAATTAGACACCACTATTCAGCATAAGACTTTTACATAGTTTAACAATATGGAGCCATATAAAATATATTTTCGCAATCACATAGAAGTGAAAATGAGAAAGATGATGAAGTGGGTTATAGCATCAACTTGCATTTCAGAAAAACTATGTTTTCTTCTGTCATGTGTCATATTTCTCTTCTGTCATGTGTTTCTTTTAAGGGCTAGAACCATGGCCACACTTAAATTGAAATTTTTAACATTTACATGTCTGGTCATCAGACTGGCAGGCACTGCAGTTTCTAGTCATCCCTTTTATGCTATTTTTAAAAGTTCAGGAACAGTCCTATGATTTTTTCCAATGTAATAATAAAATTAAAGAGAGAAAATTAGGATGCTTTTTCATTCCCTTCTATACTAAAAAATAATACTGTTTCAAGAAAGGTAAAAAGTAGTCCTTCCCTTCATAATTTATGTCTTATTTATAAGGGAGAAATATCTCATATGAGAAGCTAATATAGCTATTCCAGTTGTTATTTTTAACTCTAGACACAATATGTCCAACTAAAGATTAACCTCCCCTTCTAAATGGTCACATCTCACTCTCTTTTATCTTCACTGTAACACTGGCTGCAATAAGAGGCTGTGCATATGGCTAGGGAAAGTGAATTTTTGTTGAAGAGGCATATAAACTAGCTTTTATGGAGCAAAGACAAGAGAAGGAGGCTTCCTGGGTGATGGTGCTTCTAAGTGTGCATTAGTGTCCAGGGAATTTAAGACAGAGCCATGTCTTCAAGGCAACTATAAAGCAGCTAGACAAATCTATAGAGTAGGGTAGATCTTCTAAAAAGAGATGCCATTGATTTTGAACTTCCCTTTCAAGTGCTGGTTTCTTTCTGAGTCCATATGAAAGAAGGCGTGACTAAGCAAGTGTGATCATTAAAAAAAAAAAAAAAGAAAAAAAGGAAAGTTTCTTTATTACTGTCCTTTATGCTTTGCTTTTGACAAGTGTACTAACAAAATTGAAAAAATATGCTAAATCCAGATTTCCATTTATGTGGAAAACCCACACTTCCTGACATGAGCTTTGCACTTGCATTTTCTTTCAAACAAGTGAGTATCTCTAAACTGGGATGACATTTATGAAAAAATCAATACACCATAAAAGAGAATTCTCAAAATTTCCCCACCCAGAATTTATGAAACAGCACAGCTGGGTTTCTCTCTCAGCAAGGCCATCAGGTTTTCATTCCATAGGAACACTGAAATCATTGCTAATTTCCCTCATTATGTCTCCTTTATAAATTGGGAAGTGTTTCTAATTATGGTCGTCAATAAGTATGAACATTTCTTGTAAGGACATTATATATGAAATATTGGGGTTTTTCCACTCTTTTTTGTTTGATTGTTTGTTTCAGATAATTAAAATTAAGTTACTAAACAATATTGTTTAGAATTTAATATACTTTCACTGTTCACTTCCACATACTCGAGAGAAAGATGAGTGACAATTCAATGTGATTTGACTTTGCCTCATGAGAAATGTCCGCAATTGTGGAATCCCTTGTGCCATTAATGGAATTTCCAACTGCCCTGCCCTGAAAAAAGTGAAGATTAAAGATACCCCAGGTGTAAAAAAAGGTTTCTCCCCCAAGGCTACTTGCCATTGTGCAATCTTCTCCTTGGGTTTTGCAAGTCCATCACTCCTCCCATGGTATCCCCTTTCCCTGTTTCCCCATTGGCTATGGGGCCTGGTGTCCTTTCTTCCCTATGGTCACTTTCTCCCTGCCCTGTCCCCTTTTGTACCACCCATGAATCTAAGATACTATATAACTGAGAGAAACCACATGGTTTCTCTCTTTGGCTTCACCTTTGGCACATGGAATAAACACTTGCTGGAAAATGATTTGGGGCTGGGAGCCTTCTTCCTTTCTTGCTGAGCTAGCCTGGTAACGTGTGTGGTTGTGTGAGCTTGATTGTCGCCTGAATGCTTCTCAAGCAGTTTCTCTACGGAGAGACTGACTGGGGTATAGAAAGGCCATAGCTGCACTCTGAAAAAGACACACTGTTACACGCAATGATATCACCCCCAAAAAGGGGAAGGAGGAAAGTACAAAAAGTAAGGTTTAGAAGTCATCCTCTGCTCTTTCAGACATCAGTTCATGGGACGTACATAGGAATGATTTTTATAGGAATAATGTGCATGTTCTTTCCTTCTAAGTACATTGTCTTGGCTAATCAGTTTAGTCTGGACATTTTTACACTGGAGAACTTGTCTCTCCCCTTTGGTGTATATCATTAATAATCTCTTGATTCCTATATTACTTCAGCAGAATTTTCTAAGTATCTTTTCTTATGTCTTACCCATGGGAGAACAGAATCCTGTAATGTGTTGCTAAGACCTGCCACAAAAGTGATTAAACTCCTGTGAAGAAGCATGAAATGTAGTTCAAATGTAAAAGTTGAAATTCAGAAGGGAAATTGAATATATTTTCATTGCTAAATGTTTTGTATGGCTGTATTAATTCTGTAAAGTGCTCAGATAAAACCTGTAACTATGAGATATTAATTAAAGATTGAGCTTAGAATGCTCAGATGACTTATCATTTCATTGAACTTTCTAAGATCAAACCCTGAATTTCAGGCTAAAGCAAATTCAGGATAGATAATACTGATTGTTTATTGATTGTCTTGCAGGAACAAGCAAGAACTGAGTATTGTTACACACAATACTCTTTAAACCCTTTCAGTGTTCATGGAACAGTTGAGTTCAGTTGAGGAAATAAGAAAAGGGAAATGAGTTTTTTTGACTGTTGCTTGGACTAATCATATAACTTACTTTAGTGCACTTGGGTACCATGTTTATTAGAAGTCATTTACCTGTGACTGCTGTCTTCCAGTGACACTTCTGCAGTTACAAATGCTTTGTCCCTGAAAGCCTTAGTCTTCCAATTTACTAGCTTATTATCTTCAGTGTGTAATGATCGGAGGATAAGATCCTTGGAAACAATCAAATTTCACTACTGGTGTGTTTGTGAAGATTAAATATCTACTAAATATATTTATAGCATCCCAAATACTTTTTTAATGTTCTGGTGACCCTACCCTGAAATGAAAATGGAGGGATTATTTCTTACCAAACAGGAATGGAGCATCTGTGGGGAAAACAAAACAAAACAAAACAAAACAAAACAAAACAAAACAAAACAAAAACCAAAAAAAAACCAAAAAAAAAAACCAAAAAAAAACCCAAACCAAACAAAAACCAAACAAAAAAAAAAATAAAAGCAACTTAGTAAGACTACATTTTGCCAGAAAGTGGGTAGCATATAATGACAGCAATAAAGGGATATATACTGCCACTGCCTCCATATGAACAGTTTTTCCATAATGAAATGCCTCACATCCATCCATAAAACTTATTTCTCTACTTGCTCTGTGCCCAAGTCTTCTTTAATTCATTCACTTTGGAAGTGACATAACTGCCCCCTGGAATAGTTCATTTTGCTCTGAGTCTCAGGCAGATTATTCCACTACGGGCAATCTCTGCCTGACTGTTCTGCACTGAGCTGCTTTGCATTTCATTCAGCTTGTCTGCGTACCTGCCTCTGCAGATTTGCAGTTACCTTGATTACATGACACTTTAAGAGCTCTAACAGGCAGGATCCCTTTGTGACTCCTTTTGTAGAAAATCACATACCTTTGAAAAAATAGCCATATTTAGTTCCATTTGCAGGCTGTAAAATTCCTTTCCCTCGGCATTTTTAACTCAGCTGTTCTAATTGTGACATTTCATCCTTTCCTCTTTCCTTCTCAACCCTTTTTTTTAACCTTTGTGAAAGCTGGGATATATTCTTACATCTCCAGGAGCTGAATCTTTAAATTAAATATCAAGTATCATGAGATTCATGATATAATCGCAAGGGTGAAAAGCACCATGGAATTCAAGACAGTATGTACTTTAGCCATCAGAGCAAACTAAAGTCATGTTCACCTTAAGGTATTGAAGTAGATCTGCAATATGATGCATGGCCTAAAGAAACCCTAAAAATAAGAATTAATCAATTATTTGCAGAAAGACCAAATTTTGGTATTTACATTTTTATATTCTTAATATTTAGCATGAATGACTAATTTCCTAAAATGAATGAAAAATGTGTGTTCATTAAAGCATGGTCAGGATGATTTTCTCTTCTGTCTCTCTTTTTCATTTTCAGGTTATACATACAGTCATGTATATACATGTCATGTACTTTTTTCTCATGACATTTAAATTTCATATTTTGAGGAAACCAATGAGAACAGGTGAGCTTTTTTTAGAACTCCAGATGGACTTTAGTGGAGATGTGCTTGGATGTCAATAAAGTACATTCTTAATTTAAATTTTGCCAAATTCTTAATAATATATGTGTAT
>VXBN01014479.1:206195-254265 GCA_013397395.1 Sinosuthora webbiana | reverse complement strand
TTTTTTTTTTTTTTTGGCTTGCTCTGGCTCTATAGATTGAAAAAGATGACAAAAAATTTTCTTTTTCCTTAAGTACAGGTAGAGAAAAATGCCTAAATATGCCAGAGAATCCAAATTTCATATAAAACTCCATACATCTGATGTGTTTATATTTTGTAAATGTTCCAGATTGTCAGTGATATTGCTTCAGATGGTCAGTGGTCTGAAGGATGACTTACTGAACTATACTCTTTAATTGAAAGACAGGGCATGTAGACAGAGCTTTAATTAAAATCACAGAGCACCAAAAGTCTAGGGTGGAGACCTGTTTTTTGATTAGGGGAGCTATAAGTTACTCAGCACCCTGTGGAGATCTGCAGTATCAGTGGTTATTATCACTTGACATGCTAGGTTTATTCATCCATAAAAAATTAATCATAGTGAAAAAATGAAAACATAAGATCTCTTTCCTGATAAGAATTTTAAAAAGTTCTCATGGCAGTGTCTAAAGAGACTAAACAGTTGTCTAAACAAGCTTTGAAAGCCAATAAGACTACAAACTGAGCTGCCTTTCCTTTTGAAAAAAGAAATCCACGTCTCTTTTTCATGTAATTAACTGGAATAAAAAAATTACAAAGCCCGGGAGTGAAAATAGAGTTCTAAGTCTATATTTTACAATTATACATGCTTTGAATTTCACTATGTCTATTGATATTGATTTAAAATGTGCATGAAGGATCAAAAATAATCAATCAACTGTCCAAAATAAGAGTATTTTTTATGCTTACTTTTGATTTTACATATGTTGTTATTTTTATTTGATTACTTTCTTCTAGAAATGTCAAAGTACTTTTAAAACCTCTCTTTACAATCAGGAGGTCCACAAGGTGATGTTAAACAGAAAGAAAGATGCATTTTTTTATCAGGTGCCCAGAAATTAAGGTATTAAGAGGATACAAAGAAGAGAATGAAGGGGAACTAAATATTAATTATAGTAATTTATATATCTTATAACTTCAAAAAGTCTTGATTGTAAGTCTTTTTTCTCATCAAGTATTGATATTCATATTTAACCCTCAACAACATGTGCTAATGCTACATGTGTTTTGCAAGTATTTATCTACAGAAGGGATACTATATATCAAAACCTATTTTAAAATCATATATAATATTTAAAACATTCCTTGTCCACCAGAAAAAAACATGGCGAATTAATGATTGTTTTCTCTAGTGTCTCAAAAGTATTTTTGGGTAAATGATTAAAGCATTACTTCTAATTTTGTACCTTTGGGATATTTGAGTTATTTTCTTGGTGTCTTTCCATCTCCTTTATTTTTCTTTTTGCTCTTTTTCATCCTTCTTTTTTGCACCTCTTTCTTCTGCCTCTACATTTTACTATGTTTCCTTGGTTTATCTGCTGTGCCTTCATTTTCAGTCATACTCTCAGCCCAAATTATTCCCTTCTTCGTGGAGTACTACTTGGTAGTTTCTGGTCCAAGTTTTTTTCCCCACCTGCCCATCAGAAGATGATTTACTGAGGATCACCTTTGTTGTAGTCCCATCATTGTCCACAGCTGCCAACAAGTTTTCAGTTGTTGCTTTTTTTTTTTCCCCGCACCCTCTACTTACTTTTTTTTCCAAAGAGAATAAATTGTTTCACAATACAATAGCTGTTCTAAGGATTTATGAATTGCTGTGTGGAGGTTTGCATCCCTGTTATGCTGAGTGCTGAACAATCTGGCATCAGACAAATCTGTCACCTAAGAAACCAACTTGTGTTCATCTGTTTTGAACTACTTAAATCCAAACTCTCTCTCCCCATCCAAATTGTAGTTCGGTGGCACTTATCATTAGTTGATTCTTTGGGGAAAATTGGCAAGAAGTTTTCATCTGTGTTCATTATTTTGTTTCATGTTTTGGGATTTTGGGAACCTCACTATTGTATTTTTATGGATAAAGTAATGAAGCTTGAAATAGAATGAGAGTCATCTGTCTGGTCACCTTTTCATTCTACATTGTCATATTGAAGTTGCATATTAAATGCTAGACCTTAATGAGATTGTGGCAGTTTCATTAGGAGGATGGGAATGGAAAAAAGTTGCAAGCTTAGCACTGGAAGTATTAATGGATACTGGGTTGTTCATGGATTTTTCATCTGTTCATGCAAAAAGAGGGAAAAAAATCTCAAAAAATTTTAATCGCTGAGAAAAAAATATTTTTGAAGTCATAAGAAGCTTCATACTCCTTCATTCTGACCTTGAATTGCTTCATAAGCAAGAGAAGCTATTTCAACGAAAAAAAAAAAAAAAAAGGTTTTGCAATGGCCAAGGTCCATGCACAAGCTTCTGTATAGAATAATTCTCATTGGTTAGACTAGAAACTGAATGTAGTGTTTTTGGTTCTCCAATCTGAGTTTCCCAGATAATGCACCAATTAAATGTAGCGGGTCTAATGCTGGCCAAATGCCAATGCACCCACTAGAATTATTTACTCATTTTCTGCTGCAAGATAAGAATTAATAGGAAAGCAAAGCAGACTCAAAATTAAAAGGGTATTAAGAAAACCTTGTTAACAGAATTAAAAGTAAAATAATAAGAAATCAGAATAAACCTTCAGAACACTTCTCCTCCCCTTACATCCTCTTTTCTTTCCCACTGACAATGTAAAAACACATTAACCTGGGACTTTCAGTCAGTTTACCACCACTAAAATAGTTTTTCATCAGTTCACTGATGGAGGGAGAGGAGTCTCTCTTGCCATTTCATGGAGACTTCTCCACAAGAAACAGTTTTCTTGTGGCTTTAATGTCACAGAGAATCAGTCGCCCAGGAAAGGAAAATCCGTTTGCAGTGTGAAAGTCCCTCCCATCTTTTCAGCCTTCCCACAGGTGTGTTTATGGGCCATGTCCACTTATAGGGTACTATTTTAAGGATGAGCTGTTCAAAAGCAAAGATTCTCTTCATCTATCTCTAAAATCATCTCTGGGAACAGAGGTTACTTTCTTCTTCCCTTGGAGAAAAGGATCTTCATCACTTTTGTCTCTCTCCAGTCAAGCTTCTCATTTGGATCACAGATACTTCAACATTGCTTGCTTCAACATGGGTGACTTTCCTCACATTAAATATTTGAATGCTCCATCGCCCCATACATTCATGAATTACAAGAATATTCTACTATATCATAGTCCATCACTATGGCCTAACAAAAGAATTTCAGCCCAAGACTATAGCACATGTTCATCTTCCTCCCATCTGGGATTTTACTTCTTCTTCACTGACCGTGGTGTCTTCATGTTGTTTTGCTACATGCCTTCACTCTTTCCTCTTCTCTCAGTCAAGAGAGGATTGATGTCTGCAAGTTTCATCTGTGCAGTAAAAGAGTTAATATCTCGCCTAGGCCTGCGGACAGCTGCGTGATCTCTGCCGCGTGGCAGCCAGAGCTCTTTATGGTGGAGGATTTTTCAGCAGCCGCGCCGAGGGTGGCAGGGGGGAGCAGCTAGGATCTCAGTAGCCAGGCTAGGGCTCAGTGGCAGCACGCCATGGGCCGATGGCTTCCTCTCCCCCTGCCCGGCGGTTGCATGCAAAGCTCAGCGGCAGCAGAATTTCAGCCACGCCGTGCCCAGGGCTTGGCAGAACTGGCCTGGCCCAGCCCCACCAGGCCTGGGGGGTGTGGCCCGGCCAGCACAGTTACGTGTTGAAAACCTGGGAGCAAGACATCTTTTCCTGGGCTTGTGCAATTTAAAATGTGAATTTCCCAGAGGCTCTTTAATTGGCTTATCACCATGCCTGTTCTCAGAGCCAGCCAGCAATTGGTTTTGCCAGGCATGGAGGAAGCTCTTAGTACCTTCTCTTAGAAAATCACTTCTGTGGCTGGCTCTTTCCCTCTTCACCACAAATTAATCAATGCAAAACCAACACACTGAAGAACAGGGATCATAAGCTAAAGAATAGCAATAATGATTTTAATATTCCTGTTCTTTCCTTACCAGAAAAGCTTAAAAACTATAAATGTACCTGTATTACCAGTATTCTCAGTATGAAACATATTTATCCCAGGGAAAAAAAAAATTCAGATTTTTCTAAAGAAATGCTGCATTTCCTTGTCAGCACATTTTTATCATTGTCATTTAACTGATTATTTTGTCAAGGCCAGTTTTCTCATTTCTATAATTTTATTTGTTTTGTTTAAGACGTACCTGAAATAATTTTTACCTCCTAAGCTTATTGGACATGGATCTCATTATTTAAGTAATAAAATATTTCTGTGAGAAGGCAGTTTGCTTTGGCTTTGTAAAATCTAAGTTCAAATTTCTTCCAATATGCAATGAAGGTAAAATAGGAGAGAAAAGGGAAGAAAGAAGAAGAAAGGCTGAATCCTTGCTTTAGACAGTAGATGCTTATAGTTTAGATTCTCAGCATTTTTTTTTTTAATTCCATTTTTATTCATCATTTGGCCTCAATGACGCTAATAATTAACAAAACCTGTAACTGACTGTTTATCATACGTACCGACTGATCTTGCTGTGACTATGTACATATAATTCTTTTACCAATACCTTTTCCTTTGGTTATATTGTAGGCATGTCTAAACAAATTTCTCCACTTTAAATGGATTGAACTGCAAATGAGGCAATTAATTTCTGAGAAATAAGCTAGCAAAGGTCATTTAAAACAAAATGAAAATCAAACTCAAGCCTTAGAATGTATAGTGCTGAATTTTGTTGACTTGTGTTCTGCTTCTAAATGAGACCTGTAATTTTTTTATAGTGTAAAAAAAGACAACCCCCAAAACCTGTCACTTAAAATTCTGGACAGATATATCTGTGATGTAAGCCCTCCCCCCAGCCAAAACAGGAATGAATAAATAAAATATAACTGAAAATGCCTTTATGATGCCATCATCCAAGAATTGAAATATGTGCTTGTTAAAACCCAGACTCTGAAATTATCTCTTTTTATATGCAACTTTCAGGCTGCAGTAATTAAAAACCTTGTTATTTCACTGCCACTGAAAAGATAGTGTGATCCATGCTTCTGTGTATAGCTCTGCACATTCTATAATGTTCTGACATCTCTCACACACCTTTTTGCATCTAAGAAAAATAATGTACCTTAGCTGATACTAATCTCATGCGACAATACAAATCAGTGAGGAGCATAGGTGTCTGAAGTACAGTAGAAAATTAAAATGCTGCATGTTAAGGACTCTAAAAAAGCTGCTTTCATTCAGTTCTCTTTCTAGTCCCTTTCAGAATCATGATTTCCTCAAAACTTTGCACACCCAGAAATATAACCTCAACAATAGCCTTTTGTGGCTGTACTTATATGAAGCATTTTCATATATTGAATGATGTCTTTAAATGTAGAATACAATATAAACCTTTCATATTTTCTTTGTTTTCCATTCTAACTTCTTAAAGTGATTCTGGCATATTAGGACTTTTCTTAGCCCTAAATGGAAGTTGTCATATACACAGCATAACACAGATAACAGATGTCACATTTTAGTGAACATAAACATTTAATATTTACAAAAAAACCAAATATTTTCTCAGCTGTTTAGCCCACAAATATTAGAAACAACAACAAAGTTTTGGTGATTTATGTCTTTGTGGACCTATTGCTCGACATAGAAATCCAATTTTGAACTCAGTTATGTTCAACTTGAAAAGGAAACAAGCAAGTCCTCATATCACTCATATTTCTCCAGAATCAAAACACTGCTATTGAAAAATAGGTTTAGCCTGCAGCTGCAGCTGCTTTGTACCTTGAAGTAAGGATATTCGAATACTAATGATGTTTCTATATGAATTATCTTTTTATTTAACCATGTAAGGTTATTACATAGAATAATTATCAATGTGACACACAGTTTTCTCCAGTGAAAGGCATATATTTCTACCAAGAATGTACCTGACTGTTTTTTGTCACTTTCCAGTCTCTGCATTACAGCTACTCTCTTGTGTTTAACAGAAGAGAGAGTGAATTTGTTTCTGATCCTCAAACATTTATTTCTTCATGCTGGTGTCTTTGAAATGATACTCTTGAAAATAGGAACAGGAACATAGCAGCAATCAACCTGAAAAGCATGTACAATCACTTGAAGTGTCTGAACTCAGACCTAAAATGAAGTACAGAGACCCATTTCTTCAGCAAATGTGCCACTTTTTTTTTTTTCTTGGAGCTGAAGCAACATATATAAAACATATTTATATGAACACTTATCAAGGCAAACAGCATTATGTATCAAAAACATTGTCTGCTTTACCTACATGGAAATACTTTGTTTTCCCTTTCACAAAGACAGTGAAAATTTTTGGACAGGAAATTGAAAAGAGCACAGCAGCAACAGTGCTGAAGCACACCTGTGTTACCAAGGTGACCACTCTTACAGACTCATGCCCAGCCCATCAGTAATCAGGAGTTTAAGTAGAGAAGTCTCTAGAAACTGGATTTCTGTCTTGGATAGAATAAAAGTTTCATGAAGCTTCTCCTTCTTCACAGACTTTTACCCAGAACTGTCCAGAACTATATAGCTGAAATATAAAAATTCCTTCAACATAACAAATTAGGTCAATATTACAAGAACATTTTAATGAAGCTAATTCATATACCTGCACTGGTATGTGATAATTTTCACATCAGTGACACTGCTTACAATAACTTTCAGGAAGGATTTTAATACATGATGTGAATACTATGATCTATTGTTATAATACATTGGCAAAATATCAGAATGTAATACCAGACTTTTGTAAGGAGCATGAAGGTACGTGTATTCCAGATGTCACGCATTGCAATTCATATTCCTTCAGAAGCCTTTCTAGTGGTCAAGAAAACAAGATGTGAATGCCTACAAGTTCATTTTCTACCCCAAATAGAATATTTACCTAAAATAATGAAGATCTGCAGGACAATACCCTGCATAATCAGCTGATCTTTCTTTGCTGTGCAGAAGACCAACAGGAGTTGGTCAGAGCTGCCAGATTTGAAAAGCATCAAGCTTTACCTTGTTCAAGTGTAATAATTCTAGAGGTCACACAACTCTTATCTTTAGTTGTTAAGGAACATTCTACTTTTATCCCTCAAGAGGGGCCATGCATGGAAGAAGGGACCCCCTTCCTCCTGACAGTCTGTCCAGGCTGACATCAGCAGTAGCACAGGCCGTGTGCTTCCCATGCTATCCACACCAGGTGTAATTCCCTCATATCATTCTGCTCTTGGTCAAGCCAAGGTGCAACACAACTCTTATTTACATTCTACAGGCATTTTCATGGTTGGCTGCTGCCAGATGAGCCAGTGTCCCTGTCATCCCACTGGAGCCTCGGCATCACTTACGATTCCATGTTTGCTGTAGGTGATTGAGTGGGTACGTTGTTACTCCTCCTTCTTGTGATATTAATAAAGCTTTGTTTTATAATACATTGTCAAGCTGCATTACACTTCAGACCACATTTGCTCAATCAGACCTGCCCATACCATGAGGACCTCCAGAATCTTTGCATTCTTCTGTACCATTGCTGCTGGAGTCACAAATGTCTTTGGTAAATGATATTTACCAGGTTAAATAAGAGAAATGAAGAAAGAAGTTTTTTGTCAGCTAAGCAAAAAATTGCTGCAACAATTGCATTGAATTTGTCAAAGCTGCTTCATGGAAGGAGCTAGCTTTGTAGTGGATTTTGCTAGAAGCTAAGGCATTAGGAGCATAAGTTTCATAGGTCAAAGGAAAATCATTCTTGTATAGTGAAATCTCACCACAAAAAAGCTAAGAAAAGTGAATGGATTTTTTAAGATATCACAGAATTTATTTTATTTTATTTTTTTTTTTTTTCCAGATCAAATCTCTTGCTATCTGAATTGCTGCCTTATCTATTTCCAGACACACCCTGAGAAATCAGTGTTACTTTCCTTTTGTTAAGTAGATAGCATGTATTAAAAAGAGATTGTGCTTGGAAATTTTTTAACTAACACAAAGAAATTTGCTGCTGTGATTTCATAGAACAGCCAAAGGTTTTTTTTATTTAGGTTTATTGTGGGATTTTTTTTTTTTCCTGCTGCTGCCGTTCAGAAATATCTACAATAGCTTGTCACACAGAAATCCAGGTTGAGGGATGGAAGGTATTTCAGGGCATTTTTTTCAGACTGGATGTAATTACATTTTTATGAATTCATCTTTCCTTGACAGAAAGATTTAGATGTACTTGATTTTTGATTGTGCTGTAGACTGTGGTATAAATTCATGGGATATTTAAGAAACCAGCTGAGAGACAAACCTCACAAAAAAAGATCAGTCAAAGTAAACTGAGATGAAAAAAGAGAACGGTGCGAAAAAGTAATGCAAAAAATCTGATGATTGGGAGAGCAAACTCATTTGTTTGGTAGCTCTGAATGATCAAATTGAATGATCCTCTACAACTCTACTTTGGGAAAGTAAGGAATTAATTCCATTTGATATTGAATTTTTTCCTTTATTTTCTCTGAAATAAGGTGTACCTCAGAGATACATTATTCATTTGTATATCTGAGTTTTTCAGCTTTGGGCTAGCTGAACAAACCACAAGAGACTGAAAAGAAATCTGTTTTACTTAATGATACAGAATGTCTGTCAATAACTAGAATATCAGATTCATCCAGCAAGCAGTGCAAAAAAATTGAAACAAAGTATTGGTTTCGGTTCACTGGTGAAGCTACACACTAAAATCACCTTGGTTGCAATTCTTTTTGGACAAACAGAAACAACATTTCAGCTTTCCCACAGGAAGAAAAAATGGAAAGAAATTTGCTCTTGACCATATAAAATAAAGCTGCTAAACTAAAAGATTTTAATTAATTTTTGAGGAATCCTTTATTTTCAGGTAGAAAAAAAAGATAGTTTTGTGTTCAATCTAAATTTACTCANTTTCAATCTAAATTTACTCAGCAAAATTAAAACAAAACAAAACAAAACAAAACAAAACATAAAAAAACCCCCAAAAAACAACTAAATAACACCTAAACATATTACAAATAATAAGGCTAAATAATAACAACCAACTTATGTTGGTTTTGTAAATATGATGTAACTTACTTTCATTTTTCCCCCAGGATTATCTTGATTGAAACAATCTTACTAATTGAAATCAAATTCTTTAACAGTCTTTATTGCCCAAAAATACATTTTAAAGCCAAAAAATGTGTCACCTTGTAATTGCTATTCATTCTCTTCAAAAAAGTGCCTTCAAAACATACTTATCCAGCAATGCATAAAATTAATTGCAAGACGGAGCGCATGGCAGCTTGTAATTGATACTCGTGATCCTCTAAATTTGAATCTATCCAAGTCTCTTGATCAACTAATCGGTTCTTTGCTGCCTGTCTTTGTCTCCTCCATTTCTTTTCCCTCTGGATGATACACTCCCTGAGAATGCTTGCTCAGTTCCTAACACAACCCGGCCTTTCCTGGCAGATGAATCTACCACAAATTCTGCTTATAACTGTTTAGAGAGTAAATGATGGAACAATAGCAATTGCAATGTACTATGAAGCAAAGGATTCTTTGTGTTTTTAAGAATTTCTTATAACTTACAGAAAACAGGAACTTGCTACAGTCATGTAACTGCTTTATGTAAAAAGAGACTTTGAAACTTTCCTTGCATTCACAAACGTTGCTTTTTGGGTGGCGTAGAAACTAATGTCCTCTGCCTTTCTAAACATCTTCAATTACTTTACTGTCAGTTATGGTCACAGTAGAAGTAAACATCTTTAGCAAGAAGTTGCTGCAGACTGACAGCATCTTAAATGTCCTGTTTGAAGGACAGAAACATAATAAAATCCTGAATGTTGATTTGAAATCTTAACAGTGTAGATGAAAGCCTAGAAGATCCAAATAATTAGTTTGGATTTATATGTTTTACTGTTTAATATGAGATGAATTTTTGCCCTTGCCAGAGAACGAGTTTACAGAGAGAATCCTAACTGTAAAAGCAATTCCAATAGAAAACAAACATTTAATTGGATCCTAATGTTATTCAAAATGCTTGTTTTTATTACCAGAAGAATGTTGATCTGCACATAGGGTTTAGAATCCCTAATGCTGAAGATCTTATACACTGGACAAGGGTGAAAGAAAAGAAGAAAGGACTTTCATTTGACATCATATAATTTTGGAATACTAATAGTTTTTGTGATGATTTCCAAGTTGAGATTCACTTGAAACTCATCAGCATTTTTATAATGCCTTACTAACCTTGTTTGCTGAGATTATGTGGCTGGCCAAATTAGATATGAAGGTAAAAATTTCTTTGGGGACTGTAGGTGTGCTGGAATGCATACATTTACTGCAGTTTAATGAAAATAATGAATATTCTTATCTTATAAACAGCATCTTCAGATGAGAGTTCCTAGAGAATGTCAGGGAAATGAGCCCTTTCGAACAATTTCTGTATTTTATGATTCCCAGTACAAACATAAATCTTATTGAGAATGAGATATCTAACATTCATGGTACTACCAGCTTTCTGACTCTCAGAAACTCTAAGATTTTTGGTTTTGTTGTTAATGATCAGTTCAGTTTTGCCCCTCATTAGAGATACAGTTCCCATTTTTATTTAGTCTGTGTGTCAATGCATAGCATTAAGGTTTTATCATATATAAATTGTATGTAGAACTCCATGTGTATCTTTGGATCTCAAAGTAATTAAGTATTTTAAAAAAAAAAAAAATCAAACTATCACAGTTTATAGCTGAAAAATAGCATCTCATCCAGCAGGAGCTTCCATAGAAAAAATATAAGTTAGAATGAAAGTATAGGTCTCATCTTTGATGGGTGTATCTTGTGACAACACTTAAAGGGCGTGATTCACTTCAGTAGTATCACAGTAGCTGCTTTTTTTTCCCTCCAGATAGTTAGAAATATCTGTCTTTTACTTTTTTTCTTTCCCTAGAAAGGGACTTAAATCTTTCTGCCATCTGTTCATCATGCAATTACTTCATTGTTACATCATAATGTGTGTTTAAATGGGGGAAGGGAAAGAAGTCTTTGAAAAAAGATTATGTTATTGTAATGCATTATTGAAAAAAGCTACCTTGTAAAACATAAACACATTTATTTTAGCCAAAATACTATATTTTTAACACATTGTATAGATTATAATTGTCTGGAGTTGGTGCTAAAAATTCAGCACTGACCACTGGAATTCACAGAAAGTACCTGGAGACTCTCTCTAAGGAAGATTGTTGATATAAGTGACTAATTAAAATTACTATTACTAATAAAGATAAGGGATTGTGACATAGAATTGTATAAATATACCTAGACAAGAATTTTCAGCAAAAACTGCTTTGTGGAGGTTTCCATCTCTTCAAATTTTCCATGCAAAATTGCATTGGCACTGAGTCTCCAGCCACAGCCAGCAGGCATTCACTAGAGTTGATTTAAGAGGACTGTAAAGGTGACTTTTAGACCCTGCTGCATCTCTCCTGCAGTTCTGCCCTGTCTGGCAGCTCTTACCCATGCTTGTTGCCAGTGTGACAAAAATGTTTTTAAAAATCAGGGATCACAATGCATCAAGGGAGTCTATGTCCTTCCCAGTTTTGAGGATCTGGACAATGCAGAAACAAATATTTCTGAAACACGTTTGTGGCAAAAAGTTTTCTTGGATAGCCACTGATGAAATTTAGGGGTTNATTAAAATTACAGTTTAGGCTTCCCTTTTTGTCTATACAGAGCGTTGCACCTAGATTTCATATCTGGTCCTCAAAGAAAGATAAAGGAACCAGTCCAATAAAACAGCACCATATAATACAGCTCTCTAGTAACACCTACCTATGTATTGGTGCAGTATAAAATATCAATGGTCAATTCTGCCTACTTGCATAGGAAGGAGGGACATTTCTGCTGATCAGTGAGGTTTGTTACAGTCTCACATACTCAATCTAGAGGCAGCCCCACTAGTGCTGTTAGATATTGTAAACTTCGATGACTCCACATAGAAAAAATTAGTGATCTCTGATCAAGTTTAACTTCTTTTTCTGCAGTTTTGTCTCTTTTTAAATTATTATTTGAAAATACAGCAATTTAATGGACTGTGTGTGAATATATACCTTTGCTAACTGTCCATTCCCTGAAGTACATATTTTCAGATCCTGACAAAATGTGTTTTCATATCCAATTTTGGAATCATACATTGGGTTATTTTTCTTTTCTTCAGATGAAAATTTATATTATTAGGAAACAGTGAGGTACTTTAACTAACTTGCTTGCTTTCAGCCTACAGAGGAGTAGTAAATTATTTATTATGAGAACGTAAAATAATATTCTGTGAAATCAGTGTGTTTGAATTCTTTTCCCTCAAACAAAAGTTGCGGTAGATATGACTGAAAATACTCTCCTCTCTCAAGATATTGACAGTACATTCAATTCATTGATAGCCAGCTGGCCAAACAACAGGCATAAAGAATCTACAAATTTTATATTACACAGTGGGAATGTGTAGACAATGTCTAGATCACATGTGGTATCTGCAGCTGGGAATATAATCCTGTTGCTGGACCTCAGTGTCTCCTGTGGCTTCATCTCTTTTTCTGCTATTATGAATCCCCAGTATGCACAAATATTTGTTCTAACCCAAAAGAAAATATAAGTGGACAGAAGGCAGGACTGTGCCTATTTATCTGTGTTATCATAGTTCCTACAGTATCATATTGTTCTTGCTACTGAACAAACATGAGAAGAGACCTTACCCCAAAAGTGGATGCATCATTGTCACACAAGGAAAAATGCAAAAACCCATGTTAAAGAATAAACATATGCTCTAAATGTGAGAAGCAAAAACAAACAAAAAACAAAGCCAAAAAAAAGCAAAGGAAAAAAGTTGTTCAAATTACTGTAGAGTCCACTCACTCCATTCATTACATTATATGGTGAAAAGAAAAAAAAAAAAAAAAAAGGCAGTTTTGCATTTGAGAAAAAAAGGATTAAGTGCCCTCTTCTGTGATGCCAGCTGGTAGTACTGAACCCTTTTAGAAACAAAGTATCAAATCACTGTAATGAACATTTGGCCTTAGAAAAGGCAGGGATTACTTTGGGGTCCTTTGATATTTCTGAATAGACACATAGACTATTTCTCATTAATAATCTCATTTGTTTGTTTTCCTCTTATTTATTTTATGCCATTATTTTGCCTACTACTCTCAATAAAATTAAAAGTAAAGCCTCACTAACTTTCTGTATTCACATGCATTTAAAAAGTGTTAGTTCAGTCATAACACTGACGCCACTTAGGATCAATTCAATGAAATTAAAGTGTTTCACCTGAGAACTGTGAAGTACAATAATAATATTTTGTACATGGAGGGAAATTTGGCATATTTGAAAATTAGGTTGGAATAAAATATACTCCTCTGCTGGTTTGTGCGTATATGTGGTAAAAAAATGGATATTTGTTGCAATGTTTTACTGAGGAGAGTATATTTTCTCCCTTATGACTGTTTTTTTAAACTTTCCATATCTTCTTTTTGGTGAAATCTATCTCTGCTTACCATATAGTTATTATAGACTAGGTTTTTCTTCTTGTATTATTACATGACACCTAGAATAACAAGTGGTCAATTTTCTTTTGCTGAGCACCATCAGAAAGGAAATTTCATTTGGCTGCATCTTCTCTCATCACAGTACAAAGAACATTTCCTAACCTCAATGACACTTTAATTAGCATGATGGTGGCAAGAGGTATTTTCCATGATTAGATAGTTTAGGGGTTTTAGTGTGTAAATCATAGTTTTCTATTACAGTTTGAATGGGTTAGATAATCTTCTTCCCATGATGCAATGAAGCAGACAATTTCTATCTCTCAAAACTTTGAATCCCATAGCTGAAATGTGCACTAGAAAAGATGTATTTGCTGATGTCATTTCAAGTTAATTCTATTTGAAACTGTTTAATTTAATGGTATTTAGAGTCTCAGAATGCAGATATTCAATAGAGACTGCCTCATGTTTCAAATGTGGAGAAAGCAGTGATGTGGAGTCTATTCAAAACACTGGTTGTTATGGGCTTTACTTTGTGGCATCCTATTATGCATCCTTCTTTTTCATTGTCAAGAGTATTTACACCCTGTGATCAATCTTTTGTGATGTACATCTCATTCAAAATGTATAAAAGAAGAAAACGAACCTTTTTTGACTTGTTGGGCTTTACAGTGCAGGAAAAACAGACTCTTGGGCCTACTTTGCAGACAAGACATGGAAGACAGTCCAAGATAGAAAATGAGAGCTGGGAAAACCAACTCAAAAGTTTCACAACAGTGCACCAACACAAAACAGTGCTGGTGGAGTTGCTTCTTATGCAGCCTCATTACTTATACTTGCAGGAACATTTCAAGACAGGTATTTTTAGGAAATTAGAGGTGGTTCTGACAAGCATGCTTAAGAGACTGATAGATCATACCTGTTTTGAACCTCAAAACCACTTCACTGTATCAATATTCAGTAGGAATTCACACTGACAGTAACTACCAATCATTATCACTATGTACCCAAACCAATTAGTCCTGAACAAATCCATCCTAAATTAGCAGTTAGTACACAGTCACAGAACTCCCTTCTAGTAAGCATTGATGTGTATGATCTATGATGGTCCTTAGTAGATGAGATCAAGGGTATTAGGCTTGTGAGCTCATGAAATAGGGAAACTAGGGCCTAAGAGGGCTGTCACCTTTCTTCTCTTTCTGTTCTCACTTATTGTTGATGTTTTGTGCTGCTCTGAACAAAGTTGTAATAGTAACATTTCAGTGTTAAAAAGGGTTACGTGATATTTGATATTGCAAAATTAGACTCAGATAAACATCTGAGTATATTTTATTTCATGGAGGGACAGGCATTCTGATAATAAGTCATGCTAAACTTTTCACGAAGGACATAAATGATTCCAAAAGGTTTCAGTCTAACAGTCTTTTCATCCCTCTCTTGCCTCAGGTAATGATTAATAGTGTCTGAAACCCCTGGAAGCCCTTTTCCATTGCCTGCTAAAAATACCCGTATGAAAGATGCGTTCTGTGAAAGTCTATTACAGCTCTGAATTAGCTGCTAGATTGAGAAAATCATGAATTCCCCTGTTCTTTCTGCCCAAATTTTTTTCAGTGGTTCAAAGTTTTGTATATAGATATGGTGATCATACTAAGTAGACACATGAGACAGTTATAAATCTTCATGTCCATTTCATGTCAGTATCAACAGATGTGGTGCATTGGTGTCGGCTGGCTCTGGCAACACTGAAAAATCCATGTTAAAGTCAATTTAAATATGATTTTGTTAATTAATAGACTATTTCTAAAAGTGTTCCCCTTTCTAAGCCATCTTTTTTAGACACTTGTGAAAGAGCGTAAAGCTGATTTATCTTGTAAGGATGGAGTAAAGAAAGGGAAGAAAGAACAGGAGAAAAAAAACCAGCCTTGTCCAATCTCAGCTCCAGCTCCTTGTATAGTTCTGATCGATCAACATGGACCTTTGGGCAGAATCTCCAAATCCAGGCCGTAGAAGCTACCCAGAAACACAGTTGGTCTGCATCAGACAACTATGAAAAAATAGGCAACAGTACTGCATTTTTTTCTTGTGTCTTCTCTTGATGGCATGCGGAAGCATTGTTTCCTTTTAGAAAATGGGAAACTGAGATGCAAGATAAGTTCTGTGGTTTGCACATGAGCACATTCAAAGGTTATAATTAAACAGGGAAGTGAGTCTGGAGCTCTAAATTTCTGGCTTAGAGCTTTTAAGATCTTACAGTGGACCCATTTTCTTGTTTGGTTGTTACTCCTACTTGTAATTATATTTATCAGTTGCGTAATAAAAACCCTATGAGAATGGCCACGCTGTTCAGATTATGATTAACCATAATGGACACGCGGAGAATAATGAGAAGTGTACAAGTATATTTCCTCCTTAGTTGCTGCTCAACCATCAACCTCCTTCTGCATGGTTTCTTATCAAAACATCTTGATTCAGGTATGGCCTGTCTGCTTAGCAATCCTTAGCAGATGTTTCTTCTATGTATTTTCCAAGCCTCCTCTTGAAAAAGATGAGTTTCTAATGTTCATCTAGCTCCCTGGAAATGAAGCTACTAGCCATTATGAGGAGAAATACCTATTGTAATTTTCATCCTTAGGCTAAAGGCAACTAGAAACAAGGCATCATCTAAGCCCTGACATTTCTGACAGTCAAAAGAGTATTAGATGAGCTAATTTAAAATTGGGTTTTGTCTTCTGTAACATCACCTCTATTTTATTTTATATTCAGTAACTATTTTACATTGATCTAACTGTTTTCTCAAGGTCCAGGGTACCTGAGACATAATATTGAGTCTGATTTGGTTTTCCCTCTAATTTCTAATGGTCTTTTATTTCCCACTTTTTGAACATCACCAGATAGAAAAATATCAGTTAAGAATGAAACTAAAACTTGTAAACACAAAATGGCCTTCAAAATTTATTTCAAATTACAAATGTGGAGACTAATCTCTATGTGGTATAAACTGATACAGGTCTTTAGAAAGAAATGAAAAAAAAGAATTTTATAATAACTGAGGTTCTCACTCTGTGCCTATAAGTAACAGATGAATTCTCTTGTCCTGAATTGTCTTATTCAGCTTCATCTCAGTTGTCTGGTTGAACAAGAAATTTAACTCCTTTAAGATAAACGAATGCATTTTTCCTCTGTCTTGGTAAAAACTAATTCATAAGAGCTATGGGAGCTCTGACCAGTTCTTAGACCTCTTTAGCATTCTCATTTTTCTAGTTGTTGAATTTATATCATGCCTTTTAAAATAATTGTATGACTTACATTTAGAAGGAATTCTAAGAATAGATCACATGATGATTTTTATCTTTGAAATGGCAATTTTTGTTGATCTTGTTTTTAAAAACAAACTGTCTTATATTTCAGTTCAGTTCTTCTGGGAATTGAGATATAGCCTTCACTTAACACTTTAGCTGAGTAGTGGCTTCTACTTATAATGAAAAGTTGTGATCTATTTCATCAGGCAGTTTATCACCAAAAATCAAGCTGTAGCCCAATAAATAAATAAACTGTGGAGTCTGCAGAAACCAATATAATATTTTAATGTACTAGCAACACCCCAGAAAATCTGAAAATTAAATGCTTTAAATGGAACAGAATTAAAAGCTGATGTCTCACCATCCTACAGACCAATTAAAAGAACCAAGAAACTCAGCTGAAATAGGATTCATCTCACCTGATGACCCTCCAGCTGCTAAAAACCCAGTGTTCATCCATGCTCAGTGGATTTTACAGGTGATTCCAAGAAATCATACCAGAAAAGTCTGACCTTCAGACAGATGTCTAAAATTAAAGGACAAGTTGATATCTGGCTAAAGAGGAGTCTTCATGTCTAAGGTAGATTAATTATGAATTTTTGTATTGTTCATGGGGGAATGAGATTTGTCACACAGTTTTGTTCAGTTATTGTGGACTAGCATGAGAAAAGTGACAGAGCTGGCATGCTACACATATATCTTCATTTCCACAGATTAATGAAACTGCAGCCAAATTCTTGAAGAAGCGAAAATGATGCAATGATATGTTGTAAGTAGTAGATATGAAGAGAGTGGCTGAAGAATTTCAGAAGAACCTTACAAGACTATCGCTGTGACAGGGAAATGGTAGGTGAAACTCACAGTAGGTGAATGTCAAGAAATTAAACTAAGGAAAAAATTGTGCAGCAATACATGTTGAATGCCAATTTGTTTTGCTCCATTAGGTGAAATGAAGCGTTCATGTGTCTCCATACATAGACATGCTGTACCAAAATACATTGCAAGAGAATAAAATCAATGTAAGTCATAGTCCAGTGGACTGAAAATGTCATCATTTTTGCTTGTTCCCTTTCCAGTTCCTAAGACTACAATTGGTTAGAGTATCGATAAGATAATGAGCTACTTAATACACACTTGTTCAATTTTATATAGGTAATCCTGATTATCAGAAAGGCCAGAATTACCACAAAATCTAAAAATCACTAAAAGTATGAGTTATTTAAACACCCATGCCACATAAATATACAAATTATTTCCTGTTGCATACTGACGTTTTCCTTTTTACTATAGTAGTGCATGCATCAAAATGCATCTCTCTCATCCCAGATTCTTGAGGATACCAATCCATTTTATTCCTATGCCTAACGTTGAGGCTTAGACAGAAAATATATGGAAAACTATGGGTTTGGCTATGAACTGTGGTCATGCAATTCTTTAGTTAGAATTGCTTGGGTTGGCCCTGAATTTAATTAAAATTATGCAGTGCCAACTAATTTTAGCATTGTAGAAATGTGTAATTAATTAGCTGAAAGTCCTCTCTTATGAAACATAAACCCCCTCCAACTCTATTTTTTATTGTGAATAAAACACTGTTCCATCCATTTCTGTTTGATCTCTTGAAAGATGAAAAATTTTTCATTAGATCATAAAATCTATTGATGTGCTTTGTTCTAAAATCTACAATCCACATCATCATTGATAGAGGCATTAGCTGATACTTTCATTACATTCCTGTGAGATTATATTCCAAACTGCAGGGTTGTACCCATAGATTTATTACATCCTCTTTGACTATTTGAAAAATGTTTCTTTCAATCAGCCACTGAATGTCACTACTTGCTAATTACTAGTTTTAATGACTAAATGTATTCTAACAGCAAGGATTTCCATGCATATTATATTAGAAGGGTTAAAAATAAATACAGTTTATTTATAATTTTATAAATTATGTCACAAAAATTTAGGCTACTTAACAGAAAAGTTAGGAAAGTATAGTATAACATGCTTTGAAACCTTTTAAAATTGTACTTTCAGGAAAAAAGAAGATAGCTTTTTCTCTCTATCTATGAATTGATCAGTTTTGGAGTTTTTTTCAGATCCATTTTACTGATAGTAATGCACACATTTTATTAGCACCTCTTAATAATTAATCTCTTTTTTTCCATTAAATGCGACAGAAAATAATTTTTTTAAACTGAAAACTAAACACACAGATTATTAAAACTCAGGTGACTTTTATCCAGTGTGATGTTAGAATAAAATCGTAATTGTATAAATTGATGGGACACTTTAAGCCTTAAATGCCAGTTAAACAGTTACAGGATTTTTTGTTGTTGTTGTTGGATACAGCTGAGTTTGAGACGAAACAGCTAGATTCTGAATGAAATGCAGAGTTTTATTTAAATATATGTAAATTCTACACTTTTAGCATGCCACACTGAAATGCAGAATTGCAGACAATTTCTGTTTATAAAATACGTCATGTTGTCTCTCTTGAGCTCATAGGCAAAATGCCAACAGACTTCTGTAGAACCAAGATTTAGTTCACTCTGTCCCATAATCTACCCCTTAGCTATGTACATTGCTAAAATCTTTAAGGGCAAATAAATATAATGACAAAACTCACATAAACCTAAATAAATCTAAGATTTAATCCTAAAAGTTCAAGCAGAAAATGCTGGGTGATGCATCAGTGAATGTCAGGCCAAATACAGGGTTTGGCAGATATGTTGCTTGTTCCTCTTGGTGACTAAGAGCAAGTCGGGGGGAGCTATAAAAAAAAAAAAAGCAAAAACAAAATGCAAGTTTAATTAACTCAAATAACATATACTTACACAGCAGATCAGTGGCAAAAGTTCTTTTTTCCCCTAGAATAGCACTCTCAGAATAGCATACTTTTAAATCTACTGTAACCAGTTGTTCTGTACACAGCGCACATTCATTTGATAAAAGTGTTACATTGCAAATTAATGTCGATGTGCTTTTCCTACAAGGTTGAAATTTAGAAGAGAGCTGCTAAGCAGATTTCTCATCATCAGACAGCTACAGTATCCCAGACTTCTTCAGCAGGAAGTGGCTGATGTGTTTACCAAGTCACGTGTAAAAAAATAAAATTTAAGAAAGAAAAGCTGAGAAAAAGGTGGGGAAAAAATAGTGTATGCTGGGAACTGAAATAAGTGGATTAAACATTGAAGAAAACCTGTTATATGGGAGAGATAGCTCAGATAAGATTGGTGTAAACCCTGGTCCTGCAGAAATGTCAAAACCCTCATTATTTTTTAAAAAAGTGAAGGTTTCACATCAGATTTTGTCAACAAAGCAGGGCTAGAATATAGCTCTGCCTTTCAAAATAACCCAAGGGAATGAGACACAAATAGACCCTGGACCTTGCACCCAATCTGCTAAATTCACATGAGCTGTGAAGAAAGGGTCAGTGTTCTGGTCATGAGCATATATTTGCTGTTACGGAGACAATATTTTTGGGTTTGAACAACCTTGTAAAAGAGTTAAGCAAATATGTATACTTTCAGAAGCTTCTTGTTTGCTCGACTTTTCATGGCATCTGCAGTTAACTAGGATTGCCCTGCAATGTCAGTCCAGAACATGCTGCACTGTGCCTTTGGTGTTATCTTTGACTTGAACTCAGGCTTTGTAATATAGTGCATGCTCTGGGCGTTAAGGTAACAGATAACCTGCTCAGGTGATATACACTTAGATTTGTAGTTGGTATTATTCAAGTTTATTGCTTTCAATTAATGCTGGATGTTCCAGCACATTTACTATAATTTTTTTTGAATTCTGTTTTCATTTCTCTGTTTCTCCTTTCCCCATTTCTTTTTTGTTGACTTACACTACTGACACAGGAATAAATGACTCAAATTTTTATCCCAGCTATTTTAATATTAAAAGTTGTCTTACACTTTACTGGGGAACTCTAACTTGTTTTAGTTCCCACGCAGACATTTAAAAAAATATCCTACTATTTATAAGGTTTAAAGTGCAGATATGTGAGTGGAGCCCCATATTGTTTAAGCTAACTGTTTAATTTAACAAACAAACAAATAAACAAACAAAAACAACAACAAAAAACCCCAACTAAATCTTTTATGCCAGTTCTGAAAAAATACAGATTGAATGTGTCACTTGTTATCAAATATGGTAAGATATCCCCTAATGATATTAAACTTTGTAACATTACAACCTGCATTACTTATAAAACAGATGTTTAAATTTTTGATGCATACAAGTGTGTGTAGAGTCACACCATTTTAAATCTAATTAGTGTTTAATAAGCCATTGGAAATATTGTCATTCAGCTCTTACAAATTAATCCTGATCTCTTAACACATGCTGATATTTTGAACCAGCAATTATTCTGAAACAAAAAAGAGGCCTGGGTTAGTCTGAATTAACATAAACAGGTCCCAGGACTATTTTATGTACTTGCAGCAGAGAGGTGTTAATAGTCTCCTCATGGTTTGACAGGGAAAATGCTGTAACAGTGGGATTGAAAATTGTTCTGCATGACAGTCAAGACAACTAAAATAGGTCAGACCAGAAGAAAACTACAGAGCTTTCAGAATGACAGTCGGAGCTACTGTGATGAACCTTCTTTTCTAGTAAATTATATGCAAACTGAACCTGGAATCTGCTAATGAACCTGGGTTCTTTCCAGATCACATATTGGCAATTAAGATTCCATGCTGGAAATAATTGACAGTTCTGTCAGTAATGCTTGTGTGAGAAGGGAATTCAGTCAGTTTTCCAGAGCTGTACTCCATATGTACTACTGAGAAGATTAATAAATATTCACACACAGAGATGTATATGCTAGATACTCACACCATTAAAAAACATTTTTATGTATATATGCATGTATATAAATATGTGTTTATATAAAAACTCATGTAGTAGCAATCTAGAAAAAAGTTGGAATACAATTGATATGTAGCTATCTGTTTAGTTTTTGGAACAATTAGCTGCAAACAGAACATAAAACTTTCTCTTGTACAACAGCCCTGTTCTTACCACAGTCTTGGAAAGGACTTCACAGTTGTGCTTTCTCAGTCCTGATTTCCTTTAAATCAGTGAGGGGAATGGCTAGAATGCAGACAATGAATTAAAAACTATACTCACCATCAAACAGTAAACACAATAATTTTCAATATTACTTCACTGACATCAGCAACTTCAATGGAAGCTAGAATTTTCTCTTTTTTAATGTTGTATAAATGCTTTTTTTTTCAAAATTGAAATTTCTAATTCATAGAGCTGATTAAAATATAAAACCATTAACTTGCAGTACAAAAAATTATTTATTTTTAATTATAATTTTTCTTTAAATTCTTTACATGGTTCTGGAAAAAGGGGAAGAAATGTCAGTATTGGTTTTTGATGTCTATTTTTGAATAATAAATGGAGGTTCTTTCAAAATCATTTTGTTGAAGAGCATAAGAAACAAAATTCAGCTACTCATGGCAGATGACTTTAGCAGCTCACAAGAAAGAAAAATTGTGAGACTCAAATGATTGGGAAACTGAGAAAAATCTGTGACCTACAAATCTTTGAGTCAAATATATACTTTGAGTCGAATTTTCTTTTTTCAATTAAAATTTGATTGCTATCTAATAACTGCATAGTAGTTTGTCCTCTTTCATTGCCTTCCCAAAAAGGTGGAACACAGGATAAAATGAGCTGGAGGAACAAAACTAAACTCCCAGGCCAGAAGATCAGCAACAGATGGCAAGAGATTTTGTGTGTACAGTTTCAGAAAAGGCCTAGTTATACAGAATATATGAACGCTAGAAAACTAGCAGGTTGTCCTAGCATGACTATGATGCTTGTATCCCCAATCGTCTGTTCTGTGTGTGCTGTGTGTTCTGTACCTTTAAGACTGGTTCTGAGAGTGAAGCAGGGAATGAAGTGCACAGTTTGTTTTGAAAAACAGTGTTCACTCCTCTGCATCTTCTCTTTCTTCCTCTGGACTGTGTGTTTGTCGGATGCATGGACAGCGGCCATAAAGAGTTTTTTTTCCTTTAAGTTAGTCTAGCTAGCTGAGGCAAAGAAGCTTCCTGGACTGTTTTTTTTTCCTTTTTCTTGGGACGGTTTAAATCTGCTCTGGACTGAAAAACCCAGAGGAGGACCAGGATCTTGCACCCGTGGCCCACCAGGCCTGGACCTCAGCATTTTCCAGCACCAAAGGGACTGGGACTGATAAGAGACTGAGGGAGCTGAGCTAACTCCTGGCAAGGACTTCTCTCAGTTTTGCAATCTCTCTTCAGAGCAGTGAGAGGTTATATTGTTTCATATTATTCATTCCTTATGCTTGTGGGCAGTTTGTTTGTTAAATAGTTTTTTCTACTTTCCTCTGAGGAAGTTCTTTTCCTGGACCAGCTGCAGGGGAAGGGGCTGTTTGGGTTTGCTCTCCAGAGGAACCCCATTCGGAGGTTTCCTCCCAAATTTGCCCTAAACCAGGACACAGGTGATCCAAACTGCATTGAATATTGAATTGTAAGTGACAGACAGATTTAACCAGGGCACGACTACAGCTGCCAGTACTACTTGGCTTTCTCATTGTTTTTGAATGATCTTACAAACCAATCTATCTTATAGTAAGATTTTGGAAGTTAATTAATTCTAAAAGGTACAGCTGTTGTAGTCTACAGACTAGTGGAAGAAATGTGTCAGAACATTTGTTCAGAAAATTCAGAACATTTGACAGAAAATATGTGGTTTAATTTCTCTAAATGTAGTTTCCATCAGTATCATCTTAATGGAATTGTACCTACCAAGTTGTTCAGTTTCCTGCCAAGGAAGTTTGCCAGGAGAAAGAATCACTTAGAATTTCTAAGTGATGATACAAAAGGTACTTACAGCAGAAAAAGGATTGAGGTACTATTGAAACGAGAATTACTTAGCCTTTTGTTAACACATGCCAGCACTGCACATCAGAAAGTATGAGCAGATGCTGCCACACTTGATTGGAATCAGAGCACATCCATGGAAATCCTGACCAATACAGACCAAGAGCTCTAGTTCCGAACTACCAATGCATTGGTTTCAATTCAGATGAATAAAAGAAGCCAAAGGATCTATAATAAAGAAAGCCAAAAATGATCCTGTGGTTGACCCATGTGCATCTTTCTACACTCTTTTCTTTACACTTTTTACACTTTCATGAAGACATAATACTGATTTCGCTACTTCATTGCATTAGAGCTTGTGTATCTGACCACTGTGTAAGCTCCAGTGGTAAAAGAAAGAGTAAATACAGGTCATGAAAAAGGGCATGCATTGCTTAGCTCATATACCTCTTTCTGTTAGAGGTCTTCAGTAGCCTCTTCTAACAGGTAAATCTCTGAAATATGCAGCTTCTCTTTCTCTTCCTCTTCTATTCCTTCATTTCTTGAAATAAAATGTTATTGTATCAAGAAACGGATGTGGAGGGTTGCAAAACGAAAACTTTTTTCAAATATTTGGCAGTAGAGAAAGAAGCTAACAGTATGTACTACTGATTTGAGGCATGTTAGAGGAGCTCTAATATCTAGATATTTGCAGAGAATGAAAGTGATACTTGAATAGATGAAGTAGCTGAGAAATTAAGAGAAGAGTTGAGGTGAATGATTCAAATTCCCCTGTATCTGTCCTGAGCAGGAGTCCTGAACTCCCTGACATCTGTGAAATGAGTAATGGTTTCATTTTGTTTGCCAGGAGAACAGAATAATAGTTTTCAGCCAATAGAGAAAAAAAAAATTCTGTGTTGCAGAACCATCTTAAACCCCATAGCATGATTTTTCTTTTGTGTAATTTAAGCATGCAGTGCAATGTCAAGTTTAAGCCACCGTTGGCCTGAGACAAAATGAAGTCAAAGAGAACGTTTTCACTCAATGTGCATGAGGGCTACTCATGTAATTAATTAATAAATTAATCTTGTGCCTCTTGCCTGAGATCTCAGTATCCTTTAATTATTTTTAAATTAAGATTACAATATATAATATTTTTTGATCAATTAAATTTATTTTAAATGCATGTAAATATCAGCATCTATTCTCATTGTAAGTGTCATTTCATTCATTCTTCTGTGGCAGCACTCCTCATAAACATATTTGACAACATTCCATTCTATTTTGAGTGAGCACCGAGAGTAACACTGTACCGAAAACGGTGCTGGAGGGAATTCAGCTTTCTGCTTGCATCTGTTGCTGAACCAAAGAAGCTTCTGAGCTCTTCATGCAGTGATTGACTGGGAACTCCAGGTGAGAAAAGACTATTTCTGACTATAGACTGTGAACTGGAAGTTCAGTAAGTAACTGGAAGTAACAATAAGAATGCACCATGTATGTAGATGCTGATAGAATCCTGTTGTAACATTCGGAGTTATCTTAGTTCTCTGCATTCAATTCAGAATTGGTGTAGAGGAGAGTACCTTAGTAAGACGTGTATCAATGATGCAAAAAGAGAACCAAACAGTGTTTTAATCAGAAAAATATGATTTTGCATGTCTTTATATAATAGCATCAGAGGGTAGTTTAGTCATGGCGTTCCTCAAGTCCTAGTCCTGAAAATAGTCTGATTTAATATTTTCTTCAAAGAGAAATCTACAAAAAGAAAAGAACACAGTCACTCCTTTTAATACTGATTTGGGAAGATTTGAGAAGCATCATCCATAGCATGAAAAATCAGGATACTTATACAGATTGACCAGGTAACTGCAATGGTTATAATAGCAAAAGCAGGAAAATTTTGTCAGGCCCAAGTTCAATAACATGAGGTTGAAGGCTAATAAAAGTAATTTCTCATGCAATTTGCGGATATGCAGCTATGAGTAGCAGCAAAAAAAATGTGTGTGTGCGCTAGCTGATCAGAGAATGAAACCAATTCCCATGTAATCCACCAACAGGAAGATAAAGTAGAGAAAAACCTAAGACATTGTATTTGTTACTCATATTTTTATATTTTAAACACTCCACACAATTCTCATAATTCCTATAGAAAGAATTCAAAGACTAAATAAAGTCAAAACTAAATAAAGTCATCATTACTTACAGAAAAGACTGTCAGTAGGTTATTCCTGTACTTTGCTTACTGGGTTTAGCCATACTAGTGACAAACAAAAAGTAACTTATTTAACAGTTTAACAGGATTAAAGAGTCAAAATGGACAAATGTGTTTCATTTGGAAAGAAGATAATGGAAAGAACATATCCTCTAAACTTGTGCATACAGCGTGTAGTGTCTGTTGAAGCATATAAATCTACTTATGTGATAGTGGAGGCCAGAGTTAGGTTTTTTGTTAAAAAACTGCTAACAATATCAAATATTAACCTTATAACAATCTTTTTTTTTGAGGTGTAACCCTTACCTGAAGGATATATATACCTTCATCTATTATATCCACCTGCTTATTTTTCTTTCTGCAGAGAAGAAGTACTCTAAGTGAGGTTATAAAGTATTTTAAGCTTCTTGAACTCATAACTGTCTGCATCCCTTTGGGAATCTTGCCTAAAACTCTGGCCTTGACAGTCTAAAAGGTGCACAGTATACTCAGATTTGATAAGCATTTCAAAAGTGAACATTGATCCAGTATTTTAAGCAGTTTTCCCATTTATTTAGAATGACCTAATTTTACTTATGGGTGCAATGGTGTGACTGTTAATGGATTTAGGAAAGAAAAATGACTCCTTAAAGGAAACTAAAAATAGATAATAAGAATAGTGATTAGGTACTACATGGATTCCCAGTCTACTGTTAATTGAAAAAGAAAAAATCTAATGGAAAGGGTTTTCCTTAGAATTTTATTGGATTTTGATTTCTTACAGTGGTCAACATATGGAATAATTAACAGCATTTCTCAGCTGATGAGAGAAGGAGAAAACCCTTCTTCAGTTCAATCCCAGGACATTTATCTCACAAGCAGGATTCCATAGTTGTCCCCTCACATATAATTCTGTTCTGTAATTAACCTACTGCTTAATTAACAGAGCTTAGAAAATAGCTGTCGATGAATAATTTACTTGATTAATTTAGCCTCTTTTTTTTCCTTTTCATAAACTCAATTGGAAGAGAATGCAAATTTTACGAGATATATTTTATTTGATAATGTTTACAGAAAACCTTGTTAAATAATTCTTGGTTTGTGGTAAAATTTCTTAAGTAAATACTAGTATTTCTAATAACTTAGGTATCTCCTTTAACAATTTTATTAATTTTTAATGCATAAATGACCATGACGTACATATCTAAAACCAACAGACTGATAATTTGGGTATTTTTTCTAAGTTGTAATATTCATAGTTCATAATACAAATTGCCTTGTGATTAGTTCACTGATGTGAAGCAGCAAAATATTAAATAACAATCATATTAACTAGGCAAAATTCTGAGTAATTAACAGTTAATTAATTTGAAATATATGATGTAACACACACTATACATGAACTTGTTTACTCTTTGAGAGCATATATGAGACTATCAACATGTTAGAAAAGAAATATTTAAAACTCTTTTAATTGGTCTATGATCTGAAGAGTTTTTAACCCTTGAGCTTAGTAATGCATATTATCACTGCATCAAAAGCCTGCTGAAGTGCTTGGAGAAACCTCCACCAACTTCAGTATTGTTTGGCTTATACTATTAATTGGAAGTATCATCCTCTCAATTTAGAGGCAGTGGAAAGACATATTCTCATATTAGGCAACTCAATAATAGTGAATATACATGACTTCAACAGGACTGAACTTTGATCCTGTATTAATGACTCACTTCCTACTTCTTCTCTAAATTGTAGAGGAAAACTTTCTCTCCAAGTGGTGAGTCAGTTCCCAGTGTTCAGGACTACACGGGAGACTGCTTATGCCTGAAGATGTCATTGAGGTGTGCCCAAACCACATGTTCAGCAGGAGAAGCGAAGATTGTCAAGCCTCTGAACAATTACAGGAGAACCCCCAGATTTGTTCTACAGCAATGTAGGTAAGAAATCAAGATGGATGGATGGATGGATGGATGGATGGATGGATGGAAGGAAGGAAGGAAGGAAGGAAGGAAGGAAGGAAGGAAGGAAGGACGGACTTCTTTTTGGATTCTCATACCTTACAAGAATGAGAAAAAAAATACAAATTTTCAAACTTTAGATTACTGGAGCAGTCATCAGATAGGTATTTCAGTAGCCATGGGGAGTAGTTATGCTAAGTTAAAAACATGTCTGTGGTCTGATCTTTAAGGTACAATCTTGCTTTAATCTGAGTTTTTGAATCATTAATTTTTTCTGAGTTCTCTTATGACTCACCCATCTTGGTTGGAGATGGATATTATGCAAAGAATTAGTCACAGAAGTTTCTATTCTACAGTTTCTGTCAGATCTTTCAGCTGCAATGTGTTTGCTCTGGAAAAACAATTAAATCTTTTAAATCCATAAATGATGTGATTATTAATTACACAGTTCTGTGATAGAGCTGCATCTGTTTGGGTTTGCCTGTCAGACTTTTTTTCCTTGTAGAAGAAGAAGAACTTGATATTTTTTGTGCTCTAGATACTTACCAAATATGTTCCAGGAGAAAGACCACCTTGTACATGCAGAACAACTTAAAAGCCTGTGTTGTGGGAGCCTGACTCTTCCATACACATTACATTATAAGTCAAATATATTAGAATCCATGATCAATGGCACAGTACCTTTTTCTTGTATCTCTAATTTCTAATTTCTCTTGTAGCTCTAATTTCAGCAATATTTTGTGTGCAAATTCCCTAGAAATATTTTATTTGTCAGTTGTTTATCCACTGATATATCTAAAATCTAGAGGCATCAAAGCTTTTGCTGATAGCTTTCCCTGTGCATCCTGTCATGCACTGGTCATACCCTGGTAAGAGAATCCTTCTTTCACTTGGAAGAACCCTTTTTTCTGTTTGTATCTGATCTAGGTGCTACAAACAAGGCCTGGTTTTGTACTGGAGCTAGTTTTTATCAAAGAGATGAAAATATCTGCAAGTTTCTTATGCAAACCCTTAAATACAGCTGCATTTCCCTGCTACTGTCACAGTAGAGATCTGATGGATGCATTCATTCCCTATTCCTCTGTGTAGATAGTTATCCTCTTGCTTTAAGTTAAATGCTGGGAATCTTTTCCACTTACTTAAAGGTGTGTTCCCCTTCATGCCCAGAAACAGTGTTTTTTTCACCTAAATGATTAATTCTTCCTGAAACATGACTGAGATTCACACAGTAAGATTACCTGCAGGTTCCAAACCTGTGTGCCTTCTCACTGCTGACTCTCTGACTTGTTTTTTCCTGTGATTAATGATAGTGCTATTTCATCCAACACTGTGCTTTGAGAACTCATTAGCAGGAGGAAATCCAATTCACTTCTTTCTACTTTAGCTGTTTTCCTACCTTACTAAGAAATATCCTTCCTGCCTGTTTATAAACAACCCTAGGGGAGTCCCTTAGTCCTGTCCCATGTTCCTGGATTAAGATGTTATCACTTATATATTTAAAAATTAATATTAAAATGTAATAGGTTCAAATACCTAAAGATGAGGCAGACTAGACCTCAGATCTGTTACTGAAAGGTGTTTACTTTTAACTTTGTGTTAACTTTGAAGCTGCTTAGGAAATGATCTAATTTCCCGGCTGTGTGTAGAGTGTATGGAGAGGGCATACATTGAGACCAAAGAGCTCAGAATCATGAAATCTCATCTGAGGTATGTGCCTTTTTGCAACCTAAGGTAGTGTTCTTATGCTTTTGAACACATTTTGTGTATTTCTCAAGCCAATTTTTCCTCTAGGCATTTAACTGGCTCCGCATTTAGTTCCTTGATCCTGTTTGACACCTGGAAATATTCCTCTCTGTTATGCAGAGAATCACATCTCAGACCCAGAGGCTGGACTCACAGCTTGATGTTTTAAAGATGCAATATTCTGTATTGAACCCCTTGGCTTTTGACAGAACCAGCCCAGCGGCTCTGTTTTGTGTCTGTATCATTACTCCACAGCAGTTGTTCAGCACAGTATTTTCCCAGTGCTAGGATTTCATACTACATTAGAAATGCACTTTACAGTAGGTGCCAAGTAGCAGGGAGTCCTAAATGTATATCCCCAGTCCAAATTCACTTCCTAAATTGTCCAAAAGCACTCCCAGGACACTTAGATGCCCCCAGAGGAATGCTGCACTCCTTTCTTAATCTCAGAACCCTAGCATGGGATATTCTGCATATTGCCATGCATGGTGTCTGTCACAGTTAAAAAGAGAAGGGGTAGATTGTTTTAGTGCTGGCTCTTCAATATCACCTACATCATAGCTTGGGGCATGACTTTTCATCAGGAAAAGCCAGGGTGCCTGACCAGAGGTGCATCATTTCTTTTTGTCTCGCTTGCTCCAGCGGGACCTGTGGATCCTATCCCTTCCTCCCTTCCTCCCCACCAGACCCTGGTGCTGATACTCCAGGACCCTCCTCACATCCCCCAGCACAGCAGACTGGTAGTAACTAAACTCAGCAGAGAGCAAACAATTTCTGTCTTTTGTACAATTTTTTAATTTTTTTTTTTAAATCATTGTTGTGTTTATTGCAATTTCTTCAGTAAACTGTGATTCCAATCTATAGTGTCTCTCAGTATCTCCTTTCCTCCACTATCAAGAGGGGGACGCTTGAGTCATAATTTTTAAAACTAGCATAGGGTCTTATAAGACTTGCAGTCATTTCCTATATCTGACATGTAGCCACAAGCCACAGGAGCAACTAAAATAAGAAATAGACTAAGATTGAGGAAAAGGGGACATAAAGGGAGAGAATTTGAAATCTGAAGTAAAATCAGATTCATTTTATTATTTTTGCCAAGAAAGACTCCTCTGAATTTAACAGCAAAATCTTACTAGACTTCTGAATTGCTGAGATCCTTTGGAAGCTACATGTAAAGTCAAGTGTATTGAAATTAATTTAAAATCTGTATGCAAATGTAGGAGAAAATAATGTCGTGTTAATTAGTACTATTGCCACTAATGTACTTGTAGGCATACCTTTCTGCAAGAGAAATAAGTACATATAAACAAGTGTTTTCCTTTCGATAACACATAAAATAAAAAAGACCAAAGAACTCAGTGAAAGATGATAATAGTGGTGGAATATTCCTAGTAGGGGTTTAATATTCAAAAGCATTTCAAAGATAAATTCTGTAAAGCAGGCAATAGCCCTGAGACATGAAGAACTAAATTTTTTTTCGAATCTGCACATAACGTAAAGATTATTGGAAAAATAGCATGAAATGGAAAGTTTTTTTCCCAACTCCAATTAAAAAATAAACCTTTCTTTAAATCTATGAAAGAAGAAAATGATAATTTTGTCACAAGTACTTGATAAAAACATCCATATTTATGTTTTGGTCTGGAAATCAATTTTCTCTTGCTTTTCCTTGCAGAGACATCACTAGTCAAAGGAGCATACATGCTCAATGAAAGTGTTTTGTGGACCATTTATACATGTAAAAATGAAGCTGGACACAGTATCACATTTTATAACAATCTTAAAATAAATATTTTCAGCTAGATCTCATTACAAAAGTCTTCAATAAATTGCAAATGTTTTATTTTCTGAGCATTTTAATTGTCCTCTACTCTTGGTTCCCTCTGTGTTTTGGAACAAACATGGAGTTCTATCCAATGCATGTACCATATTTTATCTGTATTCTTCCTATGGTTCAAGTTGTACATTTACTCTCTGAAATATTTATCTTTGTAAGGAGAGATAAGAGGAATGGATGCGGCTGAAGTTATCCTTGCAGTACTTGGAAATCCTAGTGTTTCAGCCATTGTCATCTGAATCTTCATCTGTAATTGATGTTTATATCTGCCATTATGCCCCAAACCATTGGCCAGTAGTGGTGACACTCAGATTGGGGAATGCTAGAGCAGCCAATAAAAATCAGTGTAATTCAGTATGTAGTGGAGGATACTGAATTTAGGTATCTCATTCATGGTTTTAGTGGCAAGTATGGATAACAGGGAATCCAGAAAGATGATCCTCATGGTGGGCTTAACTCTGTAGGCTATGGTTGGTGGTAGGGACAAGGAATGAAGAGAAGATGGATATAACACTAGTTAGGTCAATTCTTTGTATGATCTTATATTGTAAACATGGGTGAGTCTTCACACCCTGCTAGGGTACTGGTCTAGAGAAGCTCCTAGAAACCAGTGACTTTGACCCCAAAAATCTCTTAGCTAAAGCCCTGGCCTTGGAAAGCATTGTGTGTAGCAAAGAAAATGGATTTTCATTCCTGTTTCCTGGTTTCATTATTAATTATTTTACTTCCATTGGAAAGGTAAGTTGGTTTTATCTTGCTGTCATGAAGTTCTTAAGTTATAAGCAACTACATTTAATTACCAGTCCACAAAATTTGATTAATCATTTAATGTCAGTATTTGACCCCAAACTAAGAAACATAAGAGGGAAAGTTAATTTCACTTTCATCTGGCTTTCCAAGTCAAGAACAGTTTGCTTTAAAAACTTGAAAAAGAGTGACTAAGTAATCTTGGTCTATTACACGATTTCTATATACAACACATTTTATTTGCTATGAAGTTCAAGGTTAACTGTTTCATGTAGAGTCAGCTGGACCATAGGTCTCATCTTACTGATGGCAATGTTATTTTTTCATTCAGAGATATTTTCTTATAGGTGTGACAACCTCTCTGAAACAAAACAATGTTGTAATATAGGTTAAAAAAAAAAAAAATGGTGATGCACTCTGATGACTAAATACTGTCATTAGAATCACCTGCATCTCCGTTTATATTCTTCAGGAAAAGTCACAGAATGTGTTGACTAATTAACAGGAGAAAAAGCACTAGAAAATTTTATTACTACATTCAACAACCATATCTGACAAAAGAAAAAAGAAGTTTGAAAATGTGGAATTTATACCTCTAATATAGAAAATTCCAATCCACAAAATTCAGTAGACACCAGTTTGGAGGATTCATTGTCTTTGGATTTAAAGCAGTAGGTTCTCGGAGACCTATTGACAGCTTGTGAAAGTGCTGAAAATTCAGCTTGGAGGGGTACGCTGGGATCATGCACATAGATGTTTATGGCTTTTTCCTTCAGCAATTTCATCCATAAACTTTACCAGCTGTTCAGTTATATAGGCACCAGGGGTTTTGAAAGACCATCTATATATAAATATTGGTGGGAGAATTGGACACATATCTTAAAAGTAAGTTCTTGTTTTGAAAATAGCTAAAAGTTTAAACAAAGTATTACATGAAATCCAGTGGGAAGTTGATGATGAAAATGAGTAGTTCTTTTGGTGCTTTTTTAAAAGAAAATAAATATTTGTCTTAAATATCATGGAAAGGACCGAAAGAAATGGAAAAGACTTGGTAGAAACCACATATTCACTAGAAATATATTTCATATTATGTTAGTTGGATTATTTCTATTTTGAGAGACAAAAACTCTCAAAAAGTCACAAAATATGGAAAAGCCTTTTAGGCATTTCATTCTGGTAGGATTTAATTTTGAAAATCTGTTAACCTTTCTTAGTCATTTATGCAGCATAAAAACATATAAATGCCTCCTATTCTTGCTAAGTTTCTCAAAACCATTTCTGATTGAGTAAAGCATATGGTATATCAGAAAAAAAGTTTTATAGTGTAGGTTTTACTTGGCTTGTAGAATAAGGTTTTTAACTGGAAAAAAAAATTAAAGTTACAATGATACTGTCTTCTTATGATAATAATGAAGGTGGAGAATGGTATAGATGATAATTTTATTGTAGCTGTTGCTGACAACAGTAAATTTCCTTAGTTTCAGGTAGGCTGCCAAACCTCATTTGTTGAATCTCAAAAAAACTAGTTGAATAGACACATTTAAAAGCAATTCAAAGCCTTTCAAGGTCCTAGGTCCAAAGAAAGTGGTTTGGATATGACGAATAGAACGGACTTCCTCCGCTTGCAGGAGCAACTTTTAGATACTGCCCCCACAACCCTTCTGAGCTCAGCTCATTTGGATTTTGCTGTGTGATTTACATGGAGATTCAGATGATATTTGCTGGATCCAGGTGCTTGCTCTTCCTTTGAAGTCACACTGTCAACATGTCATCTGTCTCTGCTATTTATGAACTCATTTCTTTTGCTGAGAAAGCTGATATAAGACTCCATGAGCTTCATCTTCAATACTCTGCCCTCTCTTCCTTAGGCTACCTCCACGACTTGGTGGCCTGGGATACTGATAGTGTTCAGCCTCCCTAGATCTAAAGCAATTCATACAGACAAAAACTGTCCCTTATGGCCCCTTTTCTGGCCAGTCCTGATCTCCATGCTTTATCTTTTAAAAGTGCGGGCAGGTAAATAAGAATACAGGCCTCTCTGTAGCTGTGTGCAATAGCTAGGAAAGTGACAAGAGCCCAAACAGAAATTTTCTGTCCATAGATAGCAATCAAAATTCCATCTTTTCCTGAAAATAGCTAGCAAAGACATTCTTTCAGAGACCCATTTCAGTCTAAACAATTCCTGCCACAAAAAATAAATCAAGAGCAACTCTGCTCCTATCATTCTGTCCAAACATTGCCCTCAGTTTGCAATGACTTGATGCTGCTACTCTCCACCTACCCTGAAAGTGGATAGAATATAACAATCCTTTTTCTGTTTATGCTAGCTTGCAATAGCACCACTTTCTGGGACGTTAAGCATCCAATTTACACTTTGTTTCTCAGGCTATTAATAACAGCATTTTGCTGGGTCTCAGAAAAGTATGTTTTTCTACAAACCACAATGAGAGCAGCAGTGTGAATGTCAAACAGATGTAATAGATCTTTGTTTAAAACTCCCAACAGAAATCTTAGAGATCTTAAATTATTTGGGTTATTAATTTGCTTAATGTGTTTACTGTTCTAATCTTGGGTCAACAAATATTTCTGTCTTGCAGGAAATCTCAGAGAAGGATAATTGCTTTCAACGCCTGAATTTTAATTAATCTTAGCTTACAGGCAAAACAAATATCTATTTTATTTCTTAAAAACATGTATTTTGAAAGTGTTTTTTCCAATTCAGTCTATTGATGACTGAAAGAGTTGTCTTCAAGGACTTATTCAATGCACCTATTTGTGTATTTAGGGTATTTTTTAAATCCCTTTCACTGATACACTAACAATGATTTATGCACTGTGTTTCAGAGTATTTATAAATAATGGCCTGAGAAGGGAGACTTAAAAGGAGCAGGTGTTCAAGCTCTTAAAGCTGTTAGAATGGATATGCACATAGATCTTTCTTGGAAAAAGGGACTCTGGGAGTTATAAAACTAGAGCTGTGTTAGCTTGGGACTACCTGCTCTTCTATCAGGTTCAGCAAACGGACAAGGAATCTGCCAACTTGTCAAGTGTGCTGTGACTCAAAGGAAGTTAGAAAACATTTCTTAATTGCCCACAAGGGTATTTAGGGGGTTGAATACATTAGGAAAGTGAGTTTTCTTATTCTACCATAAAATGGCACAAACCCCCCATGCTGTCTCTTCTTAGACCAGTGTTTCCTGCTTGCTTGTTCATTCTCCTGGATACACACACACACATGAGTATAAATATCATATTCAAACCATAGGAAAAGGTGACATGGAAGGGAATATGCCTGAAAAGTATAAAAGCACATTGGAAAAACTTTGAAAATTGCAAAATTTAAATTATTTTTAGTACAAATTATTTTGTGCTGGCCATGCATGTTTAGTTAGATATCTGAGTCAATGACTCAAATGGTTGACATTCCTTGGTTTACGCAGTAAGAAATGTGGCTGACAGCTCTGCTTTGGAACCACTGCCCTGGTGACAGGGCCTCAGGCCATCACCTACACAAATGACACTACAATGACAAACTCTTGCGTTCCTGTAGGTGGGGAAAATATATGGTTTACACTGAGTATTACAGTACCCAATGCTCCAACTCTGTAAATTTCAGCTGCTGGGAGACAGTGAATATTTTTCTCTCTTTATCAAAATAATACATTTTTGATAAATTTGATGAATTAGTAATAAACTTTATTAATCCAGTGCTATATTTTTTAAAATACTTACAGTAGTTAGGAATTTATCCATATACCTGATGCTGTAGGTATTTTATTGTATTGAGATACAGAAGGTTAATTTAGTAGTTTAAATAAGCAAGTGAACTTGTTTGAACATAACATTAGCATAAATAAAAATGATATCCTAAAATTTCCCAGATACAGCAGTTGTTAACAAAAGTCAGCTACCTTAGACATGGGTTTCTAAGCACTTTCATGAAAACTTGAACTTGAGAATCTAAATTAAACCTTCACAGTATGACTTCATTTAGAATTAAAGTTCAAGCTGTTGTTTGTTGTTTTATTCCCAGTTTGTTCAAAATTACATCAGAGTAAAAAAAAATAAAGAAAACATTAAACTCTTTTAGCATACCTCAGCAGCAGCTATACAGCACTTCAGTAGTAACACCTAAGGAAGGTGTTAGAGCATTTGCATTTCTACATGGACTACAAAAATGCTTCTCAAAGAGTGATTGAGCTCTGGAAGAGTCTTTTCACAGTTAGTAAGAGGTTATTAAATTTTTTTTCTATAAAAAAGCTGCATGAAGTCGTAACTCCTTTGTCTTTTAAGTCCATTGAGTCCTGGAGCTATCATGGGCAAATAATGTAACTTCCAGGAAGCACTGCACCAAAAGAAGGTGAATTAGAGACTAAGATCTTGGGGGATTCTGAAAGGCAACTGTAATTTGTATCTGGATGCATTGAGTTGATAAAAAGAATTCACTTGGTATTGGGAATACCCTTGTTCTTCTTTAAGTCTGGAAAAAAAATCCTTATTTTAGCTGAAATATGAAAAATCCAAGGTACTCCATGAAAGCCAATGACAATTTTGTCTCTTGCTTCATTGTACTGTCTTTCATCACAGATGATTTTGTCAGGTGTAGATGGAAAAAATCACTACAAATTTTTGTTGTGGATCTATAGGCAATAAAATGAAACACAGTTGTCTACTACAGATGCATATTGTTGATGTAATACACCACCTGAAATGCCAGCTCTTGACAGATGTATCTTGAATAAAACTTTTCCCAGGTGCCATGACAATGATTTCTCTGATAATAATTCACTGTGTAATATAAATAGAAATATTGGTTAGAATAGTGGCATACAGAACTAACATATAACTTCAAATTTGCTCTTTCCCTAATTTCTCTTCCTCATTAGTGCGGAAATATTTTTCATGTTGCTGTCATTGCCAGAAGCTATTTCATATAATACACCAGAAACTACAGCTGAAGGAATCTTGCATGTTGCTCCACTGCTTTGAAATTTGTATATTTTTCTCTGGAGAAAAAGACTTTGTAAGGTTGTAAGAAAACAATCAATGATTACACAATATAACAGGATAATTGCATGAATGTTCCATGAAATTTGAAATCTCTCCTTTTATTTCATATGATCGGAAAAAGATCAAAAGCTGAGTTTTGTGTAACAATATACTGGGATAAAACTGTTAAAGGTCATTGGACCTTTTAATAAAAGCAGAATTTATTTATGACAGGATCACACTTAAAAAGCTTGTCGGTTTGTATCTACTTGTAAACATATGTGGTTGTAAGTGCAATTGTAAGAAATTTTATTGAAATTTTCCTGAAACAACTTCATCTGCTTATCTAAGTGTGATATACTTTCACAAGGTTTTATAATGTCATGCCTTATGAATGATTTTGTAATACATTATTCTGTAATGTATGAAAGTGAAAAAGCAACTTTGTAATACCAGGACTTCCAGTGAATATTACACCACAGATTTAATTCATCATTATACTTTCAAATAAGTCACTGAAAAGTTAAAATTGGAGTATAGATTGAGCTGGAGGATCAGGACAATGTAAAAATTTCTTCAGGAAATTACCTGGTGGGGTCCTAGATATACTTTTCAAAAAGACCTGCTTTAGAAAAAAAAAAAAGGAATGGCATTCTTTCTGCTTAAAACAAATTATGGAAACATGGAGAACTCTCTTTCCTCACCAGAACAAATTATCGTTGAGGCACCAGAGACTTTGAATTCCTTGTATACCTTTGAAAGCCACTCATTCTTAACCACAGTGAAAATAACAAGAGGTTTTTTTTCTGGCTTGGTGTGATCTTGGAAGGACAGGATTTATTTCAATGCAGTATTTTTTGAAGCAGCAGAAGGTATAACATTAGAGTGTTTACACTTATGCAAAAAGAGAAAGTGTTAGTGACAGTAAAAGCAAAGTAACAATGAAACATTTAAATCAAGCAAGCCATTTAACTGCCATGCATTTTGTAAAAATTAACATTAAAATCTATCAATTATGTTATTTGTTAATTTTAGTTAGAATTTCACTACTCTGATTTTCACTGCAAAACACTTCACAGTTTTTAACAAAGATAATGCATGGTTTTTTTTGATATGGAAGGATATAGAAACATCCCTTGCATTGTCAGTTACTCTTTCAAAAAAGACCCATTGGAAATAATTCTTTAATATGTCAGAGGTACATTTCTAAGGACTTTTTCCCTTTCTTTTAACCTGGTAAAACTTTGTACCAATGGAGTCTTGGACCCTTGTTGAGGGGTGGTTTTTCTACTAATTGAACTACAAAATGCCTGAATACAAAACATCTGATATATCATAGCTTGAGCAAAAAGTTATTAATCCTACATCACTTTTTCCTAAGCAAATTATTTTCCTTTCAAAGGATGAGCCACGAGAAGCAAGAATTAAGGACACAAGAGCAACAGAAAGCAGGAGGAAACAAATATAAACATTAATATATTATGAGAGAAAAGTGTTCTGCTACAAAATATTTCTTTTACACTGTGGGCTTTTCTACCTTCCTTGATCCTAGCCAAAGAATAGTTAACATTTGTTTAACTATTTCCGTGTCAGCTATTGACACTTGTGTGTTGCCACAGAATATTGCAGCATGTTGTGTTGCTTTGTCTGCAGGGTAGCTCTGCCAGGAGTATTTTTCATTTCCAAAAATTCTGTATCTGCTGCCTCTTCAGTTGAATAGTATGTGGTTACACAGAATTTTTCAGGTACCAGTTTAGTCTCACAAGAACAATAAGTACCTGAGCCTTAGGCATTTTGAAAATATCCTCCCTGGAACCTACAGAGATTTCAAGGAAAAAAGAAATTTCTTAGGATCACAAGATCCACTCATATTCTGTAGGTTTATGCTTCTAGTTGCTTGTGCATTTTCAAAAATCAAATTTTCAGCACAAAATATCACAGCTGTCTGACATGCTAAAAGAATTTAGTGAAAATTGCAAATAGCTCTAGGAAAAAGAACTGTGAATAAGCAATGTGTTTTCATGAACTTATTTTGTTTATATTTTATCATGTTTAAAAGACACCCATTTTTCTGTATTACTAACTAATTACAACACAATATGTCTTTTAAAAGAAAGGACTAGTAAGAACAAAGTGTATTAATTGACAACACGTTTCAGATTTTTTGCTACAAAAGAAGTACCAAAGCTATACCAAGTAACTTTCAGCAACATTTGAGTTTTCCATAAAGTGTATGTTTTTCATACATTAACTCTGGGGACATATGACCCAATTTTATATATCTGAGAATGAAGATCACATCCTTCCCCCAAATTTACTATATCTCCCACTACAGCAGAATTATCCAGGCATTTTTCTCTAAAATTTAAAGCAGTAGTCTACATTAGTTATGTAAAGGTCTTCTGAAAGTTAAGAAAGGCCTTCTAAAATCAGTAAACTTTGTGTGAATTTATGCACTGCTAAAGTTGTGTCTCTAAAGAAATAATTTTGATATATTAAAATTTCAATATTATAAATAGTTTGTTTTGACCAATAAGTATGATGAAAAAGGGAGGAGTCAAAACCTGATAGGTTAAAAGGAAAGAACTGGGCCATCATCTCAAGAAGGGTTTCTTGTTCCCTGTTCTGACAGATTTAAGTGAAAACTACTATATTGATGGAAACTAAATTTTTAATATTGAAACAAATGGATATTCTTTCACAAAGATTTCTTGGTGTTAATAAGTAAATAAAAAAAAAAATGTTTTTTACATCTCAACCATGAAGCTTTCTTACCTTTCTTATATATTGGATGCTGCCTCCACACCAAAGAGGGTTTTTTTAACATAAAAATCTTGTTCTTTTTTGTAACAGAGAAACAAAAACTTTGTTTGGAGAAAATAATTATTTGTAGAAGAGAGTAAATATTTATAGGGCTAGATGTTGTTTGATGAAAATCTGGAGTTTGTTGATTAAGGATGAAAAAATGTTAGCCATGTGCTGATTCCATCCATATCTGTCACGGGATCAGGATGTTAACAAAATGCTGAAGGAATTGATTAAAGCTAATATTAAACAGTTTCTTCAAAGGATGAATGGGAGAAAAGATTTTTTTCTAAAATTTCAGAGCAGTTATGTAAGAATCTTAGACTTATTACACTGTTTGGTACAACATTTTGAAAGTGAGTTAAAAAAACTTCAGTTGATAACTCTTAGAGGCACAGTAACCTAGAGTGAGCATTTAATGGACTGTTGTGTTGTTCTCACAAGAACACAATTTTAGCAGGATAACTTTGATATGCCAAATGACTTCTTGCATTTATTTTTTCTAATACACTTTTCAAACCAAACAAAAGACACTTCTTTTACAGACCTACTTTTTCTAAAAATATTTCCATTTGGGTTAAAATAAGAGCACATTCATACAAACCCCCACCCATGTGGTCATGTTTGTGATGCTGAAATAAATCTCCTTTTCTCATCCTGGAAACTTGTCATCTGGTTTTATTTTCTACAATAACATCAAATCTCTTTCACGTGTCCTTCTTAGCCTAGAACAAGGCCATGAAACTTTCATGAAATCAGCACACATTGCCCTGTTGTTGTTCATTCAGCCCTAATGCGACTACAGCCATTAGCTCAAACTTTATGATTTATGTTTACAATGTACTGTATGACAAAGTACTTTTGGGGAACCTTACTGGTTCTGAAGGTTATGCAATTCCTGTGGGGTAACAGAGCTTTAAAAATCATCTATGTGTATATGCTTAAGTGTGAATATGTAAAAAAATATTACTGAAAGTCACATATATTATTCAAGAAGTATTTAAGCTTTGTCTTCAGAAGCCAGTAATAAGGCTCTTACCTTTTTTACTATAAAAGCTGCTCGTGTTCTGGGACTTTCAAGTTCTGACATACAAGTGGGACTCAACCACTCAAATATTTTGACAGACCTCATACACTTTTAACTACTTTTCATTACAAACCATTAGTGAACAGTTAAATCTGATGTCTTCTGCTATCTCCCGTGTGATATGATACAACCTGAATATTTTAGACATCCAAGGTGATACACCTTTCCTGTTGCTGGATATCTATTTCCTTGGCCTTGTGAACACCTCTATTTGAAATGCTTTGTTGTGTACTCTTGTAGGGCTTGCTTGAGGAAAAAATACCTGTCTGGTTTCCATTTTGGCCCTGACATTCTCCAGTTTTCCCCTATTTCTGAAGTGAGAGCAGCTTTCTGGACAAACTTTCTTTCTTCTTCATCTCATTACATTGTTTCTATGTGACAGAAATTAAAACTTCTTTAGGAAATGCACTCTTACGTCTTGGGAATTATCCATAGAAATAAATACTTTTATTACACTAAAGGGACTCTTTGTACTTGTCAAGATGGTGCCAAAGGCTCATTAGCCAAGAACTTTTAAGAGAGGACTAGAGAATAATTTTTAATATTGACATCTTCTTTTCATTTTCTAATGTCTACAGAATTTCTATTTTTGAACACATTTGGAGTTCTCCAGGTTTTTTTATTTTTTTCCTATAAAAGCTCAGATAGAAATGAAATGAGCTACAACATAGGCTCAAATAAAGTTTTGTCTATCCAGTACCAGATTTTCCCCATTTATAATATTGTATAAGGCTGGTTTTGCACATTCCCTGATTTTTCACTGTATATCTCATTGGATTACCAGCCTCTTTAGTTTTATATACTGCACCTATATAACATCATTAACCTTCATGACCTGTTGGGCAGTAAGTTGTGAAAGATATATAACAAAGGGTAAGTGAGAAATAAGAGTTCAATATTTCAGAATTTTATCTGAATATATTAAAAAATCATTCTTTCTACTGTAGAAAAAGCATGTTTGAGTTTAAATTAATACTTAGTACATTGCATCTATTTTTTTAAAATTTATTTTCACTTGGTCAACAATCTTGCTATTTGTTATCTTAAGGTTTGAAGTTAAGTGGCATTGATCTACAAAATTTTAGGTTAAATATCATCAAAAACAAGAACAAAAAGGATAAAAATATCATTAAATAAGATCACTGATTCAACATGCATTTCTTTCAAGGTTTAAATATTATATGTGTTTAAATGTCATCCCTCCACCTCTTCATTAGCTTTTAAATTGATTTTTCATAATGGGTGCTTAGATTCATGAGGAAATACTGTACATCAGCATTCAATTATTCATTTTAAAGTGTTAGCTCAAACACATTATGGCATAATATCAGATGCCATACCAAACATCTAATATCAAAGTTACCTAATAACCAGAAAGGGGACAAGAGTATGTTATGACCTGCCCCTGAAGGTGAGGGTAACTCAGGTTCTTGTTAATAGATCCATTGGGACAGGTTGGAGTGAAAGGAACCTGAATCCTTGGTCCCTTGGTTACTATAATACATAGTAGTATAGCAATATAAAGGCATAAAGAATAACGCTGAAGAAAATGTGTAAGGAGAAGAAAGGAAAACAAAGGATAAGAGTAGAGAGACATCACCATCTGTGGATCTCGTAACAAGACTTGCTTCTTGCAATTCACATGTCCTTTGGTCAAAGTGGTGGTTACAGTCTTGATCTCTTGGGAGTGGGAAACACAAAGTTTAATGGGTTAATAGATGCTTGAGTTTACGTGGGAACACCCAGGTACCTCCCCTGGGGTGAAGTTTTACGCTGTCTGTTGCAACACTGTGGAGCATGCACAGTCTTCCTGTGGAAGACCCCAAAAATCAGTGTGGGGACCCGTCAGGGGTCTTTGATGGTTTATGACACATTTTAACAACACGACAGCTGCCTCTCACATCAGCATAGTTGAACCAGTTATGCCCCCTCAGAAAGGAATAACACATCCTCAGGCCTGTATGTGGATGTCTCAGTATCTGCCCAGAGGGCAGTTTTATAGCTGTGTAAGGGTACTCCCTTTTCTGATAAAAGTCACTGTCTATTCAAGACCCACATATCTGGTTCGAAACCCAGACTGAAGTCTGGTGGTGGGCGTTCACTCCCTCTGCCTTACGCAGATCAAAGATTTTGCCATCATATGCCCAAAACCTCTCCTCCTCCCCTTTGGCCAGGAGGTTTAAACCTGTCACCAGCCAAGGTTGCTGCTGTCTCTGCAAATGACCAATTGTTTTGTGTCATTTACCATCAACATGTCAGTCCCTCACAAAGTGTTGAAGAAACTTCCCTCTCCCATCCTCCAGGAGCCACTCTGGCAGTCACAGCCACACCACTTGAGCTGGGACCTTGAGTAAATTATATAAATCAGAGTAGAGAAATGTCACTTGTTTCAAGAATTATAAAATGGATAAAAGTTTGGCTGCAGGAGATCCGTACTGATATTACTTACGATGCAGTACGTTTTAGTTAAAGTTTTCATTGATGGTCTTGTAAAAAAATAGGAGTATTTCTTTCTTTGACATTTTAAGGTATCATTATTATAGAGAAAGAGAGATGCATACAGAAAGAATAAGGTGCTTTCAAAGATATAAATTTGTCTTATATACCTTGATCTTCTGTGGAAGGACATGCATTCACTGACTAATAGAAATTTACTGACTAATAGCAAATTTTAAGATCAGAAGTTAAAAAATAGAATAATTATAAATAATTTAAAAATAAAGAAAAATATTAAAATAATAATATATAACATCAAATATAAACCTTTATATTAAAAGGATATCTGTGTATAGCAGCTGATATAACATTAAGGTCTGCATTCCAAAATGAGAAAGAAGAAAAATAGAGTGACTAATACAGGAAGAAAAAAAGGCTATAAACAAGTACACAGCAAGTCAGAAATAAGCTTCCAATCATCACAACACTGAGAGTTTAGAACAGATTTTCAGTAGTGTTTGTGCAAGGCAGAGTTTATTAACATTTAGATGGTCCTGATGCTGTTTATGATAAAAAATTTATGACTGATTGACTGTGATTAAAATCTTCTAGCCTATACTTTTTATCCTGCCTTTTGGAATCTGGAATCTGCAGGCAAAAAAATATGCTGTTAAGAGGTAAAAGTTATACTTTCAAAAGTCACCTTCTCAGAAACACTTTGTTTTATTTCCACAGGCACTGTAAAATACTTATTTGGCATGAAAGATCAGGGTAAATAGAAAGGGCTTTGCCAAATTAAAGTGCAACAGAGCTAGCATTCAAAAGGGTATGGCCTATATACACATCCTGGGTTGCAGTTTCTAGGTAGGTAATTAGGACGCTGGTGTCCAGCTAAAAAGAGAGGAAGACCGTTTCTGAATGATGGGTTCAGAAATCCTGAGTGGTCTTAATTTGGATTATATTTCAGTTCCATGGGCTTTCCAAGGTTCCATTATCCCAGACTTTCTATATAAACTTCTGAGAGAATTAAACATTTTGTGGCAAATCCCCTTATTATGCCTTTACAATCCTTTACAGATGTCAAATGTCAAATACTATTAAAAAGATCAGATGATTTTCCAATTCATATACAAGGGACATTTCTAAATTTATTCATTTCCTAATCCCAATTACATATTTGAGAGGGGCCTACTCCGTTCTGGTTTGCATGGTTTTATGCATGTGAGTGACTTCTTTGTTTAACCCAAGTTGCTAAAGATTTATTTTGGAGAAGGAAACAAATGACATATCTAATATACTAGTTTGCTTTTTGTACTCAGAATTGGAGTGCCATTTAAGAAGACAAAAAATAGCGTTTATGTATATTTTTTTTTTCCTGGCTCCAAGATCCATCAAGGACCTGCAATTCGAGTATGAATCTGCTTTCTCTTGGTCAAAAGTTCTTCTCTCACATGTGAATCAAACTGGGATTGTGTTTGGCTCTAAGTTACAATTACCTCCCTCTAATGTCAACAACTTCTGTTAACAATTACACTGGTATAGAATGAGTAAAAATTCACTTAAGTGAATGCAGTTCTGTTCTGCCTTGCTCAAAGTAATGAGAAGTGACTATGTTTTGACTGTCTGTTGCAGTTCTGCTGTAGTTCAGACAAAAAATGATTAAATGCAGCAAAAAAATTGATACTGAGGCTCCCAAGGCTGCTAAAATTTTCATTAAGAATATAATTCACTTTGGGTTTTCAGTCTCCCACATTTAACTACTTAGTGCTATTTGTGATGAGTAGAGTATTTCACCTGAAATCTAACCAGTGGTTAGGAATTCCAAAGATGTGATGTCATGTCTTAAGTTCCTCATGGACATCTTAAGTCTCCCTATTACCTTATTACCTTTTTATTCATTTGTGTGAAACAGCATCAGGCCGTGTATTTGTATAAGGTGATATTCTACTTTAGGAAAGAAAAATGTCAAAGGAAAATCTGTTGTGGACTGAATACAATAGTGCAGCAAAAGTAAGCTGCAGCTCAGAAAGCATTAAATATTTTATTAAAAGTGCATGTGGTGGGAAATAGCTACAAGAAGATTTGAAAAAGATTTAAAATGGTCACTTAAGATACATAGATGGAGATGGACTGCAGATAATATGGGTTAGAGCACTTCACAGATCTTTTTAATAATTTTCATTGCTAATATATTCTTTATTCAAGCAATAGAATGTATCTTGAACTCAAATCTGCTTTCCACTGCATACAGTAACTAACTCTGTTTAAGTAATTTGGGATTCTACTAGCATAAAACTGATGTAAAAAATTAATCAGGACTATTACGTTGTTTGGCTGTAAACCAAATACGCATTTGGATTTTCTTGTGGGAATTCCAGTAAGACTATTATTAAAAACAAACAAACAAAACCCCAGAACCACCCCCCCAAAAAAAAAGCCCCTCCAAACCCACCCCCACACATAATAAATCATGGAGATTAATCAAAACCCTGTAGCACTTTTTCATCCTCTCTCTATTCAGTCTGTTTTCAGGTGTAAAAACTCAATAATAAATTAATTTCTTTCTGTTTAGTCAGTTGAATGTATTCCCGCATTCATGAATTAATATTCCAGTAGTCAAGCTACTCAAGGACTTTAGATTTTAGATAGCTTACACAAAAAAAGAGAACATATAAAAAAACCTGCAAAGATAAAAGTAGAAATAAATAATCAGATTCAGTTTTAAATGTACTTAAGAAGGAAATTTCTGGCTAGATCACTGTTGTCTAAAATAAACAGCTATTTTATGTCTCTAAGGAAACTGCCAGAAATTTTCTTTTTCATTTCTATTGGTCTTAGAACTTTCCAGACCCAATCAGAACTTTATATAAGTTTAGAGTAGGATTTTACGCTATGTAAAAATGATTATGCCAGTCATTTATTGTATTGCATACAATATATTTATTGCACTGTGCTATGCACTGCCAAAACACAGTAGGGTACAAACCTTACATCTAAACACCTTCTGGGCTATGCAGGCAAGAAAAAGGAAAAGAGTGAGAAGATAAACAGCACTGAAAAGGTAAATCATTTGCATGTAGCCAGGACTGTGGCAGAGGCTTTGAAAAACAATCCAAATGTCCCTGAGGATCCCTGAGACTGTGGGACTAGCTCTGAATCTCTTCTGCTCATTCTTCTTTGCAGATCCGCTGTGCAATTTTCAACAGATCTGTGGGCATCTTCCAGCAGCCATGGGTGCTGACAACAGTTCTCAGCTCTTCCATACTCATTCAATTTTTTTTTTTTCCTGAATGAATGGTTTCTTCTCTTAATGTTTCTTTTTCATTCAGTCATTTCCATGCTGGGATAAACTTTGTCAGTCTGTTAAGAACAAAATTAAGGACAAAACATACCAAGTTTCCTGACTGATTCTTAAGTCTCCTGCTCAGTAAGGCAGTGCCTTAATTTAACTCCACACTTCCATTTTTTCATAGGAAACAGCTATTTGCAAATCAATGTTCTAAACTCATATTCATAGGAAGACAGTCTTGCTCCTTCAGTGTTTGTCAGTTCAAGTGCATTGAGGCAGATTTGCTCTACAAGCACACAGGTTGGATGTCTTGCAGTATGCAATTGTCTTTGTTCCTGGCAATCTCAGGAGGATGGTGCCATCTGACTCTCTCTGGGATTTTTTTGGAGCTGGACCTAATCTTGTTTAATCAAGTCTTTCAATTCTATTTCTTTTGTTTATCAATTTTAATGAATTTCCATGACAATTTTTTTTTTTTCCCCAAGATCACAAGTCTTTTAGAGCACAACTATCACTATCTCAACTATTTCATGTCCATCTTTGCTTTTACATACGTCATCTTGCATAGGTTTCATCTACAAACATCCCTCTAATTCCTGAAGGGTGTCTCTCAAGAGGATGGATCCAGGTTCTTCTCAGTGGCTCCCAGCAATAAAGCAAGGGGTAATGGGCAGAAACTGATGCACAGGAAGATCCACCTGAACATGAGGAAGAACAACATTCCTATGCAGGTGACTGAGTGCTGGAGTAGGTTGCCCAGAGAGGGTGTGGAGTCGCCCTCACTGGATATATTTGAGTAGGGTCTGAACACAATCCTGTGTTCTGGAATGACCACAATCATTAGACAATCATTAGGGAGGCTGGACCAGATGACCCACTGCTTCCTTCCAACCTGACCTACTCTGTGATTCTGTGAAACTCTTGCGAGTCAAACCACTCTTCAGAAAGACTAAATGAAGGTCACATAGCTGGGTAACTGTGTGTTACAGCCAGGGGTTGCAGAGCAAATATAAGAATATACCATAACCTTTATTTTCAGTGATTGTAGGCAAGATTCTTTCAAACTACCATTAGCCAAATAAGTTCAAAGATCAATTACATGCAGTGCGATGTCCCATCTTTAAGGAGAAGGAAGCCTAACATAAAATCTAAAAATGCTCATGGCTGAAAGGAAAGACAAAAGTCAGAGGGTCCAAAAACAATCAGAATTTTTTTTTAGTAAATTGAACACTTGGCATGGAAATTGCTATGTTTGTCCCTGCCACATTGTAATGGTTTGAAAGCAAAACAAGTGAGAGGCTCCAAGTCAGAAATACAATTTAATAGGAAGAAAATAAAGAAAAAGGTAAAATAAAATAAATGCAAA